>JADDOH010002440.1:0-355777 GCA_016648135.1 Agrypnia vestita
TGTTACAATTGTGTAAAGTGATCACTTAAGCCAACCATAAAAAGACAGGTCATAAGTCCTGTTACACCCAAAATGACTTCTATACCTACTTTCCCATAATTAATACAGTTTCGTCTCTGTGAGATATCTATAATATACATTAATTGATTAATAATATCTCTATGACATAAATCCAGCACTGTTCTGAAAGATTTGAACAAACTCAAAATATTATGAATTGTAAATACTGGTAAAAAAGGAATTTAACAAAAATTGGAAATAATATTTCCTGGCGTATCCTAGTGTAATGCAAGTATTCGGATGAATTTCATTACACATAATAAAAGTATATTGCTCCTAAAATTCCGTAAAATCAATTGTAGATTTTCTCATTAGCGACATCTGTGGGGATTTAGGGGAATGAAAATGGCTTTGTACAGGCCGCATGGAAAAGGCGCTTATAACTCATATATGAAAGCTTCACGCAATTTGAACATATATACAACTTCCAAAAAATGAATAAGCATGGTATATTCTATCATGGGTGGAAATGGCGAATGTTACAATTGTGTAAAGTGATCACTTAAGCCAACCATAAGACAGGTCATAAGTCCTGTGTACACCCAAATGACTTCTATACCTACTTTCCCATAATTAATACAGTTTCGTCTCTGTGAGATATCTATAATATACACTAATTGATTAATAATGTCTCTGTGACATAAATCCAGCACTGTTCTGAAAGATTTGAACAAACTCAAAAATATTCTGTATTTTAGAATGTGCTAATTTCGTTTGAAAATGAATGCATTAATGCATGCGGCCCTTCACTTTTCACACCGAGGGTTTTCCGATTTCGATTCCCGGTGAGAACACAATACATCTATGTGTTTTTTTGTGATGTAACGACTTTAGTAATTAGGTCTCTTGGCCCAATTAAGCCTTGGGGTTCTTGGCTTGTTGAAACGTTGGGCTTCTTGGCCTGTTGAAAAAAAATTAAACGTATGATAATATTATTATTAATATTTAAAGCATTAACTTTGTGGTTAGACATTTTAACAAAATGTTATTTATTTTAGTATATAATCAGTAAAAACACTTTTTTGTCTACCGGTTTCGACAGGATATGTTGGCCCTTGGAGTAACACGCATGTGAAGAGTATTTTGTGAAGGTGTTGGTGTGTAAATAATACTGTGGTTGCGATATGTAGTGATATTTACATGCTAGTGTAGTGGTTGTGATGACGAAGAGACGGGTTACGTCTCGAAACCAGTTGACAAAAAAGTGATTTTAGTGGTTATCTACTAACATAAATAGCATTTTGTTAAATGATAATATTTTACAAATACGACGTGTCAGGTATCACATTGTTCAATACAATCGCCACCCTTTATAACGAAATCCAAGGAACCGAGAAATTTATTTCGTTCTAGAGGATATAACGTTTGTATATAATGAAGAATAAAATGACTTTGTATGTGTTCAATTCGCTGCTTGTACATTGTCTTCTTCTCTAGAAACTTTCCCAACTGTCCTAGATCAACTGCGTTCGCCATAAAGAATTTTCCAAGTGATTTAGTCGTGTTGAAAGGTTGCTGAATAACAAAAAAGTTCAGCTGATTATTAGTTTATGGGACTGCAACCTTGAGAGAATTGTTTTTCTCTTTACAAAATTCATATAATTTATTAAAAAATTCTTAAACATAAATATGCACGCTTCAATAATATTATTTGCCACTTTTATTTTATGCCACTTTGATTTTAAAAACGCCTTGCTTGTACTCAAACCTTTTTAAATCTTATCGAACAGGTTGGCTGCATCGCGTTTTTCGCGTCACTCTACTATTGGGAAATTTGTTAAGTAGACTCAATTTTTTTCTTCTTTTTGTTATGTCGCCATATATTTTTAATTTTTCTTATTACCAACACATTGTTTGTCTGTTTCCGAGTTTTATAATTATGATTGATTTTTCGTTTATATCTATCATACCGAAATTCGTCTATTGTTATTAAAAATTCACTTTATTATGGATTTTACACGATGTGAATAATTTATTGGGGTCGTCTTTACTTATGATGATGGCATGATCAGGTACTACAAGTATTTGAGGATGGCCCTGTTAAAAGCCGCAACAATCGTAGAACGTGTATGAGAAGATGTATGAATGTGGCCGAAGCAAAAGTGGTGTGCCAGGATAGAAGAGTGTGGCGTTCAATCCTCTCTGCCTACCCCTGCAGGGAAACGGCGTGATGGTTAGTTAGTTAGTTAGTTAGTTAGTCTTTACTTATTTCAGTGAATCTTTTGTTGGCGATTATTTTTATGAATCTTATTTACAGCTGTATAATTTCATTTAGATTGTTTTAAAATTTAGCCAGTAGCTACTTAAGCCAAAGTCGTGTTAGGAAACGATATTTAAAATAATTAAATTTATGTAAAGCCAACCAATTTATACATATATTTTCTATGTAGTGACTCCAGTTAAAATTACTGTGATTTTTGTTCACCTGTACCGGCGATTTAACACTTAACAACTGTTGTTACAATTCAGCAACAAACACAATCACATTTTATTCCATTGTGCCTTGTAAGGTAACAAACACGCGACCTTCTTCCTCATTTTATATCATGTTTGCGTATATCCATATTTACGAGCGTAAATAAATTTTACGATAAAATTTACTTACATCAGTCGAAATATTTTCAACTTAACAACACTAAGTTGAAAATATTTCGATATGCTTGCCTGGATCGTGTACCATTTATGAAATACAAATTGTGATAAATATCCGACGTAATACCGAATGTAGAAATTAAACACGAAGTAGATAGGTAGCATTCTAACGGGGTGGTAACATTCTCGTGTAACGTAGTTTAAGTAATGTTGTACAAACCCCTATTTTTACCCTTAAGAAATCAATTCTAACCCCAATAACTCGGCCAACGGACTGCTCCGTGTTAAAATAAATTATGTATATTTTCATGGGTTGTATTCTTGTGTTAATTAATGTATGTGTGTGCATCAAATTATGATTTCGTTGGGCTTGAAAAATTTGTAATTTAAATAACATGCGGCTAGTGGAACTAAATGCGTAAGAGAACCATGAAATAATAATGCGTAATCTGATTTAATATCTCGGACACTCTATTATGTATGCAACAGCTCATAAAATCCAATTAATTGTAAATATTATTTTAACATACTGTATAGGTCTTTTCATATAAGCTTGCAATTGAGTTAGTGCGGGCATTACACACTGTACCCATACTAACTCAATTGCAAACTTATGTGAAAAGACCTACGCCTACGAGTAATTATTAAGTACATTTAAAAAATACATCCAATTAGTAATTCGCAATTTACAAACATAACTAACGTACACGTGCTTTGAAATATTCACTTGCATAAAGCGGCCACGGGCATTATTTCCGTAAAACCTAGTTTTAAATAAATAAATAAATAAATATAGCTTTATTCCAGAATGTGGGGAGGTTCGTGCAATCCCACACATTCCATATAAAAGAAAATACACACATTAAAAATATTATATAAAACAAAAGAGAAATAGTAAAATAGAAGAAGAACATATAAAATAGAAGAGAAGTATTAAAAGTAATCAAAAGAAATATACGGTAAAATATCGGCTTTAGCGAGCGATGGCAAGTCAATTATGCGGGGCCAGTATCTTTCTCCAGTGTGCATCGATGCTGGATTCTGGAGTAAGACGGGCTTCCAGGATAAGGATATTTCCGGAGCTGTATATCCTTTCCCTCATCCCTGCCACCCTGGATCTTAAGAGGGCTGCAAAGTTGGGAACACGCCCCTCAGTGAACATACCGGAAGCGCTGCAATATCTGGGAAGGCCAAACATCATACGAAAGGCGTTGTTATATTGTATGCGAAGTCTTTCTATGCTGCTCTTTTTATAATTTGTCCAGAGTTCACATGTATATAATGTTGCACAGAAGGCAAGGAAGAGCGTTCTTTTTACAGCGGTGCTACAAAGACGAAACCTTCTACACAGCATATTCGCTTTCACACTGAGAGCTCGTCTTTGCCTGTCAATATCGTCGTCGTCCATTAGATTATTTGTAATTATGTGTCCTAGATATTTCGTTCTTTCGGTCACCTTCAGGACCACACCGTTCAGAGTAACTGGAGGAATACTTGTTGGGCCCTGACCATACTTTATAACCAACAGTGCTGTTTTATTAGGGTTATAGAGCATGTTTGTTTCTTCAGCAAACACTTCACAGATCTTTAGAAGAATGCGTAGTCCTCTTATAGACGGTGCCATCAGTACCATATCGTCAGCATAACTGATGTTGTTAAGACACTGTCCTCCGATGTGACAGCCTACCCCCGCGTTGTTTAGCCTTTGAGTGAGTTCGTCCATATAAAGGTTGAACAGTATTGGGGACATGCACCCTCCCTGTCTGACGCCGCTCGTCATGTGAACAGGTTCGGAAAGACTGTCTCTCCACCTTACTTGGTTTTCCTGTTGTCTGTGCCACGAGTCAAGGATACGTATTACCTCCGATGGTATGCCTCTTTCCCTGAGTTTTGCCCAAAGTAAAGGGTTAGAAACTCTGTCGAAAGCCTTGCTCAAGTCTAGGAAACATGCGTATGAAGTAGTCTTTTTGTTTCTGTAGTACTCCAGTGTCCGTTTTACAGTAAATATTGCAGCGTCGGTAGAGGTCTGTTTTTTGAAACCCATCTGGTTGTCGTTAGTTTCCATGCTGGATTCGACCTTATCTAGCAGCACGCGTTCGAATAATCTCGCGATGGTTGTGGCAATCGAGATTGGTCTGTAGCTCTCGTGGGAGGTTGAGTCCGATAATTTGGATTTAAGAATGGGTGTAATTATGGTCCTCGTCATATTACTCGGTAATTGCCCATTCTTTATAATGCCAGTAAACAACCTCGCCAGGAGCTGTAAAATTGGTCCTCCCGCGTGTTTGACATGTTCAATGCTTAGTCCGTCGTGGCCTGCCGATTTACCAGCTTTCATATGTTTCAGGGCGGTATTGACCATGTTCACAGTAATCGAAAGTCCATTACCTTCAGTTGTTGTTGGATTAATTGGCGGTCCACTCGAGGAGATCAGAGAGGTCGGAGTTAGGGTGGTAAAATGGTCTGCGAAAATGTTTGCGATTGCTTTGGGATTCGTTTCTCCATTTATGTTACTTGGAATTTTACACCGCATATTGCAATTTTTATTCGATTTATTCCAAAACTGTCTGAAGTCACGATTATCTAGGTCCCTAGCTATTTTATCCATCTGTATTTGCTCTGCTTCCTTCTGACATTTTTTCAGGGCCAGTTTAAACGCTGCACGCTTTAATTTTCTTTCCTCTGCGATGGGGCCTACGAGTGGTCTGCCATTTTCGATCCAAATCAACATCGCGTATCTGGATTCCGCATATTTTTGTGCAACAAAATCATTCCATCCGCATATTTGTTTATATCGTTTCGAGCTATGTTTACGATTGTCAAATGTTGAGATCGCGGCATTTCGAAGTGCGTCTACTATTCGTGTGTAGAGCGCGTCAGTATTCGCACTTGCAGGGTTGTCGCTTCTCTCATTCCATATAGCCTCTTCTTGAATCATTTGTAGTAATACTTGTGAAGCAGTGTTATACCTTTTGATATCGCATGCACCTTTTGGTTTCCATATTGCTCGGTCAGTTTTCTTGCTTGTAAGTACTTCGGTTGTTGGTATTCCGTCCGTCTGTAGGATCAACTCGAGAGGCCGATGATCTGTCCAGTCTACGTCGTAGTGTATTTTCATATCTAATATCTGCTTGAATAAATTTTTTGTCACTAGACAATGGTCTAACCATCTGGTTGTATGATGCGCGTCGCTGATATACGTATAAGAGTCTTCTGGTAATATTTCGGTATCGGCACATATATACTCGTACTCTTGACAAAAAGATTTCAGTTCTGTTCCGAAGAGAGAGTCGGGATTTGCGTTGAAATCTCCGATAATGATGGAGTTGGTGTAATCCTTTTCGTCGATAATTGCTTGCAAGGTGGCGAGACAGTTGGCATATTCCTCGAAATGATCTGCAGTGCAAGTTGGCATGTACAAGGTGAAGATGCACAATGTTTCTGAAGTTAGTTTCACTTCAATACCCGCCATTCGACAGCTATTCAATGGGATAGTGGCAGCCCTGAGACTTTGTCTATACAGCACCCCCACTCCTCCGTGCGGCCTGCCGAGCATCGGACCCATGGATGTATTGACGGCAGAGGTACCCAAGCTGTTGAAATCGGGATGTATATAAGATAGGAATTCTATGTCCGTAGGGAGTAGCCACGTTTCCTGAATTAAGACAACGTCATGTGAGTCACACAGGTCATATATGAATTTTTCCGAACTGCGGACAGATCTACAGTTCACTGAGATGATCTTTAGATTTTTAGTTTGCATTTTGGTTAAGGTTGGGTATGCGTGATTCTTTGAATCTTCGGAAAACAATTCCCTCCGGCCACAGTTCCTCCACTAGAAAGTTCTTTACTAGACTCGCTTTAACCGCAATTTTAAATGAGTTGAATGGAGTTATGTGGAATGGTTTTATTTTTTCCACCGTTGCCCCATCTAGACCCTTGTCTTTTAAGTAGCTGATTATGTCATCCTCTGTCGTGTCAACGGCAAACCTTGATACATAAACGGATGCAATTATGTCAGCGGGTTTTAATGCCGCTGACTCCGCTTTGCCTCTTAGATTACGATTTTTTATCTTCTTATACGTTACGAGTTTGAACTCACTCTCGTTGATAGTGGTCGATCGCGACTCCTGCATGCGTGCACCCTGTTTATTCGGATTAATGCCATTACTCACTGCGCGTGCGCTGTGAGTATTAGTATGGGTGATTCGTGTATCGTTCCTCCGAGTGGATTGTGCATTCGTAGTGTTAATAATTAGCGGTGTCGGTGTATGTGTCTTATTTTTGCAAGCGTCTCCGTACGATACCGGCGATGCAGGAGTATGAGTGTTGTTTACATTTTCAGAAGTTTGAGGATTACCCACATTTCTGTCATTTCTGTCACCGCTTTGCTTTATCGAATTTGAAGATATCTTGCTCTCATTCATTTCTTTAATTTGATCGCGTAGTTGACAAAGTTCTTGCATAATTTCAGAAGTGTTTGTGCTCGATGATTCCTTTAGATCGTTTTTAATTTGCCGTATTTCAGACTTCATGGCGTTAAGATCTTTTAACAGGCGGGAGATATCCACACTATCAAAGTTAACGGGCGGCAATTTGTGTAACTGTCTCGCGACGAACACGGGCAACTTGTCAGGATCTGTCTCCTTCAGGGCCCTCAGGATGTCCTGGAGATCGCGGCCGGTCTTACCATCTCCTTTCCGCAGGGTGCGCTTGTCCGGAAGTTTGTCGAACAATACGGTCTTAGCCAGCTTTATTTCCTCCTCCGAGAAGGTGGAAGTGCACAATTGTGTGATCGATACTTCGTCTAGAGTGTCCGCTTTGTTTTGCATAAATGCGAGACACTCATTAATTATAACATTGCATGCGTTGCAAGTCATCCTATTACAGTACGTCCTTCCGCCGCGACGGTTGGCAGAAGTGCCTTTTAAATAGTATGTAATACTATTTAAAAGGAAACACATGTGTGCACTCTGGTGAATACTACAATTATAGTAATATAAAGCGGTTTGTGTCTAGGCACTGGTGGTGGTTACATTTACATGCTTTCCTATAGCAATATAATTGAAGTTGTCGTTTTCATTGTCTCATAGCGTAACGGGGACATGATTATTTTTCCCTCATTATTGACAGGTTATATCAGTTTTTCTACATAAATCAGCAGGGAGGTAGATTTATTTTCATTTAAGAAAGACAATCGAATAAGTATGTGTCAGCTGTGCGTATAAGGCACATTGTTTCGTTGTGTTGGTGTTTATACGCGTAAACACCAACACAACGAAACAATGTGCGTTGTACGCACGGCTTACACATACTAATTCGATTTTCCTTTTTAACTGGAAAGACCTATATAATTAGTGACTATTTTTAATAATTAATATACAAAATAAACCTATTGAGTTTTTTTTTAAATATAGTTTGTGTATTGTAATTAATATTTAAGTATAATTCTAACACCTAGATTAATAAAAATTACATCCATATTATTACTCAATAAATAATCACAATATATGTATGTGTTACTAATTAGAATATAGAAGCTGATTGAGACCACGAACCTCGGTAATCGAGTAATTCGTTGGAGGAGAGGCAGATAATATAAAATAATAAAAATATCGTAATGCATACTTTTAAAGTAACTTCCACAATTCTACTACTACAACGATTCGTCCCTTCCTATACCGCTGAATACAAAATTATTTTGCAATGGCGTAGGCGGCCGTCTCATAAAAAAACCGACTTGAAGAAATAATCTCTATTCTACAGAGGCAAGACTGACTGAAGAAAACCAAGAAAAATTTATATTCCTGTCACTTTCCAAATTAAAAAAAAATATAATTGAGTACGGGATATTCCCTTCCATTCAAAATATAAGAAGGTTTGTCTTTTTACGTGACAACAAAGTAATTTGACACTTGAGTAAGTAGGTACCGCAACATCGGTATTATTCCGTCGCTGTTTCGAGGGTATTTTATTTTGTCGTTTAAATTAGACGAGCCTTATTAAAATGTACACACTATTAAAATACGTAAAACATTTTTTGCGGCATTATAAGAACGAAATTATGAAAAAAATTAAACCACCATAAAAAAAATAAAAACGAAAAAATATTGTGTTTAACATTTTTATCGCCACCTGCCCAGTGAGGGCTCTGTTTTCCTGTAGACCCCTGAATCTCTGACGTAAGGGACGGAACCAGCACACCCCACAATAAATACGTTCCACCTGCCTGGCAGAAATGCATCTGCCCAAAACAGCTTGCGCCAAAAACAAAGCTGTACAAAAATCCTTCATTGTCCAATGATTAACGGAAAAGAACTACAAAAAACACAAATAACTAGATCTAAGCATACTTTATCTTTCGTCTTTATCACAACAGGTCATAATGGAAAATGACTGCAGCGAAACACATAACAAAAGCACCCAGACTTGACCATGATGATGACCACGCCGGGAATCGCACCCTCAATCTCCGATACGGGAAGCCAGTATCATGATTATTAGACACATGCAATAGAAAATGTTTGATATACGAAAGAAATCTGAAGTTTCTCTAATTGCTGACAATTCAATAAACTTTTCAATCAAAATAGACATACCTACCTACCTACTAAGATTATCATATTTTTTAAATAAACGAAAAATTATGTAAGTGACTTAAATAAGTGTATTGTATTTCAGTTGTGGATGTGATGAGATAACAAACCGTTAAATAAAAAAAATATTATATTATGCTTTACTAAACTTGTGCTATTGCTTTATACTTTATATATATATTTTTTTATTATATTACGCATTATTTAAGCTCCTGCCTTTGTTATATACTTGCTTTTTTCTTTATTATACACAACTGAATAATATCTTTATCGTAACAATGGTTTCGAATGGTGCAGTCCCTCTTATCCACACCTCTGATAGGGACCGTACCTTCAAAAGTATAGCTACGATAAAAAATATTACTCAGTAATATTTGAAGTACTGGGTTTGGTTTGTTCAAAAAATTAAAATAATAAAGTTGTACCATAAAGTAACTACCGTGTCAAAGAATGAGACTTCTTCGAATGCGTGATATATTATTTTTATATTAACATTATAACGCTGTGAAGCAGTTAACCAAGCGGTTATTTACGATCACTGTAACAGCTCATAAGTATCACTAAATCATCTTTGATATGATTTGAATATTATTATTAACACAGTTAGCTACGCCACCTCATGTGGAGAGCAAATCGATTACAAATATATTAAGCGAAGAAAAAATGTGATATTTGTATAGAAAACCGCACAATTTATTGATGGAATTCCATGTTTATTTTCCAACTAGCGGCAAATGTAAACAACTGTTATTTCCACAGAAAGCAAATAGATATTAAAGAAGAATAGAACATTTGAGTATTTGATATAAATTTATAGCATTTGCAAGTGTAAGTAATGTATTTTGAACAAAAATACAGGCTGAGGCCCAATAACAGAAGCGTAACATACCACAATTAATTAATTAGATTAATTGTGACCTCACTGGGAATCGAACCCGGAACCCCCAGTGACTACGAGCGCCGCCAATAATTCAAGATTGACAAATAACAATATGAATGTGAAATAATTTTAATATTATTAATAATATATAAAATATCAAAGCATCAAGTGTCATTTATTCCTGATTAAATACGGCTTGCCTGAAATAATCCTAAATATTAATCTCGAAAGATTCGGGATTATGTGTAATTCCCGTAAACTGGGACGGGATTTCTAACAAATAAATTGGGAGATATTACAAAAAACATTTTAAAAAAACATTTTTATTTTTAATGCGAAAATATTAACAAACTGGATAAATAAGTTTACTATTTTCAAATTATTATTCTAATAATTTATATAATATAATTTATTCAAAATTATATCTACAAAATATTGCTTATTTCACCATTTTTATTTACCTAATTATATAACATTAATAATAACCCAATAAGTAAAGTAGTTTCGTCATAATAAATACGTGAATATAATATAACCTATATAATAAAAGTAGAAAAAATTATTGGAAATTATCCAATAAATGATTAGTTCACTGGATAATTTTTATTTTACTTTATTATTAATTTGTGAAAGGTTTTAAATTATTACTGTTTGCTTTTGTACTAATCATTATTTAAATCATCTTTTATTTCTACTATTTTTAAAAAATTATTTACTTAAAAACGTGTTTTATTTAGGTATATAAAATCCTTGCAACTTTCTTGTACTGTAAAAGTACACTAGGGCGATGACACAGTATAGTAAAGTATATTATACTGTGGCGATGATTAATAAATAAATAAATAAATAAAAATTTCAGGTAAACTTCCAATTAACTATTTGCCGGTTAGCTATATTACTTGTATTTTTTTATTTTTTTTATTTATTTATTTATTTATCTTCATCTTGTTCATAGGAGATGGAGCCACTCATTTCACTAGGAAGAACCTGTGCCGAGATGAGCAGCTGAACAATATAGTGAGAACAAAAAATAATAAAGATATACAACAAAATACTATATAACTATAAAATTAATTAATTAATTAATTGAGTATATAAATATAAAATGTAGATAATAAGAACAGTATATATAGTAAAATACAAAAGCAATAGTGAAAGTAGAGTAATATATATAAAAAATCATATGCATGGATGGTAACAAAATGTATATATAATAGCACAGTTAAAAGTATATTTAGGTATGTACCTATATAAGAAAATTAAATGAATGTTTGTGTATATTAAATAGTGATAAGAAATGAAGTTTAATGAGCAATAAATTATGACCTGTTTTCGGCAGTTGGGTATTTTTGCAAATGCAGGTGACAATAATGTCTTCTCCAATAGTGTTGTGTAAAAAGTTAAGAGTAGGGTGCCCACACTGACTGTGACAGAATGGACACCGAAGACATTTGGATATCACTTCCATCAGTCTGCATAACACCCTTAACCATTTTTTTAAAAAGTGGCAGAGTGTTTGCACTCTTAATATTTTCGGGAAGAGCATTGAAGAACAAAGGAGCCTTGTAATTATTACATTACAATGTAATGTATTACATTCAAATACTGTATTAAATTTTTTTTATTAGTTTAAAACAATTGTTAGAAAACCAGCGGTAAAGATATGAATTGTTAATTTTAACAGCAAAGCCCATACGAACTTAACTGGTGGTGGTGAAACAGCCCATAGCGGGTAGAAATAATTTATTGTACTAGGGATGTATTGACTTAGTTACGGTAAATGTTTATTTTGTATGTAGGAAGGTATTCATTTCCTTTGTGGCGTACCTAATCATTATTTGCTTATGAAAAATACATGGATGTTTCTACCACGAATTAGTAAAAGCTTTCGTCACCCATATATTTTACAATGGCGTGAATTAGGCATACACTTTATTCTGCTTAATCTTTGCTATAAAAATACAAGGGCTGTCTTGCTATTGGAGACTGTTTACATTAACAGAAATATATACAATTTTTAGAAGGGTTTTAAATATTATAATATTATTAGTAGTATTATTTAAAGAAAGTTTATCACGTAATAGAATGAATTTTGCAATACGTCAAATACATCGAAGACTCTCTGGATATCTAAGCCAGTGAAGGTTTTGAAGATGGTGTGAGATGTGCGCAAACTTTGAAACGCCGGTAATGAGTCTTGCGGCGGCATTGAAAACAGATTGTAATTAGTTTATTTCCTGTTTTGGGAGATGAGCGTAGATACCATTGCAGTAGTCTAAGCTATGCTTTGCTAGCGTATGCGTTTGTTAATAATTTTATTGCTTCTGTTGGGATGCTTTTGCGAATAGATTTAATACGGCGTAAATGATAGAAGGCAGAGCTGTTTGTGTTATTAATTTGTTTACTAAGAGTCAAACTCGAATCCAAGTAGACTCCAAACAGTTTGACATTGGTTTATGTTGAGTAATCTTCTGTAGATCCTCATTTCAAATGCTTCAATGCGCGTTATTAATTCTTCATTCTCATTTCATATAATGATTAATAAATAATATCGAGGTGGTTTCTCGGTGTCAATAGGTTCCACAAATATTATCTCCCAAAAAATCCTCGATCCTATCGAGACATGTAAATGAATGCAAATGTTTGCACTGTGAAAGCTGCGGCTGGGATCAGATACCGTTTTATGTTCCGATTGTTCTCCCGCGCTAATTGATCGAGGTGCTTTATTCGATCCGCGAGGGCTTCTTCTTCGTTATGTGCAGTTGGCAAAAACAATGACATGCGCAAGAACTGGAAGGGAGAGAGCAGGACGGAAAACTAATTGTGAAAAACCAAATACACCGGCAGCCATTGTTGTAACACTGCGGCAAGCCAAGGAACAAAGGGGCAAAGAAAACGTGCGAAAAACATGGATAAGTTACTGCTCTTGCGACGTAAACTATGGGAGAACTTGATGGATGGGTTATGGTTCTTTCTGGTCGACATGCTCGTATTTAAAAGGGAAATAGGGATTCATTCATTTGGTATTTCTTAATCTATGTATTTATTGCCTTTTGAGCGATCTAATCAGAACATAAATTCAAAGAATATGCTACAAAAACGGATAATATTCTCAAAATTTATTTGTTTGTTTAAAATTTTAGTGCGGTATGCTCGCCCACTTAACGTAATTAGTAAAAAAATTAATAAGTGCGGTTGAGTCCGCTCCCCAAATAACAATTAGTGATGGTATTTCAACCGGTCACACAATAACCGTTACTTGAGATTTGTACCTGAGTATGTCAACGATTGGTAACTGATTTTTCGCAATTCGACAGGCAACTTTCAGTACTAGACAACAGTTATATTTCATATACCAATCATCGATACAAATAATATAAAAAACAAAACTCAAATAAAAAATGAATAACCGTTTAAAATACCGGGTTTACTACCGTCACTAATAACAATCTTCATTAAATACATAGTTTTCCTAAGCGTAACCTTGTACATTCTTGCTACTTGTGCTTTAGTTCGTCACAGGTTACACTACATCCCTACATACATCGTGACAGATATATAAACGCGAAATATTCGACAACTGAAAATGACCTAAGTAATTGTTAATTACACAATTTACACAATAGTGTCATTTTGAAAGCACAGATTGACTTCACCAGCACATTGTTCGTTGATGGTTTACGCTTTCAAAGGGTGGCATACTTATTAATTTATATATGAATATTTATTTCTTTATAGAGCAAAAAACATTACATATTCATCTGCCGCAATAACATCAAAATATGTACATATTTTTGTTCAGAATTCCTACACACAAAATAAAATATTTGAGCAACTAATGTTTTGTTTGACTATTTTATATTTGGGACGAATAAGGAAAATGAAAATGTTTTTTTTTGTATAGATAAATAAAAATAAAACCGTGTCAGCACTATTCTGACGTTCAGATTCCTTCCCGTGTTTTCATTGGCCCGTCTTCCCAGCGGTGATTAATAACCTCAACGCTCTTCTCGCGAGGCTTACACATACACACACACATCTTGCGGGTATGCTTGGGTTTTCTTTAATCAAAATACTTCCCAAAATACCAGTACAGTTTCCGCACCATCTAATTGAACCAAAGATCAAAGAAGAAAAGAAACACATTTTGATCCTCTATTACGATTAAAAACGGCGTGAATACCCCCCTGTATATATGAGAAATGTTTTAATTTATGTGAAATATCCTCGCTACGACACGGGTGCAAATTGTTTGAAGAAATTATTACAAAATCACAGAAAGAGGACACAAGCGCCTGATTACTGATGGACTAGGTCACATTTTAATTACACATATAATACACAATATCAAAATTATTAAAGAAATGAGGTGTAGGCAGAGAAAAGGTAAAATAATTCAATATAAGAAAAGATTTGAAAAAATAGTAAGTTATGTTACACAATTAATTAACAATAACTTGTGTTACTTGAAGAAGAAGAAAAATGGATACAGAACATGTTGATATGTACAATAAATGAGTGGTGATAACAAAGTATATTTTTATTAATTATTATATTAATAATGTCACCACAAAATCATGTTGCTCTTTTTGAAGAAGTATACAGAATATTTAAATGAATATAACAAATTATTAATAAAGTATTGTACAGTCGTTCCTTTAATTTTATACAATATAATATTATAGTGATTTATTCAATTAATTATCTGTGTATATTTTTTATTTAAATAATTATTTTTTAATAATTTACTTAATTATTTTAGAAAGGGTTTATTTTAATTTTTTATTATTTTGATTGCTTTCTTGTGAACTTTTCTCAATAATGTTTAAATTGTAAGACGTCTCTTATTATTAATTTTTTCAGTGGTTTTATGCACGGTACGCACACAAAAATTAACAAATTAAACTAAAATAATACCAATAAGAGAATAATGAAAGTAAAAAGTAACAAGTGTATAGTTAAAAGCCTTAAAAAGAGAATTGTATTTTTTATAATTTATCAATAGAGAGGAATAAAGCTGTTTAAAAATTCTAACAACTACATCGAAAGTTATGAGCGATGTAATGTGTTATGTTCACGCGCGCTATTTTCCCTACCGAATCAACATTAGCGATTGAGGTAGTATAAGTGAGGTATAGCGGTTGCAGGTAAGTCAGTCAATGTCAGAGACTAGTTGGGAGTGATGAAATAAAGCATTTTTGTTAATTATCAGTTTTACTTTTGTTTGAAGTAAGTAAAATTTCCTGTGTTTGTATTTTAAAGATGTTTTAATTTATTTACCAAATCATCTTAAATTCATTTTATATGTAGATTTTTCACTCATGGTATGGTACAGTCGGCCACTGACGAATCTTTTGATAGCATATTTTTTTATTACTACTATACTATATAGTAAGTAGTACACAGATTTGTTTAATATTTAATTACATATTAATATATGTTTCTATGCATGGCCTTCATCAGATGGAACTAGTGAAGTGAAAAAGAAAATCGGTTAAAAGCGAACATTACATTTTGTTATATTAATATAATATAAAGGAAAGTTTTCAAAACGGTTTCAAAATAATTATGATCAATGGTTAAATAAATTTACATTTATTTTAAACAACGCACTGCGCGCGGTGTACATAACCAATACTATGCGTCACATGTTGCTGCATTACCATCTAGCATGAAGGGTCATATAAGTTTGTCTCTTTCTCGCACAGACATCGCTAACGCACACTTTGTCATATATCAACACACAACACATTCTTAAGTTATAATTTTTTCTTTCTTTTTTTTATTTGCCATGAACAAAAAATTCGACCTGCAGGTATACTTAAAAAATAGATAAATAAGATAAAAGCAATTTGAGAATATACAGCGCAAAATAAAACTAGTTTGTTGTAAGAAAGTCAACAATGTGACGTTGTTATGTTATTCTATTTAGCTGTACAATTTAGATATAAAATGTTTTCACATGAAAATAATATGGTATTGTATTTTGATTCGAACAACACACCTACCACAATTCTAGTATATCCTTTCATGATGATATTATGTTTGTTCGAGGTAAATTTGCGCTTGGCTTTGGTAAATCCCAACTTTGTTAATATTCCCTTAGAATTATCCGAAAATCCGACAAAGCGTGATGATAGCGTGTTTAAACAGCTTATGCAGGATTAGCGTAGAACGGACAGGTGAGGCTCTGTTGTCGAGGGAAGGATTAGTAGGGAACACACCTTCACTTTCTGGGAAGGCGCCAGCGGGACGATTTGTCGCCTGTGGGAATTCTCACATTTCCTGGAGTAATAGAAAAATATCATAAAGTTCATTTTGTTACGGTCCTGTCTTCGTTCCAAACATGATCATTATACACTACTAGGTATTGCCATCCGATGTTATTATGGTTTATCCATCTAACCTACATTAAAATATACAACAATCTAAATACTGCAGAATGAATATAACCAGGGCTATGGAGGCGCATCGGCAATCTGTTCCTTTTTTGAATTTTTTATTTTTTAAACAATCGATAATGTTATTTATAAATTAACAAAGGTGTACATTTCACATGTCTGGCGCGAGATCGAATCATCAATACCGGATGCATATGCATACCGGATACATTTATAAGGGCGGTCATTCTTGCATGAATTACATTGTCGTTCTCTGGCTAAAGCGCATGTATCCAAAAACTATGGATAAAGAGTGTTTTTTTTTTTGTCTTTCGCTCACATAAAATCTTTTGCGGCCGGCATGGGACAAGGTAAGATAAGATTTGGAGTCGGGTTCAGTAAATCTACAACGACTCCACAACCCTGCAAATAAGCAATATATTTAACGCATATATAATTGTTTACCATAACTTAGTAAATACAGCGCAGACGAGTTTCAAGATCAGGTGGGAGTTATAATTACTAAATCATAATAATTCAGACATAACTTTGCAAATTTGAAATTATAATACGCATACTTCTTTTCATACTACGCTGTGTTAGCTGCTTAGTATTCAGAGTCTAGGTTTCATTATGGATAAGGATTGAAAAAATTCTAAAATACGGAAAGAAAATTGATGCACAAATAATATTCTTGAAATACTATCCGCATCCACAAAATACGATCTAGAGAACACCCAAAATCTCATTAGGTAGACGAAATTATCGGAGCAATTGAAGTAACAAGGCAAATAAAGTATCTAGCAGTAGATGACGGTAATGAAACATAATGGTACATTAGTAGAAGGCTATCTCCAGTCCAGTCCAGGCAGTCTCCAAAAAAAATATTGTGTTTTTGTCAATTTAGGTAAATACCTAATGAGCATTTACAAAACATTTTGCTAATTAGACGTAATAGGTAAATGATAAATTAAATACATATCTGTTCAAAATGATTACAGAAAATAAAATCATTGCAAAATAATATATACAAATAAATTATGGTGGTTATCATTGAAGAAAACGGAAATGCAGGTAAGTGAGTATATTAAACATAAATAAAAACTAGGAAGTGTAGAGAATAGTTCCATTTCAATGCGGGTGACGCTAGCTTCCCAAGTTATACTTATAAATATAAATAGTTTTACATATTTATTGCGATTGAAATAACGCAGGCATTTTTATTTCACAAAAAATGAATGAATAATAAATAAGTTGATCAAGTTCTGCAAAAAATGTTGAACGACGAGAGCAAGAAGTGGTTGTCGGCATGTAAATAAAGCGTCGACCAACCCACATCCGATGGCGTGCATGAAAATGTATTACGAAACAAGTCCTTGCAAAATGCCCTCCAAGTGTCATGGAAGCCAACTGTGTTCAGCTATTACGACTGGTTTTGTCTATCTATCATTTACAGAATGCACGCGACAATGTTCAGTCACGGTGCAGGCTAAGTAAACGTTCAGATGTTATTGGCGACTTTCAACATAGACTCAAATATTGACACTCGTACGCCATTTGCAGAAGAAAGATGAAAAATATGGCGTTCAAATTATCAATGTAATATATAAAGAGATAATGAAAATATACAGGGTTATGTGGAAAACATTGATAAATCTCACAGGACTATATTCCTGCCTTAATTGTGAGCCGAAAATGTTCAAACAGCCATGACCTAACATCGATAGTTATGGAGTTATGCAATATCAAAGTTTTTTTTTCAATATTTCTGACATACTTTTTACAAAATGTTAAACTATCATTACAGTAACTTATATCGATTACGAAAAATTCGTTTGTTTCGATACAAGTTAAATAAAATGATGAAAACCAAGCAGAAATTACAATGGGAATGTTTTCCAATTGGAATTGGAGGGTTTTTATTATTTTATTAGACTTGTATTAAAGGGAATGAATTTTTCATATCAATAATCTTTCCTATAAAAATAAGTCAGAAATATTGAAAAAAAATACTAACTTATATGTCGCATATCTTCATAACTATTGATATTAATTAGGTCATGGTTGCTTGAACATTAACATGTTCATAATTAATACAGGAATATAGTCCTGCGAGGTTATTAATGTTTTACAAATAACTCTGTATAACAAAGAAATAAACGTTTGAATTGTAAGGTTGAATGATCGGAGGTATTATAGAATAGAAATGTAGAAGGGGAAATGACAGATGCTGGCCTAGTAAATGAAAGTTAAGGCGTAAACAGTAAACATTTCTGATAAGTTGTCTGTGTAACGTTGTGGTAATGGCAGTGTGCGGCAAGCGGTATCCTTACTTATTATCAGATGTCGGTCTTGTTAATAAAAAATTGAATCGTAGTGGACAGCAATTACAATTAAGCTTCACTTGTCTTTTTGCTTGACTGTCTAAATTTAATAATAAAACCAACAACTTCGCGACTAGCTAGAGCTCTGAAATTTCAGTATTTGTGTATTTCCTATGACAATGCAATATTCAATTGATGACATGATTCGTATGGTATTTTGAGAGATAATATTTAATGTAGAGAAAAGAAAGAAATAACACAAAAATAGTATTTAGAAATTTTTTGTCAATGTTTCATTCATTCAATCAACAATTAATATAATAAACGTTTCATCATCATCATCATTCTTGGCACTACAACCCTTGGTGGGTCTTGGCGTCCTCAATAATTTTCCTAGAATAAACGTTTAGTGTGTATTAAATATGAGTGTCTAACTTTTGCGAACTTTTGTCTACAACTGCTAAAATTCCAATAATTAAATATGTAATCTACAATTTCCAATTTTTATAAGGCTAAAATATACGGAAACTAACTTGTTTTCTCCTAAAATGTAAAAAGTTTCCACGTTAAAAGAAAATAGACTTACACACCACACAACGTTTTGATGGATCCGGAATTTTTTTCGTGTTAGATATTTCAATTTTCAACCGTTTTCGTTACGCACGCGTAATATCATAATTGCGTGTTTCCGCGGGGGCAGGCAGTGCAGCGGTGGAGGAATGCCACACACGGTTCCGTTTCTGGATTTTTAATTTACCATCCGAAATGTAAATCGGACGAGGCCGGTGCAGCACCGCTGGTCGGCTGCAGCGGGAATCCGAGAGCTGGCAGGCGGCCAGCAGAACCGTCGGGGAGGAGAGAGGAAATAACCGGGGAACTTCAGCTCCGCTGCAGCCGCCGGCTCCCGCACTCCAGGGTATTACTCAACTCACTTCGCGAGTAGGTATTATCGCCGACCACCAAATCGGTTATCCGGAGAGGCGGACTATTTTCGGAGGGGCTCGTAAATCATACTAACCACTCCATCTATTTAATAGCACTCCGATCGGCCGTCTATAAAGTATTATGATTCAATACGCTGTAAAATTCGATGAAAGCTGTGTGTAAATCGTTTTGAAGTAGTTCTTGGTCTAATGGGCTATAAATAATGATGTTTTTTTTTGTTGTACGATTCACAATATGTTTGATTACTTATTCAATATATAGGATACTTCTATTAACCATGTATATATTATATTATTAATATTTAAAGCATTAACTTTGTGGTTAGACATTATAACAGAATGCTCGTTAAATTTGCACAAACCACCACCAGATTTTAGTTATTTCGGTTTTGAGACGTACCCTTTTCTTCGTCAGGACCAACACTACACTACTATGTGCACAACACTGTACACAACACCATAGTATTGTTAACTTTTCACCAATATTTATCACATGCGTGTTAATCTTGTCAAGGACAGCATGCACTAATTAGCTTACAGAACTATCTACTTTCACAAACGATTTGGTAACACCCACTTTAGACCTCGCCCCCTCTCACTCTCTTTCCCTTATAGATTCCTGATAGTTCTGGTGCATCGTGTTGTGAACAGAGTAGTGTATTGTTGGTCCTGACGAAGAGACGGGTATGTCTCGAAACCGGTAGACCTAAAATCTAGTAGTGGTTTATACAAATTTAACTAACACTCTGTTATGTATACATTATGCCAATTCATAATATTATAGTAGGTAATGAAAAGGAAAGGTTTTTTTGTCATTAACGTGAATAAAGGCAATAATTGAGTAACGGCGTTTTTTTTAGTTCCTGAGGTTTCCAATTTTTTTATAATTATTCTGTTACGAGATTTTTTTATTAAAAATATGAAGCCACCATATTCTTGTTGGTAGGAAGAGTTTTTTGCTCATGGAAAAGTGTGAAACAATTTGATACACCTACTATTGCCATCCCGATCTGTTTTACGACGAGGTAGTTATGATACAAACAAATATGTTCCTATAAGGAAGACAGATAAAAGACAATGATGTATGGAGCGTCTTCAATTAGTTTGAATAATTCTAGTCGTGTTTTAGAGAACGTCAACGAAAGTGTCCGACATGACACGTGAATTATGTCGGGAACACCCACGCGTTCCCGGTCGGGTCCTGAATGAGTCGGGAATGCAAAAATCGGGAAGAAGCAGTTTCAGTAACGCGAGCAAGAGTTATGCGACAGTGTCATCTGGACGGCAAAAAATGGTTGAATGAAAATGTTCCGCATTTAGTCGCGTTGCTAAGGGGATTTTTTTCCCGTCTTTTCTTGGCACGAGCCCTAGGTGGGGCGAACTCCTTCACCGAGCAATTAAAGTGGAAAACGTCAGGAAATTCCCGAGGCGTTTCATTACTTGAGCTAGTAGCAACAATATCTTGAGTCGAGACCGTGAAATAAGCAAAGGTTTAGAAAAAATTACACTCGTCTGCAATGTTGTTACTCACCTGCCTACAACTCAAAATTTTCAAGCTTTGCGCGTGAAATTCAAACTGTTATTAATTAGCAACTAACAGAAAATAATTGGATTCGGTCGACTTTTCAGAAAGACTTATTTTTATTTTATTATTCGAAATATAATTTATTGCCAAAAAAGTGGTTGACACACAATTACACCACAGTACAATTTAACTAATCAGCTCAAACAAATGCTTATTTACACAGCCTATAATTAAGGCGATATACTTGCCACCTGGCGACAGACAATAATTCTGGAGGGCGATAATAATTAATTATTACCAATAGGTTTACGTCCTTGATAACAGCATGCGACAGCGCATTCAAGTATTAGTAATGGATTAATTTAACATATTTCAGAGATATTAACCTAATTTTCTGGCGAATCTTAGTCGCCAGAGCACCAAGGTAAAGATGATTTGGTTAAAAAATATGATTGATTAAGTGGCAATGGGCCGGACAATCAAAGAGATCGTGGGCGACTGGGAAAGAAGATCCTGTTGTTGGAGGCCTAGCCCGACACCGGTAGAAAAAGTGTTGTCCATCCTCTCGTATGAGCCATAAAATATAAAGATATAAAGATAGGGAATTGATGATTCTTAGGGCAGCACGATAATAATGTCATTAAATGATGTATCAATAATACAGTTTTATCAAAATACATATACTTGAGTTTTCCGAGATGTTCTTCCGAGTTTCTACGACCTTTCTGGCTAATGTTTCGGATCCTATTGCAGGGTAATTACCGGAGTGCCAAAGTCTACTATCAAACACGGAAGAATATTCTAGAAAACTCAACCAGAAGATTCTGAACGGCCGAAAACCGGTGAAAACCTAAAAACTATTTGAGTCTTTTGACGAAGAGAAAGAGTGACTGTAAAATCCCAATTGAATTTATAACATAATTAATTAATTTATTGATTGTATAATTAATTAATAACAATCCACATCTGATGGTTAAATGCTCCCTCTTTCCCGCGTTTTGTTTATTCAATATTTCGTTTGAATTAAATAAAATGCCTTCAATATTTAGGACTTTAATAAAATTAAACAGCTAATAAAAGTAAGCTAAATCAATAAAATTGTAGACTTGGAAAAAATACAGTACTTAATCACTGAGATTACATTCCTTCGAATCACGAAAACAGTTAAGTTTTCTATTCTAAATCTGAATAAAAATGTTCTAGGGAATGCAAGTAGCTACTCACCCTAAAGTTATTTTGACAGTTGAAACGTGTGAGTCACAACATACTGTGAGTAAGGGAAGATAAGGGTACTTATTTAATCGGAAAATGCTCTTATCTCTTTATTTATTTACTCAAAGGGTAGTTCGGCTACCTGGATTTAAAAAACTTTTATGTAATAGGATCGTTGCTAACCCTCCGGAGTTAGAAATTTTGCTTTCACTAATTTCTTAGAAAGGTTCAAGTCAAGAATTTATGTAAGTAATTTCTTATTTTTCTTTACTCTGAACATTAAAAGACAACCGCAAATGTAAACGTTTTGCGTGTGTGTTAAGTGCTGTGATAAATCTGCAAAATCATTAGCAGTGTTCAGTAATTACCGGACGTGAAAAGGTAGCACAGTATTGGATAGTTTTGCGAAAGTGTGTAAGGTGTGCATTTGCCCTGTGTTCATTAGACCAGTAATAAAAACCTCGCATATTCAAAATTCACTCGCGTCCATTCGTTTTTCTGCTGCTGCTGAATGTTGAGGAGGCCAGACGGAAGACGACATCTCACCGGCGATAATTTATCGCGTCGCTTTTTGTGCAGCATTACGAGAAAAGAAATGTACAAAAGAAAAGAAAGAAGAAAGTAATCACATTTTGAGAAAGTGCAGCCGAAGAGCGAAGTGCTAAACGAAAGTTTTGCGGCTCATTTAACGGCGAACGTGCACGAAATGCTTTTTGCACATTTTTTTAAACACACAATCGCCCAATAAATTACAACGGTATAATGACCGTTGTAATGAGAAATGTTTAAGGATCTATACTACATGGTCCAAAATTTGACTTGCCGGTATAAGGCAACCAGGCGCATGTACAGAGTAAATTGAAGCGTGACTTTTTTACGTTAACATAACTAACTAACTTACCATCACGCCGTTTCCCCGTGGGGGTAGGCAGAGAGGATAGAGCGCCATACTCTTCTATCCTGACATACAACTTTCGCTTCGTCTACATTCATACATCTTCGCATGCAAGCTCGACGGTTGCTCAGGCTTCTCATAGGACCATCTTCCAGTATCTGGTTAATCTGGTCATGCCACGTCTTCCGTGGTCGCCCTCTCTTTCTGGCACCGTCAACACTTGCATCATATATCTTTCTTACCATTCTTTCCTCATTCATTCGCTCAACATGCCCAAACCACCTGAGCGACCCTATTTTTATTCTATGTATTATGCTACGATCAGCTTTACATTCATTCCTAATATCTTCATTCTTTACTCTATCATACATGGATTTACCACTCATACGTCTAAGGGACCTCATCTCCACTACATTCAATCTACTTTCGTTCCTCTTCTGCCAGCTCCAGGCTTCACTTCCACGTGACTTCAACTTTACGTTAACATATATTATGGAAAAAAAAAAATCATGAAATAAATATTAAAATTTGAATATTTACAACAGCAATAATTATTCTGATATTTTTTCAAATTAAAAAAAAATAGAGATGCGATCACGGAATACGTGTCGCATCAATTTTCTCATTATTTTCGAATTGAGCTAAACGCTTGTTCTGTACTAACGGATAATTTGCTTTAGTGCACTCACTGCACGCACCTAAAGGTTACTATGGTGTAATCGATAACGCGGTCTCCCGGCAAGATAGAAGTTTCGTGTTCGAGTCCTTGTGGTATGTAACTGCATATATAGTGTGCCTACTACTATTGACTATTACAGCGTAATAAAAAAACTAGCTAAAATATAAACCCATCAAAAATGACTACTTTTACATGCCAATTCTTATAAGATTATTAATTATAAGGCAGTTATATAAGAATAAGCATTTACTTTATAGTCGACTCCATTTAAATATTTGAACATTATTTTTATTTTTCCCCAGCCGGCAGTTAATGGTACTATTTGAAACCTTAGCGATTGTGCGTAAAACTATCGGCGATACTGTCTTTTGATGACAATATCACTCTAGCGACATCATTATTAAATAATATTATAAATAAAATAGACTTGAAAATAAAATCAAAAATAAAATGAGAAAAATATATTCCGGTACCAGGAAACGAACCCGAGCCTTCTGGTTGAGAGCGAGGTATCCTAGTCACTACACCATATCGGAGATGTCACTAGTCTCGGAAAAATGTTTATAAAACCAGTGTACATAAAGAAAATAGAGTTTAGAAAATAAATTTTTCGCCCTATAATATTTCTTATTTATAAGTAAAAACGGTTCGCTTCTTTGCATCGAGTCCTATATGCACTGTATTTTTGACGGGTCACGCACGTGCGGTGATGGCAACATCGCTGTCGTTCCCACCTTCGGGCTTGCTGGGGCTGGATTTAAGCCCTATCTCGTTTTTCGTTCTTTTGACCGTGAATTCGAACGAATTTACGGACGTTACACGAAGCTACGGAGACAGACAGACAGACGGACGACCACGGATACTAATACGAGGTGTGTGGATATTACCGCATTTATACTGTGTAATAGCTAATAGCAGTGCACACATCTCCTGATACTGCATAATGTACAGAATGTCTCGTAACTAGTAGCAAAAGCTTTAGGGAAGTCTTCCTCATTCAATTTTGAAGGCAACAGGAATAGAGGGCGTCCGCGAAAGACCTGGCACGATCCGATTCTACAAGTATTTGAAGATGGCCCTGTTAAAAGCCGCAACAACCGTAGAACTTGTATGAGAAGATGTATGAATGTGGCCGAAGAAAAAGCGGTGTGCCAGGATAGAAGAATGTAGCGTTCAATCCTCTCTGCCTACCCCTGCGGGGTGATGGTTAGTTAGTTAAATTTTCTTTACACTTTGGGTGACATGTCAACAGTTACGGAGATAAGCGGCATCAAAGTTTGCATTTTGTTTTTAATATTTCTGACGTTTTTTTCAGTAAAACGTAACGCTACAGTAATACTTATATGCAATATTTAAAATTTATTCATTCTATCACAAGTCAAATCAGATGACAAAAATGAAAATAGTAATGAATAATAATAGTAAAGAAAATAAAGGCAAAGTTTGAAAAGTTTATAATAAATGCCGGTTATCTCAGTACCTGTCGACATTTCACCCAAAGGAATATTTTCTCCTCCTTTCTCACTCCCCCTTCCTCGCAGGCTCCTGAATTCGTTCTGTGGGCAATTTAGTGCATGTTAGTCTACGGCAAGATTGACACGCATGTGATAAATATTGGTGAAAGTTTAACAATGCTATGGCTGTTGTGTATAGTGTTGCGAACGTAGTAGTGTAGTGTTGGTCCCGACGAAGAGACGGGTACGTCTCGAAACAAGTAGACCTAAAATCTGGTAGTGGTTTATACTAATTTAACTAACATTCTGTTAGAATATTTTCTATTCAAAATTGAATCGAGACCCACCAGAAGTTTTTCCGTCAGCTACGAAACACCCTGTATAACGGCAAAAAATAAAGAATTTACTGTAAATGTTTGACCGTTACTGTTGATTTCAGTCAAAGAAGTCTTGTTTTGACAGAACCCTTTCTCCGCTCATCAGCAGTTGACAGTTTGCCGCTTGCCCGGCCAATATTATACAATAAATAAGCGAGTGAATGGAAATCTCTTTCAAAGGCAGACTGCGTGGAAAGCGTCTGTCTCGTCGCTCACCCGGCCAGCCGTGCTCGCGCGAAGGTGACAGATGCCGATAATTTAAACAAAACAAAAAGTAATTACCCAGTTTGACAATAATAATAATACCTCTGGGAAAAGTTGTACGCCTACACCGGTAATTGGATTCGTCGTGTTTGAAATGAGATTTTAAAGTTTGGAATCAATTTGTTTGAATCAATTCTTATTGTATGTGTCCACAGATTAAATTTTTCGCAAGAGACTGACGATTTTTCGATCACTAGATGTCGATGAAATCGACAGGGAGTGAAATAATATTAATCCCATCTTAATAATAATAAAAACTCTGTTGATGCCCTTCATAAGCAGAAACAAGTTCACGAAGAAAATAAATTTTGGTTAAAATTGAACGGAACATTTTATTACATCACTTAATATAATGGATAAATCACCAAGAAATTTCAAACAATTAAAAAAAAAGGTTTATTAATTAATGTCAGTGTGTTAAATTCACACCAAATTTAAAACAACAACACATAGCGCGTAGTGTACTTTACCGACCGCATGCGTCAAGTGCATTGATGTGTTACTGTCTAGCGCGAAGCGGTCATATAACTTTGTCTCTTTCCGACATAGATATGGTTCAAGCACACTATTGACGTGTATTGGTATAAAAAATCAATGTAGGCCTATGTAGGTTGCTTTAGTCTGTTTTTAATATAAAGCAGATTAGACAGTGGTTAAATGAATGACTCGGCATCAACTCTGTACTTAACTTTTCGTCTACTTCTTGCGTGGACTCACACTTCAAATAGAATGGAGAGAATATATATTGTTATTTAGAAAAAAGAACGCGTTACATAATTATTTATGGTCAGTAGGTAGGCATATTCAAAATCAAAGGGGGGTAAGAAGTGGCAGACTTTTGAGGAGTTATGTTTGACACGCTCCATTGTCCTTTCCGCGCGTGCATCAGACAGCGTACCTCTTTAGAGTTATCCAGACTGGTCCTGACCCCGGGCAGGTCCCTCCAGCGCAGCACGCCCATGACCGCCTGCCGCACCCAGCCCCTGTGCGCGGCGCCGCCTCCCCCCACGTCCAGCCCCAGCACCCCCTTCACCACCACCGCCCGGCAGCCGACATCGCTGGCCACCACCAACTTCTTGGCGAAAAAGCTACCGGCCCGGTCCGCGCTCTTCTGCTTGATTAGCGGAATCTTGAATTCGAACCGCGAACACCAAACCGAAAAACACCAGCTTCACAGCTGCGTTTGCGTCTATTCGCACATTTGAATTTCGCCGCCGGGTGGCAACCCCGGGAGAAATTTTTCAAATGGCAACTCCGATATTTAAACTGGAGCGGCTATTCGCCGACCGCGATCTATTTTCAAATATCGCGCGGTGATTTCGAATGACGGCGCGCTCTTTGAATATCAAAATGGTGTCCAAATATCTACGATTACAATGTCTCGTGTGCAGAATCGAATTTATTACAGCAAGAGTTATTATTTATTAATAATACGCGCAGTTGACGTGTTCGAGAGAAGGTACGAGCGCAGTAACGTGCATAGAGATTTATTGAGCGAAAGCGAGCGTGGGCAGGAACACATCGGCTGCGTATAAAGTGCAGCTTACGTCCCACGCGAAATGCGAACGGACAACTTAACTTGTCTCAGTCCAGATTTCGATCTCAACACCTGAAACGATTAAAACTGTCTGGAATTTTGCGGAGTCCAAACACTCGCGAAACTGTCACAACACTAGCCCTGGTGACTGTCAGGATGGAACCACATTTAGTGAAGACAACGGGGTCTTTGACTTTCAAGACCGAAATATACACGCGAACAAATTGACCGGCGAACGAGCAACGCCGGTATTATTCACTTGGCTCTGATTAAAATTGAATTCAGAAAATACGAATAGTACTATACGTAATAATAATACGATAGCGGACACTTTCCCATTAAGGCGTACGGCAAAAACTTTCCAGGTAACGGCGAATCAATGTTTACATGACTGCTTGTCCGAGACAAACTCGCGCACACTTATGCAAGTTCAAATTGATCAATCAAAACATACACCACGATACTATCACCACTAAAACATGTTTCACTGTCGTAAACTGGGTCTATTTCGCTTGAAAATGGCGAAATCCTTTTCAACTTCGAACTTGTGCAGTTCTGTCAAACTTTTTGAAATTGGAACACGCGCCAACCGGTTTTCAGACCCGATCCGACACGACCGCTCGCGCCACAGTTCGCAAACGTTATGTGGCCGACTGGTGTAGCTAGCCGTCGACTTGTTTCTGTTGGCGCGTTATGCGCGTCCTCTTTCCTCCCGCGGACACGCTGCGGGCGAGAGACGGACGGATATATACGGACGCTCATTTTTGAGGTGAAGAATCAGGTGTGCATATTTCAATATTATTTTAATGCACACAAACGAGACGCGGATTAAACAGACACAAATATTGCTCTCCGGTGAAGCAATACCGGTTCATTGCGCTCTCAGTGATAAGGGCGTTTTAAGACTTATATGTTAATAACATTATTGAGTTAAGTTAGTGATTATATTTTGTTTGTAACTTATTTATATGCTAGAAATAAATCTTCAATTCCCATTTTCCTCAATTTGACTCCCCCAATTTTTTTTCTACTAGCTACGAGAAACTGTATATTTATTATTTACTATAAACACTGAATCTAGTTATTTTATGTATACATTTTCTAAAATATATAACAAATCTATGTATTAAGCCATAATTAATACATATTTGTCTCATGTTACGATTATCATTTTGTTTTTGAATTACACCTATTTAATAATTAGGTTTTAAAAATATAATAGCATATTCTTTAATCTTAGCATTTCAATATTCACATCCATTTGTTTGTCGAAAAATATATGCGCACGATACACATTATCTTGTGTGACGGTGACGCCATGGTTAAAGTTGACTTTAAAATAATATTTGTATCCGTATGTATTAGCTAAGTGTATTATGTATTTGATAACAAGGTTACAAATTTTAAAAGAAAATTTATGCAGTGGAAATGAGGCCATTAAATACTGAGGCAAATGCCAGAGTAAATGGTTTGCCTAAACGATTTATTTTTGCATAAAATAAAAGATTAAGTAAAGGTAGGTAAAATTACTTCGGTAAAATGCTTCTTAACTCAAAAACTAAATTTAATGTATTAGTGAAGAGTGGAATATATGAAATAACTTGTGGAGATTGTGAGGGAGCTTAGTGAGAGAGTCCATTGGAATATACAAACATCCGAATTTCAATAGAGATGACAGTTACAAACTATCAAGTATTTGGCGCCCTGTTCTCACGACTTTGATTCAACCTTTCGGAGACGTCGCAGAAAAGTCCGCCGACGTAATTAGTACGTATTGCACACTGGCGACCTCTATCGTAGAAGAAGTGAATACTCCACAACAAAGTGCATATAATTTACCCCCCGAAAACATTAATGAGTCCGCCCTATACTCAGTCGTTCTCCTGATGACGTTGAATACGACTTCAACGAAACGTCGAGAATCGTTTTTTGGAAAACCATACGGTTAGTATAAAATATCCGTAACCATTTACAGTTAAATAGGTCTAACGACCGTAATAATAACCTTAACTCTTTAATAACTAACATAATTAATACCAACAATTCCTTCGATAATCATAGATTAAAACAACTCTACTTCATTCCTCATAAAGGATTGTTAATGAACAGTTTGAAAACCGTTGAAATCAAAAAAAAAAAAATTCTTAAGCAATATCATATTCCAACAGATGTCTCCGATCCTTACCATCTTTCCGTTAAATCCAAAAAAACTTCCCACTGCTCCGCGACCCGCTGCTCCACTCGAATAAGATGACATATTTTCTGTATTTAGGTTCGTTATAAATTACACCTGATGACGAGAGAGACTGCTCCTCTCGAAACAATAGTTGTGATAAATTTAACTCAACGTTTAGGCATTCAGATCAATTAAGTGTAACTTAAAGTGAAATATATATTAACAAAATATTATTTATGTTAGTACATAATCATCAAAATTTACTTTTTTTTCTACCGGTTTCGAGACATAACCTTTCTCTTCGTCAGAACAACCACTTCACTAGCATGTAAAAAACACTACGCACTACAAACATTGTATTATTTACACACCAACACCTTCACAAAATACTCTAACTAAAGGCCAACATGCGTAGGGTATGACGAATAGACGGGTTATGTCTCGAAACCGGTATACAAAAAGGTACCTAATTTTTAGTGGTTATGTGCTAACATAAATTACATTTTGTTAAAATGTCTGAACACAATGTTAATGCTTTTAATATTAAAAATATTAATAATATATAATATATATTTCATGTATTTTATTTTGTGTTGATTAGTTGCTGCAATATTTTCGAGGGCCGTGTAAGACACAATGTGTCATCAAATTACAATGTGTTAAAAAATGATGTCAAAAAATGAATTGAATAATGAAGTAATCCGTTGTTTCACGAAAGCGCCTACCGAATTAATTTAGTATCATTTACAGTATTAATGGCGTTTCCATCACTCGAGCATATTGTCCGCGCATAATTTCGGCGGTAACTGTAAAGCCCCGTCCGCCGCCCCGTGCTCGGCGGTCCGGCAGAACGCGGCAAGCGCCAGCAGCTTCGTGGACCACTTGGGCCTGACACACTTTTCTCTTTCACTGTGCCGAGAAAGTCACGTGCGCGCGACGCAGCCGGGAGCGGGTGCGACAGACTCTCGATTATCCGGAGTGGAAGGAAAATCCAGCACAAAAACATTAAATAAAAAAATTAAATTATCCTACATGCTACTCTTCAAACTGGTGAATCAATAGCTATTAAAGGGTTAAGGTTGTTATTACGGTCGTTCGACATATTTAACTGTAATTTCGGATATTTTATACGCACCGTATGTATTACCGAGAAGCGAATCTCGACGTTTAGTTGGATACTTATTCAACGTCATGTGGAGGTCGGACTGATTAAAGGTGCTGCTTTCTAGGGCGTAAATTGTATGCACTTTGTTGTGGAGTGATCTCTCCTTCTACAATAGTACAATAGAGGTCGCCAGAGGCAACCCTTGAGAGAAGTCGCAGTAAAATCCGCCGACGTAACTAGTACATATTGCACACTGGCGACCTCTATTGTAGAAGAAGAGAACACTCCACAACAAAGTGCATACAATTTACGCCCTAGAAAGCAGCACCTTTAATCAGTCCGACCTCCACCTCCGCGGGTAAAGGTCGTCCTCCTGATGACGTTGGATAAGTATCCAACTAAATGTCGAGATTCGCTTCTCGGTAATACATAAGGTGCGTATACAATATCCGGAATCAATAGCTGTTTAGAGCGCACTGCACGTAAGTCAAGTGCGTACATGGCAATTGCACGCAATAGAGGAGATTTACGGAACACAAAGTACTATAAATATTACATATTTTTAGTTTAGATTAGTTCACACTCACACTTCACACTCCGACCCACAATACAAAGTCACGCTAAGAATAATAAGTTGACTGTGTGAATTTATCTACGTGTGCAGTTGTCACTGTGTGCAGATCGGGTTACAGGCAAACACAAATAATGTGGGGTACGTTTATAAACGTAATAAATCAACCGTTACGCGTAAGTAATTAAAATATCTAAATTACCGTGATGCGTCAACCTGTTTGTATTAAAGGAAACACGCGCCATTAGAACATACAATACTCATCATTTGCAAAATAATATTTAAATATTTTCAGACTGTAAGCCGAAATTCAAAAGATAACATTTTCTTGCAATTAACAATGTGATTATACAGGGAACAATCAGAGCGGCCTCTTGTGTGATTTAATACCTTTGTGCATTACGGTCTAGTAGCAGAACGGCTTTGTCCGAAACGGTCTTGATGTTGCGCGCGCGCACGGTGCATATACCAGCTGCATGTTAACTAAAATGTAATTGATGATTTGAGTAAGTACCTATTTATTGGCATGATTTTGTTATGCCGTCATACATGAAATGTACGGGCGCGTCATGCCTGTTTTTTGTGCTGAATTAAATTTAAAAAATAGAATATACACTCTGCCTACACTTGCGGAGAAATGGCGTGATGGTTAGTTAGTTAGCACAGTTTTATTTTCTGTTATATTATCAATTTCGACAGTTTAATTTTCAGGTATATATTATAATACTTTATACACCTCTTGATATTTTCAACTTGTATAAGATCTGTAAATATCAATTTAATTGTCCACGTCCCAGCAAGGACTACTAGAACACACTGCTTCTTCCACATTCCTGTTGCTCGCCCCAATTCCGGATTACGCTCACCCATAGTGGGAATGAGCCGAGTCTACAACGATTTGTTCACCGACATTGACATCTATCATGTGTCTCTATACGATCTAAGATCACAAGTGAACATTATTCTACGTTGCAACATTGAATTAATAATTAAATATCGATTCAAAGTTGCGATGAAAGATAAAAATAAAGTTAGACTTATCTTAAAATGTTATATTTAATATTATTAGTTATTTTATTATGTTTTATTCACCACTGTTACTAACTACTCATGTCTTTTATTTTAATTTACTTTTATTATTATTATATGTTATTATGTGTGGTATTATTATGATGGAAACATTTTAAATATGATATATTTTGAAATATTGTTTTAAAAAAACGATTTTTTTATTGCCGAAAATACTACCCCGCATAATCGAGAGTTTACTGTATTTTGTCGGAAACTTGGCAACTTTGGGTCGGTCGAAATGCGGCCGAAAAATCCGCATAGGGACAAATAATAATGAGAACGAAATAATAATTCGCAGTGCTGAGCTCGAGTCGTGTTTTAAGGTTTCTCAAGTGAAATTTCGTTGTAAGGCTAGATGATTCAAAACAAAAATTCATGTCCCCGCTTAAGCTGTTGTCCACAATTTGACAATATTGTTTTAACCGCATTTGTAACAATAGCGGTTGGAGCTTAAAATGTGTTGCAGTGCGCCGCACGAACTCGTGGAGTGGTAGCCAGCAACTACCGGACTTACGTTATTATAGTATCAAACTGAAATATTTTCTGTAAACACTATAGCAAGTAAGAAGGTTTAGGTATTATGATATTTGAGTTCGGGGATTTTGGCAGATAACAAGTACAAAAAAATTGTAAGTAAAAGCGTAATATGTGTGGTATTAGGAAACATTGTTAAATAATGGCCCGTTTAAAATTTATAAAATTCAGATTTATTACTATAACGTAAATGACATGATTATTTATAGAACTTCAATGCATCTGGCGGAAGAAATGACACGCAAAAATCATATAAATATATCAGGTTTGTTATTTTAACGTATTAATTACACATTTTTTGTACCTGTATTACCTGTTTTCTGTCCGATCCGAAAATCCCCCGAACTGAAATGACATAATATCCGTAAATCTGGCGGTCGGTGGCTGTTTGTCCACTGATCCGTATTTTAACGTCGCACATATTTTCACATTTTCTAAGTTTATATAAATAATATCGGCGCGCTTCTGAAAGCGCACGGGATTGAGGAGGGAGGATCAATATTTTAGAATTTTAAGAATTATTTTTTTATTTTAGAAGGTGTATCGAATATTTTATTGTTAACTTTTATATTAGGTAATAATTTGTGGGGTTACGCCATGCGCATCCTCGATATTTAAAAAGAAAACACATTTCTTGCTTTATTTTATAGCACGAAGTTCTAAGAATAATTTGATTAATTATTAATTAAAAAATGGTCTGACTTATAGCATTTTGAAGTTGGCGTGGCACATGAATTTTTAAACGAATTTATTCTTTTGTGTTTTTTTTTAAAGTTCTTTTTTTATAAGTTTGTTTATAATAAATTTTTAACTTGAAAAATACGGCATAAAGTTATTTTTCCAATAAACCCAATACTATGGCCGTTTCCATGGCTTTTATGTGTTTTATTTTATTTTAACATTTTCTACCCTATGCCTATAAAGTGGCGGAATATTATAAAAATTAGTAGCTATAAATGATGAATATCTGATATTATTATTCAATAAAATATATGAAGAAAAGGTATATCTTTTTAAGAAATCAATAATTTTGTGTTCAATTATGAATGGGTAATATTAAAAGGTTATGCGGATATTATTAAATGCGACAAATATTTAATTGCTTTACAAGAAAAACCCAAGTTGCATTGTTAATAGGGAACAACTAATTATGAACACGATGCATGTAACGTGAAGATTTCTCCTCTTTCATCGTACAAGTGTTAACAGATGAAATACATAGATCCCGGTAATCTTAGAATGAAGTAGAAGAGAAAGAAGAATGGAATACATAGATCACGTCGTAAAAATAAAAAAATCAAGTATTAAAAAAAGATGGCAAATTTTACATTCAAAACTGTTAATATTCGTAGTGCCAAAACCAGGTCATATGCTAAATAACAAAAGAGCGTGTTATAAAATTCGTTTGTGCCAGAAATATTCTTCGACACTTTGTGTATCTTCCTTATTTGTGTGTATGTGTGTGTGTGCTTTAAATATACCGGTGATGTCACTGTTTATTCAACAATCAACAAAGTTTTCCAAGGCAGCATGTGTCCAAGAAAGCTGATGGCTTTCTACAATGACAAAATAGGCCACAATGACGCCTTAACACGTTAGCTGCCATCTTACATCTTGCAATTAATCTCATAGATTTTTTTATTTCAGAATATCATTATGTAAAGTTTGAAATGTTACGAACCAAGTTAATGATAAATTTTATTAAAATGTTCCATTGATGAAATCACAGCGAAAATTTGAAAAAATAATGTTACGCCATTAGATTGATATATATAATGTTTACTATATGCTAATATCAGCTTTAAATTCGCTCCTACATTGTTTATTCTTTATGATACGACTAGCTATAATCTTTTAAAAAATGAAGTACTTTTATTATGTATTTTGGAAGCGAATAAAGGCTGCTAGAACAGCGCCAGCTGGTGTCTTGGTAGTGTCAGTGACGGACATCGTTACATAGAGAATTATGCATTATTTTCTTCTTTCCATACTTTATAATTATATGCGCCTTCTGGTAACGTAGGTAGTGACGGATATTGTAATATAAAAAATTATGTATTTCGATAAATAAATAAGAAATTAAGAATGAATCGCATGGCGAGCATTCCATCGACAAGAAAGCAATTTTTAAATATTAAAAAGAGAAAAATAAAATTGTAAATGTGGTTTAGTAAAAATAAGAATTTCTTTCTGTCCAAAATGGTAAAACACAAAGAAATTTAGCGTAATTTCAATAAATTAATGTATATTATAGATATCTCACAGAGATGAAACTGTATTTCTTATGGGAAAGTAGGTATAGAAGTCATTTGGGTGTACACAGGACTTATGACCTATCTTATGGTTGGCTTAAGTGATCACTTTACACAATGTAACATTCGCCATTTCCACCCATGACAGAATATACCATGCTTATTCATTTTGGAAGTTGTATATATGTTCAAATTGCGTGGAAAGCTTTCACATGTGAGTTGTAACCGCCTTTCCATGCGGCCTGTACAAAGCCATTTTCATTCCCCTAAATCCCCACAGATGTCGCTAATGAGAAAATCTACAATTGATTTACGGAGTTTGAGAGAAATATACTTTATTACAGTTTCATCTCTGTGAGATATCTATAATATACATTAATTGATTAATAATGTCTCTGTGACATAAATCCAGCACTGTTCTGAGAGATTTGAACAAACTCAAAAATATTCTAATTTCAATAAATCTCAAAGAAATCAAAAACGATTTTAAAAAGTCGTGAAATTTTAGATATTTCCGTTGTTTCTTCAGTGATCACGGAATCTGAGGAGTTGACTAGAACATTCAGTGATGAAATTAATCGAAGTGGTGTTCTCCATACATACACGAGTCTTATGAATACTTAATTACACTGACTGCATCACACCAAGTCCATCTATTTTTTTAGAACTCTAACGCGGCGTATTAGCGGTATTTTACATAACACACTAAATTAAATTATTACTTAACTTCTTAAAATGAATGCTAATAATGACTGCTGACGGCTGTTGTGTTATTGGAATATTTATAAATGTGGGATGTGTTATTGGAATATTTATAAATAAACAAGTGTTAACATTAGGAAAAATATGTGGGCTGTGTTCATGTTGTCTCCAAATTAACTGACAAGTATTACAACTCATTCGGTTCCCACATTTAAGGATACCACAGGCAAAAATGAATAAGGAAAATCATAAATTCAACTGAAATGGAAGGTATTTTAAAAAAAATAATTATGAGCTTTTATTATTAAAGAAAATATTAACGTCAGCATTAACAAAAGTGCTACATATTATTGAATAAATATGGCAGTTACTTTGTGGTGCAATATGATTACTTTAATTAACACTAAATAAGGATAAATTATAGAAGTCTCACAGACACGAAGCTATTTATGTATGAGAAAAGTGGATGGAAGTCTCTTATTCGATGACTCAGGGCTGTATGGCTGCTGAGCTGGCTTCAGTGATCACTCTACACAATGCAATGTTCGCTAATTCTATCGTAAGAACATCCACACATTATCGAATTCTACATATGTTTTGAATCAAGAACATATCATAATAATTGTTATTCTTTCTCATTAACAAGTTAGTATACATAGATTTCGCAACTGGTAATGATACTTCTATATTGTATTTTTCTAAATTAACTAAATAACTAACGAGAAACGATAGAATGCCACATTCTTCTAACTTGGCACACCAATTTCGCTTCGGCTACACGCACTACAGTGGTTAACAGGGCTAGCCTCCAATATGTATTTGTTGTATCTGATCGTGCCAGGTCTTTTGCGGACGTCCTCTGTTCTTGCTGCCTTCAACACTTCACTTCATACATTTTCTTGATCACCTTTTCTCGACCATAGGTTCCACAACATCTCAGCGTGATAGGCGAAACGACAATTAATATTTTTTCTATACTACATTAAATTAAACTTTGAAACACACTCACGTTGAGTTGTTTTGTCGCTACTGCAGTTTCGAGAGCAATCCTTCACATCATCAGACGAAAGAATGTATTCAATAATCTCGTCACCATTATCAATTTATTTTAAACTCTTTCATAAAAAAAAAACATTTTGTAAATTTGTTCATTGTCATTATGTCGTCAAATCCAACGTCGTGTGGACCATTTGTCGCGTGGATCTTTTGTCGTGTCAGGCCGTTTCAACGGCTGCTCAGTGCTCGTGTCTCAAGTGCAGAAGATATTCATCATTTCACAGTGTATTATGTCCAAATTTATCTCCAAACCTATTAATAATTCTATTTGACACGCCACTGAAGCCGCAAAAAATCCCACCCAAAACCCAATAAACATTTTGGCAACTTGATATTCCAGACTAGGTAGGTGTACTTTAAAGCTAACAACCGACAAATTTGCAAAAAAAACATTGATTTATTGTATTTCTTTATACTCAAAATATACACGCCCGTTTTATGTTGCAACAGACATAAATCTTTATCAGAGACAATCGACCTGTCTTGACTTCCAAATACGACACATAAAGTTTATCATGGGACCGTCGTTTCACATGCAATTGAGGTATTTATTATAACGTCATCCGATATGGAACAACATTCACATGATGTCACTCTCATTATATCCAAAGAAATTTGAAGACAATAAAAATAAAAAGTACAATACAATGATTTTTTAAAATTATTTTAATTAAAAAGTACAATACAATGAATCAAAAATTAGTTCTATACTCTGTTGAAGGAGTTCCTTCCTGGGTTTCAATCCGTGGGATTGGTTTGCAGCAAAGCGCATCTCCTTCTCAAGTTAGTTAGGTACAACATTCTTAAGTTATTTAGGTGCCACATTTCATGTTTCACTTTGACTTAAACTAACGCCATCTACGGTTGCAATTTGTCATCCCCATGAACCAGTATATAGATGTCGCCACTGATAATCAGGTATCTATTTTTATGTGCTCAATCATGGGTGGAATCGGTGAACCTTAAATTGTGTAAAGTGATTCGTGATTATATACATTTGATTAAGCCAGTCATATGATAGGTCGTAAGCCCTATAAACACTCAAAGTCTTCCATACCTACTTTCCCATATAAATATTTTAAATAGAAATAATTTGAGAAAATATTTTGAAAGATATGTCAATCACCACTACAATAAAATCAACTTTCCGTTAGTGATACTGATAGTTAGTCCTAATGTGACATCAAAGTTCAATGTATAATTAAGTAAATAAAGTGTTACAGATTACACTTTTTTATGTTTAAGAAATTAGAAACACTGTAGAAGAAATCATTTAAGTGTGTGGGTCAACGAAGTTTGTCACGCGACACGCGAACATCCTCGGCGTAAGCGAGTGTTACAAATATTTTAATAGTGACAACATATTTGACGAATAATTAAAACAATAAATAACACAGGCCGTAAGCCATATAAACACCCAAAAACTACAATACCTACTTTTCCATGTAAATAGCTTCGTCTCTGTGAGACATCTATAATATATCTTGATTAATGACGATCCCTCTGACAAAAAATCAGTTATCGTGTTCTTGTAAAAATTGAATACACTCAAAAATATTGGTTCTATTTCCCAATAAGGCCCGGTTGTTTCAAATTGGATTAAAATAAAAGTTCGTTTAAAGCATAGATTTTTAAGGAAACGGGTCGATTGATTGGTAGAGAACATAAAAATCTAAGCTTTAAACGAACTTTTATTTTAATTCAACTTGAAACAACCGGCCCTAACACATAATTTAATCTCCACGATGGAGAGATTTAACTTCATAAATGTTAACTTTTACAAAAATAAGATACAATAAAATGCACTAGAGAGTATACATGATAATTAACCTAACCTAACCTAACCTAACTTACAAGGAAAAAATGTTCTTCAAAATTCTGTTTTAAATTTAAATCTATTAACAATATTTTAAAATGTACGTTTGTTCTGAGAACACAATTTTGTCGACACAGACGAAGTTATTTATATGGGAAACGTGTATGGCAGTATTTATAGGGTGGCTCAGGGCTTATGAGCTGTATGAGCTTGCTTATAATATAGAATATCGTAGGTATATCAAAAATAATATTGCTTAATATTCCACTTAAAAATATATACAGAAGTTTAATTAACAGTTACGAAATCTATGTATACTACGACATGAGAAGGACCACATTTGTCTCTAGCATAGTCCATTCGAATATATGAAAGAAACTGATTTATAACATGTAGGTACAACATTCAAATATTAATTTTCTTCTCTATTTTTGGTCGTCATTAGACGACGACCAACACCACACAAATGTCTCTTAAAAAAGGTACAATTTATTTACAGACCCGCTGGATATATTTTGAATATATCCAGGGCAAAGCACAGGTACCGAGGTTCATTAAAAACCCATTTGAATTGTTGGAGCCGTCACCTTAATCCTACGCTGACACTTCTTGTTCCTCCATTACGGCTGATACCGCATTTCTATGTAAATTGAAAGTGCTCTAATGCCCGGTAATAACAGCAAATTATACGGCAATTGTTGGACGAGTTTGGATGAAAATGTCACGGGTCGATTACGTACTACTTTACCATAAATTCATTTTCTAAGGTGAAATATAAAATTAATAATATACCTAACGTACAAAAATAAAAGGCGTAACCAAAATATTTTGCGGTAAATAATCACGTGATGTAGAAAATGCTGTTAAACCAAAGTGAACAAAAAGTAAAATTTAACTGATGACTAAAAATTGATGCTATATAATGCTGGCTGTATGGTGGTAGATAGAATAAAGAAAGGAGTGCTGAGATGGTTTGGCTATGCAGAACGTATGAGCGAGGAAAGGACGGTTAAGAAAATATACGAGGCGAGTATTGACGGCAACAGGAATAGAGGGCGTCCGCGAAAGACCTGGCACGATCAGATACTACAAGTATTGGAGGATTGCCTAGTTAAAAGCCTTAACAACAATGTATGAATGTAGCCGAAGCAAATGTGGTGTTCCAATATAGAAGAATATGGCCTTCTATCCTCTCTGCCTACCTCTGTGGGAAAATGACGTCATGGTTAATTAGTTAAAATGATTCTAAATTCATTCTACTGAAGTCAATTATAATAAAATAGTCTAAATCCATAGATCATCAAAACATATAAGAATATATAATAATATAATATATAATAATATAAGTTCCAATATAGAAGAATATGGCCTTCTATCCTCTCTGCCTACCTCTGTGGGAAAATGACGTGATGGTTAATTAGTTAAAATGATTCTAAATTTCATTCTACTGAAGTCAATTATAATAAAATAGTCTAAATCCATAGATCACCAAAATATATAGATATAAAGTAACGTAATGGTTTTTGGTTAACAATCTGGTGCCACGGCTGGTTCCAGTATGTTGAAATATTTTTAAAAATTAGTACAAGCTTGTAAATTTTAAAGTATGTAATTATGAAAAGGTCAAACTAAATTTTCTTAAAAAGTGTAATATCTTAGTAAATAAGTGGCGCATTATTACACGAGGACGTTTTTACTTAAAAGACTCGGTTTGGAATGATTTTTTTTTACTAGGAGATTTAATTATGCAAGAATAGGTAAATAATTTAATGGTAATACAATATGTCTTAAACGTACGCGAGAGGGGAAATTCATCCGCTATGACTCAACCCCCTTTCCTAGTTTATCTCTGTAAACTTTTGTATTCTGTATTTATTATCACATTACGATATTTTTGGAGGCGTTTTTTTTTCCTAAAATAATTGCTTAAAAGGATTAAACACAACTTATTTTGAATATTATACACCTTATTTGAATATAATATTTATCATTCTTTAATATTACGTAGTAGAACAATGGCAGGATATTTTGTAATTTTAAATTTCAATAAATTTAGCCTGCAAACCCAAGTATGTTTTCATTTTCAGGCAAGTGAAAAAAAGTTAGCATATTTGGCATATTACGCATTCGAGGACCATTATATTACCACGCAAAAACATGCCACGTTTTATTTTTAAGTCAGCACAGCTAAATAATGTATATTTATTAGTTTATGCACAAAGCACTGCGACGGTGTACAATATCACTAAGTGAAACAAATGAACGCAATAAACAAAAGCGTGTCTAAGGGTCGTAAATTATTTTCGGCCCTTTCTGCACCCCGAGCGGGCCACCGGGAGACTGTCGAGGGCGGCTCCACTCCACATCCCAGCTGTTCTCGTATTTTCCATTCAACGGACGACAGAGGTCACGGGTTCCTTTCAGTCGGGTCCCATGTCAGAGGTAATAAATTATCTCCAAGATGCTGGACGGGCCGGCCTGCCGGCGATACTTTATCTAACATCTTCAGCTCCTAGAGATGCTGCGGTAAACATTACAAATCTCTCCGAGATGAAAATGTCACGCGTTGAACAGAAAGTCTTCTGCAGCAACGTAACCGACCGGCAATCGCAAATTCTTGTATTTATGAATATAATTTTGAAGGCTCATGTGAAACGGTCGCCACTTATTGTTCAACAGACAGGTTGTTTAGAATCTAAACACATATCTAAAATGTGGTCGATTGGTTTTTGATAGTACGTGTGATTACAAAAACTGTATGAATAAATTTTATCCATAACTGAAAATAGACAAGGAAGACGTTGAAAGAAGTCATTTAAAGAAGTCGATTTACTGATGACTTATGTTTTTCCTTTTCCTTAGATTTACATTAAGAAAAATCAATAATAAGCTCTGCATTTTAGATACTTATTCTAAACATGGCCAAAGCTATAGTCATACTATAAATTAGAATTTTTACCATAAGTTGATTTATTTTATAACTTACATTTGTATAGCTATGTAAGTGCCCTTTTTGTTAGGGCAAGGTGTATAAATTATTTATGGTGACATATCTTCCTTCTAGCACGCCCCTCAAAATAATATATTTTCGAAACTTATCATTTCTACACGATATTTGTTTACTTATTTACTTGTCATCACGTTAGTCCTCCGCGGAGGTAGGCAGAGAGGATGGGGGGGGCTACACTCTTCTGTCCTGACATACAACTCTCGCCCCATCCACATTCATCGCATGCAAGTTAGACGATTGTTGAGACTCCTAACAGGACCTTCTTTCAGTATTTTGTCAATCTGGTTAATCTGGTATTGCTTTGCCTCTCTTTCTGATGCTGTCAACACCGCAACAAGTCTTTCTTACAATATTTTCCAAAAACCCCTTATTAATTCTATTAACTGAGTTAAGTTCAGGATGATATTGTAATTCTTTCCTATTTCATTATCTACTCTACGATACATGGATTTATCACACATACGTCTAAGTGATCTAATTTCCGCGGCATTCAGTTTATTTTCGTTCCTCTCCTGCCAGCTTCATACATCAGTGTTGGTAGAATTCCATTGTGTTTCGCTAGTCGTGTATCTTAACAGTTATTGTATAACATTGTAATGCCGACAATTTTGACGTTTTAAGTTTGACAGGTTTGAAATTAATTAATTCAATCAACCAGAAGCTCTAAAACGTAAAAACGATAAGTTATTCAGAATTTGTGAAAGAAAATGTGTAAGAAATCTATCTTTCGCATAAGAAATAAAATAGACTATTACTACAGTCGGAATCTGAGTAGTAAAAATCCGTAGGGATCCGTAGTAAAACTAAAAAAACATATTTATGATGTATTTCAGTATTTTACCTCAACGTAAAGCTTGCCGCACACACTGACAGTTGGCCGAAAATAAACCGTCGATCTCGGTGGTCCTGCTCTGATAGCATCCAATCTTCAGATTCTGGTGCAATTTCAATTCCGTCCTTTTGCCCTGCACTTTAATTTATGGCTTCTATTAACAGCTGACGTTAACATAAGTCTCCAGCCTGAATGGGAGACTCGGAATGACTCAACTGACTATCATGTTCAGAATTGCTTCGCCGAACTGTGATCCATGATAGATCGTGGGTTTCGTGGAAACTATTTTAAGAGGAATTTCAATGTTTTACCTCATGTCAAAATTCTAAAAAGCACATAGGAATATATTGCAGGATATATAATTGGACATTGTCAAGCAAAGTTTTGATGTCAACTAATTATTAATTATGTATACATGCCATATACAGTACATAATAGATCAGTAAAATCAGCAAACAAAAAATAATAAAGTCATGTTATGTACAATATATAATTTATGAACGGTAACATTTGTTCCAATGATGATTTTAACCACAGACCTCGGTCTAGTTAAGGGCACCTGTGAATATTTTTAACATAAAATTAAAAAATAGCAATGAAATTCACTGAAAAACTAAACAAATGAAATGTAAAAGTATGCTTAAATAAATAAATATACGAGTATATGTATTTACATAGTGTCAGAAGTTAACACTTTTATAATATTTATACATGGTGTTAATATTTCACTTTAACCAATATATAAGAGTTAAGATAATTAATGTTTAATAATTTTTAAATTTAAGTTTTAAGTAATAAAATCTTAAAAATTTTGGTAGCTATAATGAATATATAAGTAAGTGGAAAAAGTTGTTTAGTCACATTGAAATAAATACCTAACACATAATTCTTCACATTATTGGCAATGTTTCTGTCACATTATGACGGCCTCCAAATATTACGTTCCTGTAGAAGTCTTTCATGAATCAAATTGTCAATCTCACGCACTAATCTGTCTCTGGATATCAGGTAACTGACACAAATTATCATATTAATTATGTAATACGTATATTATTACATATGTTGATTAATAATTTATATTTCACTCAGCGGATGTTTTAATGATTTGGGCATTAGGGGAGTAGGTAGGTACGTCAAACGAAAGCCTTAACAGGGAGGCAAGTGTGGTAAAAAAAAAAACGACGATGAATCTGGATGGCACAAGTCGAAGACATGATAATCCATAATTAATTTGTCAAATAATACTGGAAGTGCTTGCCATCATCGCATCGCTCTAAGCGTTCGTTAGGTCAAGTTGATATAATGACAAACTACATTGATTTCGTTTATTCGTTATCTAAAGTTAATCAAAATTATAATCATTTTTGATACATTAAATTTAAATTATGTGGTAATATATTGTATGTAATGTGACAATACATGATGTAGCACCTCTGTCCATAAAAATGGCGCATGTATATATATTTCTTAATAACCTAAACATTGTACTACACAAACGTCGCGAGTAGTAACGAACGAAAACTCGAAACGTTTATTATTACCATGATGTTCACGCCATCCTTACGTTCCAAATACACGATAAAGACCAAAAAAAAATCTCCTTACCCATATCCCCACAATAGTTGGACACAAAACCGTATTTAGCTAATCATCTGATGACGAGAAACGTTGCGTCGCTTGAAACTATAGTACTGAAAACTCCTTAATATAACCAAATAACTCTAAACACTAATTAATAACGCCACTTATACTTAACCCTTACTTTCCATATTTCCAATAATGACCGAAAACACCTCTTCTCCTACAATTCACGTCCCGCCACAAAATCTATTCTGGCTTAGGCCCGATTGTTTCAAGTTCGATCAAAGTAAGCGGTCGATAAAAGCATAGATTTTTACGAAAACGGATCGTCTGATTGGTGGAGAACGTAAAAATCTATGCTTTAAAAGAACGCTTACTTTAATCCAACTTGAAACAACCGGCCCTTAGTGATGCAAAGCAATCGTCATGTTAATTGATAATATTATTATCAAAGTGCTCACTGTTTCAGTGCGTCCATATCCGTATGGTATCCGCATAACATAACCTAAATATGTATTTAATAAAATATAGACCACATGATATAATCCTCAGCTGTTCAGTTTACAAAGCACGCATCGGTTCTTTCGCCAGACCAATCAGTCGATGACAGAGGACTTTTTGCATTGTTCCTGTCCGTGCTGCCGCGCGCCCCGCGCTATTGGCTCGTGTGGTAATACCGCGGACGCTGCCCAGCAATATCAAGTGATTACCAACTGATATTGATTCTGAACGTTGCGTGCTTCGAGCACGTTAACACGCTCAGTCCCGGGAAAGTTTTAATGGCGCGTTGCTGGGCTACAATGTTATCGACTATCGGTATTCAATATGAGTGATTTGAAACGCTAAACAGAGGCAAAAGCTTTTGTTCAGAAATAGTAATTTTCAAAGATGTGTTAATTTAGGAAGGAAGGTTTTAATACATGAAGGTGTCCTTATAAAAAGGTCTATATGCAAAAACAAAATTTTGCAGGAGAGGGGAAAAAATTTTTGTGAAATAAATAACCAGAATATCATTTTTTATTTTAATATTCACTAAACTTGCAAATTATGGATACTAATTTTAAGTTTTCTTTGTTTATTATGTTGCTAAGCAATCAGTGACATCATTGAACTATCAATATCTGTCATATTTGTTACTACAAGATGAATATAGACGAATAAAAACCATTTTTCCACGTTAGCTAACATCTAAGGTCGAGTTTCGGCATGACTGAGTTGAAATCAAATGAAATGAACTTCTGTTTGAACTTTAACAATGCAGAACTATTGAACTTGCGGAAGAGCAAAACGAATCAGCCGCAAGAATTGACAACAAAAGATATATCCGCAGATTGCAGATCCCTGTTGTATGTCGGCAAAGAGACGAACGACATTCGGCACGGCGGCGATACCTGCGGAGCATCGCGAAACCGAGATTAGAAACCGAGGGAGTTTCGCCGATAATGGCGGAGATATATTTAAACGAGATTTGTATAAATAAACTTCATGGTGTGAAAACTTCCGTCTCATGATGAGCGCGCATTTCGTTGCATACTAAAATGTCACCCTAAACGCACCTAAAGAAGTATAACATTTATTAATAATATGCAATTAAACATTATTCTACAATTTACATGTTTTTTTTACATCTGTGCGCGTTTTGCTGCTCGCTTCGACGAAGGAGATTTTTTCGACTTGAGACAATCTCTGATCGATTTTCTTGGCCATTGCCAAGAAACTTTGTTAGGTTAGGTTATTTTTGTTTATTACTGTTTTTACACACTCCACCCTAAAGTCGAGTTAATTTCATGACCTAAAGACAAACATTAGACACTTGATTCAGATACCAGAATTTAGACCAGACATCTAATGCTTTACTGTCAACCTTTGCATAGTGCGTGTACAGCGAGTATAAAATACGAATTTACTGGCGACAGCGGTGGCGAATGTGTTAATGATTAGTATACCGACCCAAGTCTAATGTGTGCCATGCTCGTCACGTGAGCGGCTTGTGAATAATTCAACATAAGTATGTATGTACTTAATATAATTATTATTAATTAATAAATGGCAACCATTACCTGGCTCTTTGAAAGCAACAGATGGCGGTAATGTTACAATCGTCACTTGCACTTATCGGATGATATAAAGTAGGTGTTTTGAAAAAACCTATTTTTTAATGTGCGCCAGTGTTATGAGCCTATACGCCAGACCTATAAAAATAGATATATGTACAGGATATACTTTACTTTACTTATTTTGTAAATACGTAACAAAGTTAAGTGCGAAGGAAAAAAAAATCTGGTTGAAATTTCTGCGAAGTTTTATTTTATTTGACTTGTATGAAAGCGAATGATAAGTTACTTTAATGATAGTCAGAGGTTTTAGAGAAAATAAGCCGGAAATATTAAAAAAAATCGTTAAAAAAAACTTTGAGGTCGCTTATGACTATTATACATATAATTTGGGCAGGAATCTACCCTATTTCGAACTAACTCTGCTACACTTTTAGTGTTGGAATTATCATCACAAATTAACCTAGACTTAGGAACTAGGAACATTTTGTTTGACAAATACATACACAAATAATGTGAATATTGTTATATTTATTAAAAAATTGGGGACGTGTACGTACGCGCTTTAGAAGTCATATTTCCTTCACATACCTACATAAAATAAACACTGCATTACTTTTCACTGCACAACCGCCAAAGTACAAACAAATTGTGTCTTCGCGGCTGAATGCATATATGGACGCACACAATTTATTTAGTAAATTTCAATCAGCCTACAGAAAACACCACTCTACAGAAACCGGACTCCTTAAAATTTTATCTGACATCATACTCGCAATAGATACGGGCAAATTAGTACTCGTCTCTCTTCTTGACATGAGTGCCGCTTTTGACACAATTGACCATGACTTCTTGCTGAGAAGAATGGAAGTATCTTACGGTCTACGCGGTACAGCGCTTAAATGGTTCCAATCCTATCTCTCGAACCGTTTCCAAACGGTAGTTATTGATAACATTGAATCAGCACCGGTTTGTATGAAGTCAGGTGTTCCACAAGGATCGGTATTAGGTCCTTTACTTTTCATCATGTACACAAAAGATTTATTTGATATCATTACCACACACGGACTTCTAGCTCACTGTTATGCTGATGACTGGCAACTATACTTCCATTGTTCTCCAAACGATACAAACATACTAAAACAATCTATCATTCAGTGCATAAATGACGTAAACCTTTGGATGTCCTCGAATAAACTGAAACTTAACCCGACCAAAACTGAGTTCCTTTGGACAGCTACCCGAAGACGCCAGCACCTGTTGGAAAAACTCCCACTCTCTATTTCAAATATTGACATAATTCCCAAAACTAATGTCAAACTACTTGGAGTCTACTTGGATTCAAGCTTGTCTCTTAGTAAACAAATTAATAGCACAACCAGCTCTGCATTTTATCATTTACGCCGCATTAAATCTATTCGCAAAAGCATCCCAACAGAAGCAACAAAATCACTAATAAATGCATACGTTATCTCTCGCTTAGACTACTGTAATGGTATTCTGTATTTAATGCCGCCGCAAGACTCATTACCGGCGTTTCAAAGTTTGCGCACATCTCAAACCATCTTCAAAACCTTCACTGGCTTAAATGTCCAGAGAGGATTGAATATAAGCTTTGCCTTACAATATTTAAGGCTATTCACAACATGGCCCCTCAATACATAACCGACTTCTGCATTCCATTCTCCGCAAATAATAGACAACTAACACTTCGCTCAGCATCAACATCTAATACAAATAGGTTAGCTGAAGTAAATCGCGTCCACAAAACTAATTTCGGTGATCGTGCTTTCGCGGTGGCTGGACCAAAGTTATGGAACAAACTACCTAATAAACTGAGACAAACAGACAGCTTACCACTGTTCAAAAAACAACTTAAGACGCATTTATTTAGACAATCCTATAAAAACCTATAGAATCTGACCACAACAACGCTAGCTAATGTTTTCCACTCATATTGTGCACTCCGCGAAAACACATAATTCTTTCAGGGACTTACAAACTATTATAGTACTCAATTTTAATTCCACTTCTTGTATGCCACCTAGTGAATAAGTAATAGTAAATAAGTTTTTTCTTTTCTAGCAGTAAGTTGTCTTGTAAGATAATAATTTCTCTGTGTAAAGCGCCCTTGAGGTGAGTACTTCGCGAAAACGGCGCTATACAAATTATCCAATTATTATTATTATTATTATTAAATGCAGAACCATTTGAACGTGAGAAAGCGCGAAACGAACCAGCCGCAAGAACTGACAACTAAAGAGATATCCTCTAAAATAAATAGATAGGTAACTTAATTTTTCATTTTGATCTTTATGACGGGGCGGGTAGCCAGAGGTAGGGGGATAGCGCCTATATCGTCTACAGGGTCCTAGAGCGTAAGCATATAACATTTTGAATAGTTACATAAATAATAATGATTTTTTTTTGTTTTTATTCCTCATTATTTGCGCCATCTGATGGCGTTAGTGACGGATATTGTTACATAGATAATTATGAATTATTTCATATTTCAATATATTTCACTTTTTTTACAATATGTATATGTTTGCGTACAACTCATGCTACAATGTAGGTACTGATGATAATGGTCATAGAGGTGGAATATGCATTGCACTAAATAGTAACTGTGCAAAACGTGTTTTAGATCGGTCAAAGGGACAGACAGTCGGTAATTTAATTATGTATTCTTGTCAAACTGGCCCACAATGAGGGGACAATTTATTTACACTTTCTACCACCAGCTGTTTGCGGAAGATGGCGGCGTCGCGTCGGCGTCTAGCGCCACGCAAGTGCGGTGACCGCCGCACGCACCAGTCCGGTGAACTGACCTAAGGTAACCTAGTTTACGCCCGATCAGTCAGGCACCTGGCCGATCGATATTGTCCACATCTTATCCTTACCGGGGAAATCTAAAAATAAAGATCGGTTTAAATGTATAATATTGTTTGACCTCTGATTGATGTTGAAAACCGACACAGGCGGAGAAGCCCTTGGCCAATGACAATTTCCATTCGCTTAGTAAATTTTAATATTATATTTTCAACAGAACCTTCTGTCCTAAGATAACATTGTCTCGATTTAATATTTCTTGTGGGTAATATTTATACATATACCTCCGGAGAAAATCTTGTTTTCTCTTAAAGATAGGCAATTTTTGATTTGGTAATTGGGATTTTAAAAATACGTCGGATTAAGTAAACATTTTTTATTATGGTAGTAAGTACGAATCTATACGCTTGATTATTATTTAATGTAAGAATTATTATGCTAAACATTTGTATTATGCTGAACATTTGTACAATACCGATGCATCTGCGAGAACCAGTCGTAGCACAGCCCAAAGTTTTTTTAAAATTTAAATTATATACTTTTAAGATTGCTCTCCGCTAGTAGAATTTTGTTGGATTAAGTTTAACTTCTTTTTGGTTACGTAACACGTCTGGATGTCCATTTTACATTATTAAAAACAAGTATAAGATACCAATGTTCGATTATGCGTTTTCTACAGTATCAATCTACAATATTCAATTATTAATTTGAAAGAATGTGTAAATAAATTGCATTATGCAATTAAATATAAATTAGCATAAGATTATGTAAATAAATAATGTATTCATGTGTAAATAGTAGAAATAATAGTTCCATAGAAAACGTATATAGCTATTTATCTTTTAGTCAATCACTTTTAGCCCTAGAAACATTTTTGCCCACTACGTATATCTAAATAATTTAATAAATTAAATAATTAATAATTAATATTATTAATTAATTTAATTTAAATTATATTAAAATTCGTTACAGCGAAAACTACATTAAATGGGTTTGCACGAAGTTTTCGCAAGCATTCACGAATTGCTTTATTCAATATATAATATATATTACGCCGTAAAACTGCTGTGCAGTTTGGCATATGTATGTATGTAATATGTATCAAAAATAAATAAATATGAAAAAAAAAAAGAATTTGTAAAAAAAAAACAGTAAAAATAGCTTCTTTTGGACAGGCACTTCTCAAATGATATTACATTAATTGACCTTTTCTTCCCCTTACGTCATTCTAAACCATAAATATTATAATCAGAAAACCGCAAAAACACATTAAATAATTATAATCTTAGCCGTGTGAGGCGGTGATATAAAAGACATTTCGTGCTGAGGTTAAAATCATTTTAACATCACTTCGTGTACTTGGGACACGACATAAATATTAAATACCCTTTTACAAATAACCCATCTTAACCATTTTTCAGATTACTCAAAGTATGTTTATAGCGGAAATGCGGTTGACGTCAGCAACAATGTGTGGTCCACAGAACAGTATGGTGTGGTCCTTAGAGTATATACAATCCATAGAGGGATAACTAAACTTTTTACCAAACCCGTACGCGTGGTAACATAAAGCTTACTCAGTTTTAACAATATAGTAACACATAAGACAAAAAGGGACAAAAAAGATCACCCGGTCGGGTACGTCTTTAATTGCTTTGTAAGGGTTCTCTTTGCCCGAGTTTCAAAACTCGGGCAGAGAACGGCAGAGCTGACAGATTTGTTATCCGTATTTTCGATAAATTATTGTGTGTTTACGTGCAAATATTACAAAAAATTGATATGCCTTCTTGTGCAATGAAGGGGTGTTCCAATAGGACTGGAAACGGGAAGAAACATATCAGTTATCACAGGTATTTTATCCAAAATATGAAAATTTTACATGTATACGTTTTATTTCATAATTTTAACAACAAACCAACTGCAAACATTTACTTTTGTTTAAAAAATCCTAGAACGTTTATTTTTGATTGATTTTATTACACAAATAATTCGGAGAATGCTATTTTGAAGATGTTTTTGATGACTTAAATCAAAATATGTCTATGAATGTTCAATCAACACGAACTGTAAAATTATTTACTTAGAGAGCCGACATTTTAAAATATATCCGTCTCTTTTTTTCTCCTTTAAAAATTCTGAATTTTTAGGAGTAAGAAAGAGAAGGCACTACATTGTATGGATCTAACTAAGCTCAATGTGGTATTTTTATGACAAAGCATATTGGATTGTATATACTCTAAGGTGTGGTCCATCCAGCTCAGGGTACAAAATAAGGAAAGCGCTCGTATAAAACTGGTGTAAGCTTTAAATAATAATTCATGTAATGCATTATTTTAGCAAATTAATGAATTTCTGCATGGCAATTATTTTTCCAATCGACATAAGAATAATAAAAATGATTTACACAAACAATTAAGTTTTATACATACAGGGTATAATAGAGCTAGTCCACAATACTTTACAGATGGATACGAGTCGAAAATGTTCAAGCGATCATGACTGAATTATTTTTTGCAAAACGTTGTACTACGATTACAGTAATTTATATATAATATGAAAAATTCATTCCCTTCAATACAAGTCAAATAAAATTATAAAAGACTTTGAATTCCAATTGGATTTTTTCCAATGTTTTTAATTATTTTATTTAACTTTTATTGAAAAGAATGAATTTTTCATAATCGATATAAGTTACCGTAATGATACTTCAACGAATTGTAAGAAATAGGTCAGAAATATTTAAAAAAAATGTAAACTTTGATATTGCATAACTCCATAACTAATGTTAATGGTCATGGTTGCTTGAAGGTTTTCGACACATAATCAAGGCAGGCATCCACCTGTTAAGTATTGTGGACTAGCTCTGTTACACCTTGTATATTACTAGATTTATAAATAAAAGATTTGTATTCTTGTATATATGTATTAATTTTATATTCCCTCATAAATAAATGAAAAACGGCGAAAAAACTAATGCTTGCTAGAAAAAAAGCCCAAAAAAGTCATCGCAAATTATTTATTCAAGTAAATTTTCTCCGTGTGTTCTTTAAAATTCTACGCAGACCGACAAGCAATTTTTTTTTTAATGTCTCAGTAGATATTTTTCATTTTTTCGAAATCTATTGTACGGAACAAACATTTTTTTGACAATTAATATAATATTTTGAAACTTCATATCTCGTGATGAAAAAGACGTTGCGAACTGAAAATAGTCGCGTTGATCTAGAAATTCCAGACAGAATAAGGTATGCAAATATCACGTTCAAGAGTTTTTGGTGCTTCCGATACACAAACTTTCCACTATATAATTAAGATTTATACAGACAATGTTGCATTGGTGAATTCAACATTACGTCGGCGACTCTTGTACAATAAGTTAGCATGGGTTTAACGAAATCGCTTTAAACATTAAAGTAAGTTTATAAAATGCAAAATCCATACTGTCTAGGAAACGGTTAAAGCTTGCCGTATTCGTGCGAAGGCATTTAAAGCTATTCTAGCATTCGTGACGAAAATCAATTCCATATTACCCGCCACCCCGGGTAGCTACCCCCCAGCTAAATAGGTCGATACCCACTCTCGTACGTTTCAGCCCTTGTAAAGATTTCTTTAAAAAATTTAACGCCTTTTCGCCACACAGGAAATTGAAAAAGACAATTTATCGCTCCCTTAAATACCTTAATGTACCAATATTATTGTTTGTGTAATAAGCTGGTCTAATCAGCTTATTACACAAACAATAATATTGGTAAAATTCTTCTAAATTCAAAAACCAAAAATAGGTATGTTAGAAAAAAGTGGGATATATGAAATAACTTGCGGAGATTGTAACAAAAAGTATATAGGCCAAACCACTAGAAACTTAAATACACGCATAAAAGAACATCGCCCCTGCTTAAAAAATAACAATTTCTCCGAATTTGCCAATCATATAATTAACACCAATCATTCTTTCGATAATCACAAATTAAAATTACTCCACTCGGTTCCCCATAGACGATGGATAATGAATAGTTTGGAAACCGTTGAAATCCTAAAAAATTTAAATTCTGGAAACACATTAATAAATAATATCACATTTCAGTCCAGTTCACCACTCCTAGAGCTGTTCGGCGAAAAAAATACCCTTCCCTGCCGCGCGCCCCCCTGACCCCCCTGACCTACCCAATTAGATTGATAAATTTTGTATTTAAGTTAGTTATTATCTATACCTGATGATGAGAGGGACTGCTCCTCTCGAAACTATAGTTGTAAATTAATAACTCATATTGTGTGTGTATTACAAAGTATATTAAAACATATTTGAAATTACCTTAATGTATTTCATAGTACTTATCTACCTAAACAAAATTCGAATATGTACTTCAACAATTTAATTCAGAGTTACGAATAATTAAATTTAATTCAAACTACAATATATAAGAGTACTAATATTTAGCAAAAATCGATATACATGAAAATTTCTATTATATATATATATATCTTGTGTGAGTGTTTTATCTATGAGTTTTTCGATACCATATCGACGACCCCTACGTAAACCAAGACAAACAAAAATCAACTTTACTGGAGAACTGTTTGTAATTTGGCTTTTAATATAAAATGGGCGTATTCATCCATTTCATTGTCAATTTTTTAGTCGAAAAAAGTCGTATTTTTTATTTATTTTGAATTTTGAAAAAGAGTTTTTCTATGTATTGCTACAAAAAATCAAAAATGCATTTTTAGTAGACGTCCGAGTTTACGTAGGGACCATCGACACATAATTATTTAATATAATATTAAAATGTAACGCAAACTAAATCAATTGAATCATCAAGTGGACAGTATACCTCCGACATTGTTGATAATTCGCAATGTTACATCAGTCTACCATCAATGTGAAGTTGGAATAAATATTTTTAATACAACATATGTACATACATTATTAATGGATTTGGAGTTAATATTGTAGAGATTATTTATAAAGGTCTAAGGTGGTGAAAAGCATATACATAAACATAAAAATGTTACGGCTACGTGAGTTCAATAATAATTTAATAATTTATTACTCAAGTTTCGAGAGTAAAGAATCTCTCATCGACACGCGAAGTATTAAACTGAGTACTCTCAAATACAGAATTTAAATTTGTTAAAATTTTAGCGTACCACATCTTAGATATCTTAGACATCTTAAATAATTATTTTCATTCACGTACCATTAAACTTCTCCGTCCCGTCACGTAAAGATAATAAAATAAAACATTTTTAAGGTTTAGAAATTAAATGAAATTAACATTCGGGTATTAATTTGCTCAATAGTATTTTTTTTTAAATTTTTATTTATGGTACAAATACAGTTCTTATATATAACATATCAGATTAACATTTTTTTTAAATACTTGGTAGTCATGTAGACCTCATCAGTGAAGAGAATCTCTTGAGTCTGATGAGGGAGCCACAGTTCTTATTCCTTGTTATAATATATACGTACATAGTGTATACAAATTATTTATTAATACAGTAAAAAGGTAAATTGATGATGAAAGCATAGGAGTTATTTTGAAAAAAGCTATAGGTTTAAAAGATTTATGAATTAAAGTTTAATTTTAGGAATTTTTATTTATTTTTATTTGCTCTGAGAGGTTACTGATGCATCGTATCTCGATAGGTAAGTTATTATATTATTTTTATAACCACCTTTGCACCAGTAATTCTATCTCATTTTGTCGATATCTAAACGTAATCAATGTAAAAATTCTATATATGGAAGTAGTCAGTTTATTACTTCACCTGATATGGTCAGCAAAATAAGTACCATTATGTGGGATAGATTTAACTTGTATCCCATTACCCGACGGCTTAATTTATTCCATTATAAATTAATTTTATTTCCTCGGACCCGCCGCTGACCGACATATCCATCAGGGTAAAAATATTGTTTGATGACCAGACTACCCCTAAAGCACCCCCCGGCGCATTCTAGACGCAGCTTTGAGAGGGTTGTTCCGCCCCGGATCCTCCAGATATTCTAAACGGGATCACATGTTCAAAGGAGATTATTTTCAGAAAATGAGAAGAATTTCTGCTCGTGTTTCTGTCCCAAATCTCAAAGGGAAGCGTTTGGGCTCCTTAGGGAAATTTGCAAGTCGCTGTAGCAAGCCGACTCAGCGGCTACATGCAAAGTTTTCAGTGGTCTAATTTCAACCGAAGAGAGCTATTACCCCGGAAATATTTCATCAATTTTTTACCCATCCATTTACTTAATGCGTGAAAGATGTATGTAACAGACATCCAGAAAAAAATTATTAGAAATGAACAATCTCTGTAAAAATATAGAATAAAATGTACGATTAAAATTAATCAAAACAAAATGCACAATTATTGGCGATATAAAAATCCTAATACATTATTTTCTATGTAACAATTTCCGTCACTATCGCTAACCAAACAATGATGAGGTATAAAATGTAAAAAATTAAAAAATGACATAAATATACAGGGTTATTTGGAAAACATTAATAACCTCGCAAGACTATACTCCTGCCTTGATTATGAGTCGAAAATGTTCAAGCTAATATGACCTAATATCAGTAGTTAAGGAGATATGCGACATCAAAGTTTGCATTTTTTTTTTTCAATATTTCCGACTTACTTTTTGTAAAACGTTGGACTATCATTACAGTAACTTATATCGAGGATGAAAAATTCATTCCCTTTAATACAAGTCAAATAAAAAAATAAAAACCTTCGAATTCCAATTGGAAAACATTCCATTGGATTTTTTTCATTCAATTTAATCATTTTATTTAACTTGTATTGAAACAAATGGATTTTTTGTAATTGATATTAGTTACTGTAATGATAGTCCAACGTTTTACAAAAAAAAGTCAGAAATAATGAGAAAAAAATGCAAACTTTGATGTCACATATCTCCATAACTATTGATATTAGGTCATGATAGCTTGAACATTTTCGACTCATAATCAAGGCAGGAGTATAGTCCTGCGAGGTTATTAATGTTTTACAAATAACCCTGTATAATTAATCATACCCTTTCTAACGTCTCAGGGGCCATTCAAGTATTACGAAAGCAGCAAAGGGGGGTGGGGGGGTCTTAGCTTTGCTTATTTTTGATTACGTCAGCAATATTTATTTACTATTTCTAATTGTTCGCCAAAATTTAGTAGATTCTGATTTGAACATATACGGCAACCCTACTTGTCTATACTCGAAAGCGAACAGCATGTTCAGGGAATCCCCTAAATAATTGATATTGCTTACTCGCTCTCACGCGATGGTTAAGTTAGAAAGAAACAAATTAGAGAAATTACTGCGCACGCTATTTATATTTATCTATTTTTCATGTATTTTTTTGTAAAATTTAGTAGACTGTTTTAAACACACAATATGGCTACTTGTATACAAAATATAAATACCAAATAAAAAATATATACCAATGATTACGTAAGCATTGGAGGGGGGAGTAAAAGCTTTGCTTACTTTTACTGACAGGCGAGGGAGGGGTTAAAAATTACTAAAAATCTCCTTACATAATATTTGAATAATCCCTCATGTATAACTTGTAAAATGGCACAAATCGCTCTTTAAGGGTGGATTGCCTAATTTTAAGAAGAAATAATATTTCTTAAAATGTTTAAAAAAATGTTTTTAAAATGTTATTAAAATCGCAACCGAATATCATGCAAAATAAAATAAAATAAACATAGTAGATCTATTAATAGTAACAGTCTGGTCTCTTGAGGACAATAGGGTACGAGTAAAATGGATATTTCATAGTAGAATACTATTTATAAATAACTATTTCCAGGCTGCTGTGAAAATCTTGGGTCGAATAAGGTCAAATAAACTTTTATAGAGGCTAAAAACAGATTAAATTCTTATTCTGGGATAACTGATTAAATATAGAAGAGGGCAGTCGAAAATCTTCGGTTCAGCGAAGAGGTAGCAAATATTATTTCGTTTTTTGTAAATGAAAAAGTCTTGTTAGCTCGGGGCTTGTCGACATCCGTGTTTTTTTTAACGAGATCAAAATGTTTCCTTTTCATCTGTTAAAAGTAAAATATGTTGTTGCCGAACTTTTTGGATTTACAAATCGTAATTTTATGGTTAAATATTGGAGCTTTTCAACCAAAATCCAGCTCAACCCACACACGCCTTGGGGCTTCGTTGCGAACAACTTTTTCAAGATAATAAACTAAAATAAAATAATTAGCCTCTCAAACGTTAAATGCGTGGGTAAAAATTCTACAAGATAATACATCATGTTCATTATGTTTTACATGGTTTGGTTGGTTTATATTTATATTGCGTAATTATATTTATTTAATAATAGACAGATTTTTTCCTTGTAACTTTACGTACGTTTGTAGGTATATCTTTGGCGGCCCGTCGTTGCGAGGATGACGTCTGCTACGTTTTATTGATTATGCGTCCGAGCGTGGCTGAGGAGCACTTTTATGGAACCCCACACCCTTCCACAAATTGTACATGGATATATAATAGGTACATGTATGAATACATTGCGAAGGTCTGTTGAGAAAATATTTCAATACTACCATTACCAAAACAAGTACTCACAATAGAAAATATACACGTTAAAAATACTGGTATATATATATCATATATATTATATATATATATATAATATATATCTATATATAGATATATATATTTTATGTAATATTTTTACACCATTCCGACTTAAGGCTACATTATCGTTTTTAAAAATAAAATTTTGGTTCAAATGTTTTATAATCAAATTTCTTTCACAGAGAGAATCACAGCGAATATGAATTTAGGATAATTTATTCGGTCAGTTATTTTGGAACTGATAATTTGTTAGTACTGTAAAATTTTGTATAAAATTCCTGAATATCATTTACATATTTTTATTGTAACGTAGTGAGTTATTTAAAAATTCATAAATGAGAAACATTAAAGTTAATACACGGTGTCATTTTATTTTTTCGAAATTTCGGCGAAAAGTCATATGCGCAAAATCTTAATGGTCAAAGGCTTGTGAATTCATGGTGTATTTTGTTTTCAAAATGAATTCAAATTGAATATTGTTGATGTTAACCATCAAATACCGATAATTTGTGTTTAATTTATACTAGGCGATCCATTTTATAAAATTTAGTTCTTTTTAGCCGGTAATTAATTAAGTCCGCAGTTAAACGCAAAGAAGCAATCGTTCGGGGGGGTATAATGGCCGCTATGCAGCCACTGCTGTCTTTTGCAATCACACATTTTCATACGATTTCGTTATTTTTTGAAACTGGCAATGGTAATAAAAATGTTCTCAAGTATACAGGGTGTCCGGTATCTCGAAGTCCAGCCGAAATCGGGTGATAGGCCAAGTCATGATAGTAATCAGAAAAATATTTTAAAAAAAAAAGTCAATTAAAACTGGGCAAAGTATTGATTTTGAATACTTGGTTTGGTTAAAAAGTGACACTTTCTTCCAAGCTGGAGCAGTTGGCTTTGAATTTTGGACAAAAGTTTATAAAAGCATTATTCAGTTACATAATAATAAAAAAATGAAGAAAAATAAAGATTTGTAGCAACAGGAGTGAAAAGACCGTCACAGGGTGTAGATTTTTTTGATTTTTTTAAATGCCTATAATTTTTAAAAAACATGACTTAGATTTTTTTAAATATTTTTCTTATAAATATTATGACTTGGCCTATCACCCGATTTTATTTTAGTTTTCTGGGATATTCTGCCTTGTACATTTGACCTCTCTGGCCAAGTTTCGGATCCCGTTGCAGGGTCCATCATCAGGGTTGATGTAAGGAGTATGTGTTGATGTGAAGGTTAAGTATTGGCTTGCAATACTTAACCTTAACATCAACACATACTCAATACATCAGCTCTGATGACTGACCCTGCAACGGGATCCGAAACTTGGCCAGAGAGGTTAAATGTACAAGGCAGAATATCCCAGAAAACTATAATGAAATCGGGAAAAAAACAGAAGAGCCATCAAGGTACGAATAATAAAATCAATAAAGTACTATCAGCTTAACTTGTGATTTTTGCGATCTTCAGTCTTGAATCCCCAATGCACGTGCGCGCATTGCATTACTCCGGAGAAAATTCCACTAAATTTCAAGGAATCATGCAACAAAACTCCTAAAGATTTAGCTTTCTGAAAATATCGCCACATTATATTGTAGTTTATATAAATAATATTGCGTAATACGTAAAAACATAATTTTTTTAACGGTAATTCTGTAATGAAATTTAGCCGTCCTTACCGGTAAGTCGGTTTACCGAAAACCGGTAATATCTGCCCTATTACAAATTTATGCGCTAGGATCATTGGAAATATTACATTATTATATTATGTACACGTCAATTTTGCATAACGCGTCAACATGTGCACCGCTAATGATGGAAACTACATTAATGTCATTAATTCAATTAAAAATTATAGATGCGTCCATGTCCAGACTATGCTCAATCTATTTAATGGTGGCAATACGCATCGTAATCAAAAACCCTTAACAGTAAATAATACAAATCTATTATCTTACTGTCCAGAAATAACTAACAATCTCCAACAATAATGACAAATAAAGATGGACTAAAAAAAATATATAATACCACACTCTTTTTTACCCATTCACAAAACTGATTATCGGAAAGTAAAATTACTGCTCATCAAACAACTTCCGGGTTATTGCATGAACACTAAGAGATTGTTTACTAAAATTATATTTGGTTCTCAAGTATTGGCAATTGCGTCACGAAGATTGTAAATATTTTTATATGTATGTATTTTAAAGTAGGGTACTTAACCCTCAGCATACTGAGACAGAAAATACCCGTACACAGACATGATTACTTATAACAATTTTAATATCTACAAAATGAACTGATGTGATTATTCCTCCCGTAAGCACGAGCGTTAGATCTTTTATGATGAGTAAAACGTTTATTTGTATGAATGTATTGTATTGTATTCATGAAATGTATGTACTAAGATATACCTATAATAAATAAATAGAATAAGAAAAATAATACAAATTGCATAATGTAAGTATAGGCTGCATCTTCTTACCTAATAATGCCATATTCTATCTTTGTTTGGCAGAGCGCCTATTATATACCTTTTATTTGTTTAGTGTAAAGTATTGATAAATATGAATATTTTATTAGAAGCATCCTTCAAGTCATGTCCGACAAAACATTAACCAAAGATTGAATTAAAAATTAAATTTTTAAAAAATTAAAAAAAGAAAGAATTTGGTTGGGTTCGCTCTAAATAATTGGTCTTCCACAAGTAATTTCGATATTAGAAACGTTTCTAATCTAAAACCTGAATCTTATATTGCGAAAATTTACGGAAATAATATATTAAATATTTGTTATTACATGGCAATGGAAGGGTTAACACAAACCGGAAACACCGATGTTGAACCAGGTGCCAAATTATTACGTGGAACAAAACAAAATTTATTGGGACAATGTCGCATCGGCATTGACAATAATTGCTTATTCATGTAATTAATGTGTGTTTGTTTCATTAATTGATGTATCAAATACATATCAATACAAATTAAATATAGCCAATGGCTGTGGCCGCGTCAAACGCGCATTTGATTAATAATAATGGGATTGTAATATTGTGCAGCTTCCGGCATCTTAGTCGAAACGGATCACATCTCTATTGCCATTAATTTCATCTGTTTAAATATAAACATTTACATTGTAAACATTTTAAATTTAGCATTAGAATGATGCCTAAAATATACATGTACCGAAAAAGTGACGAATGCGTCGTAGTTTTTACCATGGCGATTACATACTTTACTGAGTCAACATCGTCACCAGGGTAAAACGGTGTAAAACGCTTCACATTTGGTAACGACGAGTTTAAACAAAATCTATCAGGAATTAAGGAAAATAAAGCGCAGTGATACAATCCTACAACAATATTCGTCTAATTGAAATATATATTTGAACAAAATATATCATAGAAATAAATTAATCAAACTTGCATTTTGACGCTTTTTAGAAATTCACATATTCGAAATGCCGAGACACTCAAATGTTCTAAAATTACAATGTCCTTTCACGTCGGGTTCCTGAGTAAAGAACATCTTTGTGGTTCACTTGATGAATTCAACACCCACACGATTTGTACCTTAACGTTTGAATTAAAAAATAAAGCATAACTAATGCCTACCCACACAAAGCAAAGGCTTTGTAATAAATTAATTTTAAAAAAGTAATGGAAGTTCGTTCGTCTCATTTTTAACTAACATTTATAATATTTGCATCTACTGAAATATTATTGCACAATCCATTGAACCGAAAAATAATAATAATAATAATTGGATAACTTATATAGCGCCGTTTTCGCGAATAATCACCTCAAGGGCGCTTTACACAGAAAAAATATTATCTTACAAAACAACTTACTGCTAAAAAAGAAAAAACTTATTTAATATTACTTATTCACTAGGTGGCATGCAAGAAATGGAATTAAAATTGAATACTATCATAGTTGGGAATGCCTGGAAGAATTAGGTGTTTTCGCGGAGTGCACAATAGGAGTGGAAAACATTTGCTAGCGTTGTTGTGGTCAGATTCTATAGGTTTTTATAGGATTGTCTAAATAAATGCGTCTTAAGTTGTTTTTTGAACTGCACTATCTGATATAATACAGAAAATACTAGTATAGCAGGCAAGACAGGAAGACTTCAACAATAATGCTACTAGGTTATAATTTCTGTGAACACTATAAAATGATGAAAACTAAATTATTAATATAACAAAAGAGAGAAAATTATTATTATTGATAATTACGAGAATTTATTTATTCGTGATTTAAATGTATCCAACAATAAATAAAAATGTTAGTCAAAGTTGTTTCATTGTTTTTAGAATATTTCATTTCCAGACATCACAGTTCAGATGTTAGGGTTGAATCTCCTCGTTAAATTAAGGGTGCGAGAACCACGGGGCGACGAAGGGGTGGTATTGCAACGGTATCCTGCTATTAGAGAGTTTAAGGGTTGAACATACTTCATTAATCTATGGGCCAGAAGTATAACTAATTTTCTATTAATCCAAAACATACATAAAATACAGAATTCAGTACATTTTAAATTAGTAATCCTCGGTGCTTGCATTCAAAACATTTTTTAATTTTTTTGGTCATTGGTGTCTTTGCTTTTATACCACACATATATTATTTCGTTAAAATAAAAGGGCTTTTCGTGGCGACCTATTTTACAACTAAATTCGACGAAAGAGTGGTCGAGCGATGCGTTTTTTACGAACGTTGCCTTAACGGTAAGAGATATTTAAATACTTTCCGTAGAGAAGTTGTAGAACTCAAAAAGTTCTATAAAAAAGTCCGTGACGACATATATCTATATGTTTAGTCATTTTTTATCAATATAACTATATTGATGATAAAATATGACTAAAAGTTACTAAAAAATAAGTGTAAGCTATTTTTATATAACTTAAAAAAAAACACCCAGCGATTAAAGTGCATATTGTCTTTATTGGCGAAAAATACCAAGATACGGAATAAACTGTAATCGTATATGTAGATTAATTTTCTCGTAGGTAAATATATCGATCATCTCTCATTGATGGTATTGATACGGAAAGAATTGATTGTATTAAAACAAAAAAAATGAAGATATAGAAAGAATCGATAGCATCGATACAGAAAATTAGGTTATATCTGTCAAAATTTATGTCTTTTGATAAACATTTTACAAGAAAAGCTTTATAGAATCGCTGAACTTAAACATTATTATAAAAAATGTGTATGCAAAGATTATTTACTGGAAAACACACATACCTAACCTTCTTAAGCTAAGCTGCAACATGTATTTTTATGTTATTTTGAACAATTGCTGGATAACTTCTAATATTATTTTAAAAAATTCTTACAAAAAATTAAGCTCATTCACATAAATTTTGCATTCGACCGGAATCATATTACAGACACACACATCAAGATCTTCGCCCCTACGCGAGCGAGTTCAATGTAAACTTTATTTTTTATATAGGAAAGGGGCGATTGTTGGTCACCTGTAATGACGGAATATTAAGGAAGGCTGACTGAGGTATAAAGGTATACATTTAACGCTCGGCGGGTTCCCTTACATTATGCGCAGGAAGTGGGAGGGCGGAAGTGGCGGGTGCCGGCCGGAGCGTGGCGGCAACTTCGCGCGGGAACAATGCGAGGACTTGCTTCGTTAGCGAGCGCCATCTTTGATTGATTGTTTCGGGATCAAGGTGGATTTATGACCGCCTGATTGTTAATTGTTCGTTATTGGAGTTTGATCATTTATCGCGCTGGTTGTACGGTCTCGGTACAATGGGTACCATTGAATAATACGAGGCGCGGAAAATTAGATAGTTTTCACGCGAGACTTATAGACAGGGTGGGTTTCAAAGAAACGCTCTGCATGTCTTAATAACCTACAAATGATGCACGTGACTCTCAAAGTGTGAATAATGGGTAAATAACAATTTAGATGTTGTATATATTTTGCATCAATCGTGGAGACATTTTGTGATTTGTGTCAAAAAATAATTTAAAACATTGACTCAAACACATGTACTATGCCACCAGTTTTAACATTATTATAATAGGTTCGATTTAATAAGCCATAAAGATGTGAAGGGCAACTCGATAGTTCTATGGTGAAAGTTGTAGGCTAGGTTAATAAATGCGTTACAAGTCGTACCCTCAAAGTTTACAAAAATTTACTTAAAATTGAATCTTGGTGTGCTGTGAACAAGGCACGTGATAGGCTTGCAAAAATCATCATCAGTGGCGCTACAACCCAGTTTGGTTCCTGGTCTCCTCAAGAAGTGGCCTCCGTAGGCTTTAATAATAATAAATTAAATAAATATATGAAAATCTCCCTTGCAAAAAATCGAACTCTGCCCCCCCCCCATGAGAGTCGAGGATACTGACCATCACGCAGCCGGGAAACCAACGAGATATAGCTCCATACAAATTTCACTATTTAAAAAAATATATATTTAATGATTACTTGTAAATGTAAATTTAAATTAACTTAAATTTAAATGTATCAAAAATATAAATCAGTTATATTCTTGTAAGCCAAAACCGCAGCCAAATTGGGGAATAGGAGATGGTAGAGTGTCCGCGTAGCGTGTGAGAGGCAGCAGGATCGATATTCGGCGTCTTCATATTTTTGATTTTGTAAGCGCCTGATGTCGAACCCAGTATCAGCCAATGTGAAAATAAAACACGGGGTAAATGAAACTAAGAAAATATAAAAATACATATTTATTTACTGTAACTGCTAAAGAAAAATATTCCATCTTAAGAAAAGCAAAGTACCGGTGTCAAACACGAAGCGATTGTATAATTTGACGTTTTCACATTCGATAACAAGATTTTAAATTCCTAAATTAGTAAGAACCATAAATTTGCCAGACTTGCATGTATGTACTTACACATATACCGGCAACATATTGATTTTGTGCGATATTTGCGGATGTCAAGAAAATAAAATGGATCCGATATAATAAATATCATTTCCTTAATGGTGGTAACCTCCCCGAGGCAAACTTTATTGAAAGGTTAGATTTTATACTGCCTGACTTTTACGATTAGATAATACTAAAATGATAGCTTTGTTGTACCGAGACGCTGTTAACAAAGGCACCCTCATAGAACCACCACACCGTGAAGAGTGTCTGATAAAGTTATCGGCTTTAAAGCATTCCGTTGTTCCACCATTTCTGTCTTGCTTTAACGTCCAAGTTACGCCATTGCGCTAACGTCTTGTCGGCGGCATGCGTGTTTTCTTTCCTTATCACAAGTACGCAATATCATTGTAAATAATCGAAAAATGCCATACGAGCGAAACCAAAAAATAATAAACGTTACGTGTATACACGTGCAAGTTAGAGTTGTAAAAACATTGTAGGTAACTAGCGCCCATGATTATATAATTCAATGTTCACGATGTTAGAAATGTGTATCATTTATGCACGTAGACCTCATTCCATTTAAAAAAGAAAATCGAATTATTTTGTGTGTGTATAATAAACAAAACGAAACCACGTGACTGGTACCCACGGCTTACACATACTAATTCGATTGTCTTTCTTAAATGGAAATAGGTATACCTACCAACAGGCGCGTGCAGTGGGAACGAGGAGCATGACTTTTATTTAACCGTATATTTGGGAAAAAAATATCGAAATTAAATATTTATCTGGCAGAATAATATGAAATATTAAAATCTGAATAATGTGTTAATTATTGTGATTTGAATATTCCGAGATATATCTTTTATTTCGGTTTCTTTTCAAAATATATGCTTAGGAAAAAGTCATGCTTCTTGTTCCCACTGCACGCCCCTGCCTACCAACTAGTGCCACGTAAATTTTAAAAATTCCATCTATGAAATCAAAATTGAAACGTGTTGTGGCACGTCAAAAACGACGTTTTTCAATTTCAGCATTAAAATAATTATTAGTTATTGTGTCCTAGCGGTATATGAATCAAAACACATAATTCTCTTACTCAAAGATTTTTTATATAATAATTTTTTTGCACCTTTTATAATACTATAAAAGCTTATAGGGCGTTGATGATAATAAATCAATAAACAAAACATCAGGAAATGAACATGAAATTTTAACATACGAATTTAATGTACCATCACTCACAAAAATCTACAAAACAAACTTCCTATGCCAAATTTACAAAGATTATTTTATAAATAAATCTCACCCCTTAGACTGTTTAAGTAATAGACATGGAACAAAGGGACAAATAAAGATACCAAGAACCACCATGACACAACATCGTTATACCAACATACTTGGAAGTTAAATGGTACAATACATTGTTGTCGCAAAACAAATTTCAAGAAAGGAACATTCCAAAATACGAACAGTTCAAGAAAGCAGTCACATCCTTGATTTTGGACAACGCTGTATTGTAATATTGCCCACATTGTCTCAAATGGTTTCTGTATAAAAATAATTGCTACTTCTAAATGGTTTCTGCTTTTGTACTTTAATTTGGCTTGTAAATACTCCTCCCATAAGCTCGAGTTTTGGCTCATATTATGGGGAGTATAATGTTTTTAAAATGTTATATTATTAAAAATTAATTATTAAAAACATTATTTTACAAACTACTGTATAAATAAACAAAAATATCAACTAAAAACTTTTTTTGGTCGTGTTATGTTTATACTGTGTAGTTTTCTGAGATATTCTGCTGTGTATATGACCTCTCTGACCGATGTTTCAGACCCCATTGCAGGGTCCATCATCATTCCCGATCACATATACCTACAAGGCAGAATGTCCCAGAAAACTAAACACAGAAAATTCTGAACGGCCGTGAAAACCTGAGAACATTTTTAGTGTTACGTTTAGTTTCTGAGTAACCTTACAAAAAAGTTGTGGTAATATGAAAGTAAATAAACGTCGCAATATTTTAAAAGAAAGACGTTGATGTAAAAATGGGGGAAATACTGCTTGAATACAAGCCGGGCAAACACAAAGGAATGTCTGATACTTATTTTCCATTTTGCGACTTAATTGCAAAGCGAATGACTTTTAGAAGTACCTGAAGTCTGGTCTACAACAGTGGGTAATGGATGTGGTGTGGATGGGGCCTAGGGCACAGTATAGTAAAGCATACAGTATTATATCTTCATACAAACAGCCGAAACGACGCCCTTCGAAATCTCGGTATACTTCGAACTGCTCAGTCGCCGCAGGGCTGCAGTAACGTGCGGACGCAAGCAGTGTGAGACGTTCCCACGCATACATTTAGGTCAATTTATGGCACCCCAAACCATAAAGAGTCAGTCAATGAGCAGCCCTGGTGCGTGTTTAACCAAGTTTAAGTACCAAGCGGCCGTAGGTATTTATTTCAAGGACACTGCCGAGATAACATACTGTATGTATTTATTATACTGTGCCTAGGGTGTGTCATCTGACTATTGTATTACCTACATGTTTTATTCAGAGGTTGATTATTAAATAGTACTATGTTCTTATGTTATGTTATGATAAAGCTAAGAAGCATTTCAACTCGGGAAGAAATCGGATGGAATCCCGAACGAAGACTATTCAAAATATTTCGTAATGAGACCGTGCGTGGACACATTGTTTAAATTACTTGCGAGTTCCATGGGACAGAGCAGTAACTCATACGTTGTGCAATCGTAACGTTACTATCTCGGTTATTAGTTAAGAAGATGTCATCTGTGCTCGAGGAATGCGGGGAGTTCAAATTATTTTGAATAAGCTCGTCTGAAATGTCTTTCGTGACTAATGTTCCTCGCGCACAATGGAGATAGTAAAGAACCAGAGACAACACATGCCGCTTAAGAAATGGTACCTTTTGGATACCGACTCCATTACCAAAATAATATAAAAGTTGTCAACTATGTAAAAAGGGTTGAAAAAAACTCTTAAAAAAAAAAGCAATGTTAGGATCTTAAGATTGTTATCCTAACACTTAATAGACGAGATTAAATATAAAAAAATAAATGAGAGCTGGCACTAAACCGAGATGAGTGGAGGAAGATTCTTGAGGAGGCCAAGACCCACGAAGGGTTGCAGTGCCAAGAGTGATGATGATGATGAAATGAGATGTAGGTGTAGGTATACATCGGTGTTCGGTGTTTGTCGTACTCAAAAAGCAGATTTGTATATTTTCACATTTCTCTCTCAAATTAAATACCTTTATTTGCGATGTCCGATGTCTGCATGACCTTTAGAAAAATGACTTTTCCGGTGTCTTCTTATCCAGGCGGTCTGGTTTGACAGAGTTTCAAACGGATTACCGAAGTACCTATCGCAAACCTAACCTCACAATTTTCATGTTTCGACTAAAATGACATGAAATAAGTACTAATGCTGTATTTAAAGCTTATAGAAAAAATATTATTTCATATGCACGTATTAATTTATTCTCTCACAGCGTCCTGATGTAAAATGATGACCAAATTGTCATAGTCGCGTTTGACTCGTAATTATATAATATATAAACGTTTGACAGATAACCGTCTGATCTCGCGTCACATTGTCGCTTTGTCTCCCTCTCGCACTCAAGTAGAAACTTAAAGAAACTAATACCGACGTATCTTTTTTTCCTTTTTCTTTTTTATTCTCGTCTATTAAGTGTTGGAATAACAATCTTAAGATTCCAATATTAATATTTTCAGAATAAGGCTGAGTGTTTTTTAAAACATAAATTATAAGTAAACAAACCGACAGATTTATAATTTTAATAAATTTAAGATAATCACTTACTTTGTAATATTATCGAAAAAAAGACATCTCACAAGTCCATAAAGTCACAAAAAGCCCACAAGGTGGAGCAATTTTCTTCATTTTTAAAACATAGTAGGTTTGGTAATTTATTAATTGAATTAAGATTAAGAAGTTACCCGTATATAAAATATATGCAACCTGATTAATACATTTTAATATGACATCTTTCCTTACAAAAATGTGATGAAAAACGCAAGAGAACGAGAAATATGCGAAAAAATTGTGCATTTTGCTCACTTTGCCAGAAAAGTAAGAGAAAAGTTTAGAATGTAATAATTACCAATTTTTTATGACATTGCATGGATTGTTTGTTACTAACTAACATATCATCACACCACCCCCCTCCCGGGGATAGGCAAAGGGGATGGAGCGCCGTACCCTTCCGCCCAGACACACAACTCTCGCCTCATCCACATTCATACATCTTCGCATGCAAGCTCCCCAATTGTTGAGGTTTCTATCGAGACCATCTTCCAGTACTTGGTTAACATGTTCATGTCAAGTCTATATTTCCTGCACAATCAAAGAAGCGCTTCGCGTCTCCTTTGGTTGTGCAGGAAATAACAAAACCACGTTCATGTTTCTCTCAATTCTCATTTGTACAGGACAGTCGGCGGGCGACGATGGATGTGGGATTCTTATTCTTCCAGACCGCAAGAAGAAATTACTCTCACGGCTTGTTTAACCCTTTTTATTGCAGCCGAGATCTGTTCACACGATATCATCAGATGACCGCCGGATTGTTCACGATTAAACGCAATGTTGCTGGCCGCAAAGAAAAAATTAAACCAAAAAAAAATCAGTCACCGAATGACTTAACTTCCGAGTTCACAAAAAGTTACGTAAAATAAAATATGAACATTACGCGAAATGACAAATTAAATGTTAAATATTTTTTGCATTTTGCGCTTTATATCTCTGATACATGCATCATACGGTCCCTGCATTGAATACATTTTTCTAGTTCGAAATGATTATTTACAACTTCTTCAATAACTGCAAAATGACTGTGTGGTATAATATTATATATTTAATTGACAAGAATACATTTAGTATTAACCACTAATTTGTTGAATTATCAACATGTTTCGGGGGCAATGGAGCCTTCATCAGGACATAACGTATACTAAAAATTTAAAATCGAAGTGACTGAAAAGTTTTAAATACACACTAGGGCTTAGCAAAGACGAAAACCAGTGTTCTGTCATTTTTGACGGGTTGTAGCTATTTTAAAATAAAACACAAGGTAAAGGTGAGAGTTATAAAAATGTTACAAATATACTATCGCGCTGTCTATTCCGCAATTTTCGGGAAAATTTTACTGGAGGGTTTGCTAAATATACATTTTCTTTAAAAATGTTACTTTAGGTGAAAGTCTTTTTTTTCTTCTTAAATTGAAAGACGCAAAAGTTTAAGCATGCAAGACAAGGTAATAATAAAAATAATCGAGTGTAATTGTAAAAAAAAATACTAAGTTTTTATAATTTAAATGACAGAAATCAGTTAAATTTTACTTTTGTTAACTTTTCACTGTTGCTAGTAAATATTCTTTTAAATCGGTGAAAACAACACAGTTCATAAATTGTTATTACATCTTCGTGAGCGGATGCGCATCTTTTACTGCTGAAATTAAGATACTCGTCTTTGAAAGATAACTACTGTAGATTTTACATTTATATGGCCCTAGTTTTCACCGCACTTTAGCACAGGCGCTATAACAATAAACTCTATAACTTGTTTAAGAAGATAAGCTTCATTTATTTATAAAATTGAGAAGATTTCAGTAGTTAGGACTTGCGTAGAGAAAGAGAAAGGAAAGCTGGCGCCAGACCGAGGTCAGAGGAGGAAGACTCTTGAGGAGGCCAAGACCCACCAGGGGTTGTAGAGTCAACAGTGATAATGATGATGAATATCTTGTAAATTTAGTTAACAGTTACAAAATATTCATCATCACATTATTAATAGCTTGATGTGCATATTAAATACACTTATTTTTGATACCTGAAAATTAATATAGTTACATTTGATTTTCTAATACGGAATTATATATAATAAAACATTTAGAAACCATTTAAATACGAGAATATAACATAAACAAATTTGAAACACATGTGTAAATATGTAAACTCCTTCTTTGAATCGTTTTTTTCATTGAAAAGGATTAAAAATAAAGAACCAATCAGATAAACCAAGTACTGGAGGATGGCCCTGTTTAAAATCCTTCCATTAAAAGCATCAACACCGAAAAGCGTGCATGAGAAGAAGGGGATGGCGTTTTAACCTCTCTGCCTACCCTTGCGGAGAAACGGCAAGATGGTAAGTTTGAGTTAGTTAGTTTATAGGCATAAATCATAAATTCTTTATGGCACACAAATGTTAAATGAAATTTTGTATATAATTAACATGGACATTCTATGTATCTACACGTATTAGATTAGTTTCAGAGATTCGTTTCGAAAGCACATAAAGGGCAGTATAGAGTGAAGAGAATGTATAGATAGTAGAATGACGTAATATCTGAGACAAGACATCAAAATTTTATTCGTGTACACGCACTACAACATGGAATAAAATGTGTATTTGTGATTTTAATGCAGGTATTGGTCATTGTCGGTAAATTCTAAATTCCTTTAAAAATTATAGTAAACTTACCCATTGAAAGGGATCGCATATTTGAGGTCAAAAATATAAACAATAAATTTTAATGAAATCAAAGAAAAAACATAAATTTTATACATGTATGTAAATTGTACATTATTAGACTATTTCTCATGCACTTATTTATAGGGAGATCTTAAAATATTTGTAAAATATTCACTTAATTTTTTAATTGATTTTAAATACGAAGAGGCTAAACTAATCGAATCCATTTTTAGTAAATATTTCAACATTAAATTATAATCAGTTGGCGATGTCTTCAGAAAAAGAAAGAGAAATATTCAAAAAGTATAATTGACCAGTTTGACTTCTGTGTACGTATGTACCGAGTGAAAGTTGAGATGTGATCATGAACAAATGAAAACAGACAGAAACACGGCCAAACAATGTTGATACTAATTAAAATAATTTATGGTTAACTACTGTTGTTGTTAATTTGTCTAAAGCCTGGGAAGTCCCTGTCCGGAATTCAGTTTGAAAACTTATTCACAAAAAATGCGGTCGTACTGCAAATAAAATTAAAGTATCAAGTAGGTAGTCTGTTATATGGAAATTAATTAAAAATGTGGAAAAAACGATTGTGTTAAATATACAAGATTGTCGTATTAGGTGGACCGTAAATGAATTTACTGGTTGAAAATAATGTAAGACTAACCATTAATTTAAGGTGATAGTTTGGAAAAGCTAGCGAAATTTAGCAGCGATGAGCACTTTTTCTTACACCATCTTTTGCATTTCGTACCACATTTTGTATGGAAAGATAATAAATTAAAATTATAATTATTTATTATAGACTCATATATAATATTTACATATATTTTTATGTATTTATTTATTTATTTATTCACCTTTTGTATGAATATTATTACAATGGCGGGTTTATTGCCGGTTGGAAATTTCTTCTAACCGACCAGACAATTGTGTGGAACAATTGAAATAGATTTCCGGTATACAATGTTACAATGACAAAAGTTGTTCCACGATAACAAGACGAGTAGGAAATGAAAGGGGACAAGGAAGGGTTAAATTAGGTTCTGGGAAAGGTAAAATTGTCTACTTTTGTAGATAATTATGATCTGTGATGTATGTACATAGTTGATTCCACAGCCTAGCCTTGAATGAGGAGGTGAAGAACACAGTATTATGTATGGCGATGGATAGTGAACTACCGTTAGCTGAATGGAGAAAAAGTCCACGCTTAGTTAGAAAGTTGAATTTTCAAAAACGACACTTAATTATTTAATCAATTAATTAATTACCAAACCATTGATGTTTTAGGACTGAAGAAAATTACTTCAATTTGTAGGCTTTACATAACTATATTTAGTATAAAATATGTATCTTGTCTAAATAAGAGAAGTCAGGAATTCTGAATAAGTTTATTCATTAATGTGTACTCATTTTCAATTCTCATGAATCGTAAGGGACTAATGAGGGACAGAGAATAACAATTTGCAGCTCTTTCTCTGTCTATATAAGGTAGGTACAGGAAATAACTATTTTTCCATCACGTTGTGAAGACAATAAAATTGATTTTATAAAATACAAATTTTATTGAAAATGGTTTTAATAAATAGGTTACTAGAAGGAAAACTGTCCTAACGCTAAAAGCAACGAACGAAATCATACTTTAGACAAAAATGATATTTTTTTCTACTAAAAACAATTCATTGCTATTCGGTCCACCTAATATATCTTTCCGTAAATGTATACACCTTCTTCAAAGTACCTCTGGTTTGGGGTATCTACTGCGTATTAACTTCAGAAATTTGAAGCTGCGCAGTTTCTGCGCTGACAAGGGTCAAAGCACAATGTAGACCTGTGCACAGCTTTGACCTTTGTAGCCTTGTTTTGTTTCGCTTTTTGCGTGAAAAATCGGCTTAGCGACTTATCGCAATAGCTCCCGCTCTGGGCTAAGCTTAAAAGTGACTATTCTCGGAACTACTGTAGCGGTCATGACCCAGCGAAATTTTAATACATGCTTCAAATTAACCAAATTCGTAATACTCACTCACGTCGAGGATTGTCGCGCGACAGACTAACTATGTTGAATTTTGAACCCACACTCTACACTTGTGCGTTAATATTATAACTTATAAATTTATTATTAATCTAAATTTTATTTTCTGCAATGTTAAATGCTAATATTTCAAACATAAAAAATGTTTTTATACTGTTCTTTATGTTGCACTAGGAGCATATTATATACAGGGGCGTGCGGCGAGAACAAGAAGCATGACTTATATTTAAACATGCCTATATGTATTTGGAAAAAAATCGAAATTAAATATTTATCTGACAAAATGTTTGAAATATTAAAATCTGAGTAAATGTTAATTATTGTATTGATAGAAATATTACGAGATATATCTCTTATTTCGGTTTCTTTCCAAATATATTCTCAGGAAAAAGTCATGCTTCTTGTTCTCATTGCAATCCCCTGATTATATGTACATAAGAGTCATGAACGAAATATTGATAATCTGAATATAAAAAAATAAAAAGCTATAATAAATAAATATAAAGTCAAAAATTAAGCTCAAAATATAGTGATTTCGCATCTCCATTATTTTAACTTCTTCTCGGGTAAAATGCACAAAATTGTGTTAAAAAAGCAACGAACTTCGTTAATATCGAAAATCAGAAAAATCGCCAATGACAAGAGTAATACCTGACTTGTAACGGTGATGACGGACTTATAATAATAATAATAATAATGTATTTATTCCAGCGTAACCAGGTTGTTAGTGCAAGACCTGGTCCACCATATAAATTACAAATTACATATAGGGTATATTGAGGCACATGGAGAGAAAATATAAAAAGGAGAAAAACTATATTATTTATGTCCTGAATTAAAGTACGTACGTACTTGAATGCGGACATTTTCTCCACAATGAGAAACTAACCAGTCACATTCAATGATATAGTACCTATGTAAAATAAAATATCGCGCGCAGACAAATTTAAATAAGACTAATAAATTATAGGCATTTTAAACAATAAATTAGTTATAGGTATTTCAACCTAAGCCATGTTTTATATATTTGAATATAGTTAATTTAATACTTTACTGTCAATGAGAGGTTTTGTCACTCAAGAAACTCGAGTAGTAAATTATGTAATAATTAGTTAAACTCTAGTAAAGTAAATATAGTTTTATTCCATCAATTTGTATCATTATCACGAATAATCTCTATAATGCCAATTCCATCAATAATATTATTTTATTTTGTGCTTGACTGGTGCGGTTGCACCCTTTGCATCTGCCCCTGCTTGGTTCTGTGGTGCAATATGGACGATTTTTTCAGAAATATTCTAGACAATGGCGGTATATAGGTACAATAATTATTGCATTATAACCGCAAGCTCGGTGATCGATGTCAGGGTTTCTGATAATCTAGGTTGTGTTGCACCAACCCACAAGAGATGAAATTACGTATTGCTTAATTAAACACAATGATTAATTTGAATTAAATTAATTTTAATGACACGATATCTTGACGATTGTATGGTAAAATAAGTAAATAACTGTAATTTGAAATAAACAATGATTTATGGAAATGTATTCATTGTCTTTTAAATGAATTATTAATAGGTGCCTACATGCAAGCAAAGAAGTGGTGTATAGTTTAAATATTTCAACAATTGTTTATAATTATATGGCCTATAACTATAAAAAAAAAATTACAAAAATAATCGCTGCAAAATATTTTTATGAAAATAAATCTAATAGTATTGACATCTAGCGATTTTACTTTAAACTAACATGAACAGAGTTCGCTAAGCGGCACGGTGAGAAAATCGGATAAGCGTACACTTCTCTATCGGCGTTACTCTGAAGCTTTTAACCAATTTTAGCAAAGCCCCTAACCACGTACGAAGCTTTTACTATAGTTGTTCTAGCCGAGAACAGATGGCGTTAAAAATAGCACAAACATTTTCAATAATTTGGTTTTATAGATTGATTTCTATATATCTCGCAATCCGCAAAAACATTTCTGAAAAATATTATTTATGAATTTGCCTGGTGGTTTCAGTTAAAAAAAATAATAACTAAAAACTCTACACTAACTGAATTATTGCTACTTTTATAATAAATTGTATTAAACAACATTATTAAATATTTTATTAATGCTCTTATGTTTCTCACAACAAAGAAAATACGAATCGACAGTTTTTGATTTAGGCTGTTCGAGACCACAGGGGGAAAATAATATATATTATTCGTAGTATTCCCACACCTCCCTAATAAGGAGTCCTCCCCCAAAAATCTAATTGGAATTTATATATAAATATAACTCGTCAAAATGACGGTACTTTCACATGTCGATTCCTAAAGAATAAGTATCTTTTTATGTGTAAAAAAAAAAGTTTATATACTATAAAAAAGTTACGGATGTTACACCAAGTTACGACGGACGGACGGACACACAGTAAATTTATTATAATAAGAGTTGAAGTAAAGTAAAAATATTAAATAACAAAATAATATACTTAATATATGCTTCACATCTAATTACGTTCACATACAAAGGAACATTTTTATACTTTCGATCAGCCAACGAATCGATTACGACTTTGTGGTCAATATCTGTACTGTCATAGATACTTCATAACCAGAAATACGGTATATCTACAGATGACCGGGTTTCCGGGGAAATTTTAAAATGGGGAAAAATTCATTGTGGAAATGTTTATTTTTTCAAAATTTATTTCAAAAAGACAGTGGCGCAATTAAGTTAATGCACCAATACCGCACACTGGGGCCCACGTTAGTTCATAATTTTACCTATCGCTGTATGGATTACCACGTTTTAAAATCCACCACAGAAAGAAATGGAATTATAACATTAAGAGTAGCTTGTTGGTGTGGTGGTCATGACGCTCGCCCAGTAATCTGGTGGTGGCTAGTTTGAGCCCCATTCCGGGACACCAGCAAGTTAGTCCTATTTTCATAGCACAAGCATTTAGCTCAGTTTGAAAATAGTAAGGCTATTGATGCGACACGTATTGTGTCCGCAACTTTATTTAAAAAAAAATCACGAATATTAAAAAAATAAATGAAAACATTGTAGATAAATACGATATGACAATTAAGGATAGTTAGCAGAGGGCTGCAGTGAGAACAAGACGCTTGACTTTTTCATAAGCATGTATTTTTAAAAGAAACCGAAATAAGAGATAATCGTAATATTCCTATCACAGTAATTAACATACTATTCACATTTCCAAATTTCATAATATTTTGCCAGATAAATATTTAATTATGATTTTTTCCAAATATATGTATAAATAAAAGTAATGCTGCTTTTTCTCTCTGCACGCTCCTGGTAGCTAGTAACCAAATATCAAAAAGCTTTCCCCCAAAACAAAAATCATTATGAAGCAAAGGTTTTTTTTAGTTACGAGTGTATGTAAACGCTTGAACACTTTTTTTTCATAAAGTATGCATATTATAGACGAAAAGCGACCATGTTTGTTCTTAACTATTGAATGAATAAAACTACACTACTATACATTCCGATATGCATTCTAAGGGGTCCATCTAATCTGCATTGGGGCCCAATTTTATTTCGTCATGCCACTGCTCGGAGTGGTATATTTTTAAGTATTTTTAAGGCTGCCAGCTAAACTCTTAAACGCCTGTAGGTAAACCACTGACAATTTTAAATGTAAATTTGAATTCCACCATCAAAATTCACTCATAGAAAACAAAGTTCATTGCTTATCCTCTTAGCAATTAGAATATTCATTCCGCGATCAGATTAAACGGAGACGTAAATCTTAAGGCAGGACTTGGAGGTAGATGGGCGGGTCGATATTAACGAGATGTAAAAAAATTAAATAGAAGAGACAACACAATAGATCATCGTCAGATGGCCGATCCGGCGGCCGATTGGACAGACAATGCGAGCGGGGATCAGCGCTGATGATGGTAATGATTCATCAGCGGGGAATGACGATGCCGTATTGCCGGCTGTCTGTTGCTGGATCTGCCCAGTTTCCTTACACAATGCGTTGGGCAACAGACGAGGGGGGTACCTACTTAACCTCCGTTCACTTCTTGTGGGCCGATTTCGTAATTCAGCATTGCCGATCATAGGATAAATCAGGATACAAAATGAATTTGTTTTAAAAGACACTGTTTTAATGTATGTTTTAAAAATACTGCTTTTTAAGAGACTGTTTTTTTACCATCCTGAAAAGGTATGTGAATTTAAAATACATAGAACCTAATGAATAAATTTTGACATGATATATTTTCAAACCAACAAGAGATATATATTCTGTTAAAGGAGCTAAACATTGACGTATTATATAATATACACACGTTATTCCCATACTAGCCGGCTTTCATATGTAGCAAATATCGCATTGAAAGAGACAACAAATCACATAATCAAGTAATCACGTAAAAATCAGGTAATTTGAAGTCACGGTGACTAAAATAACATACTCATTCTTACAATAGTGTACGATACTCTGTTCCTTTTTCCGCGTAGTGTCGCGCCCGATCACAAAGAAGGAAATTACCTTACTTTTGAGTTGCCAAGATTTCACGCTTGTGACGTATATTACATCATTGGAACTAATCGTCACAAAATTTATACTACTGGGAAGACTTCGGTGGCTCCTGTCACCGAACGACCGAGCATCAAGTACCAAAGTCCCTGCTGAACTCAAGGCCGATAGGGCGAAGAAGCTTAGGAAGGCCAAAATTAAGATGGAGCGACAACGTTCTCGAAGACATATCTGCCTTGGAGCTTTTGAACTGGACAGAGCTGGCACTAAATCGAGATGAGTGGAGGAAGACTCGTGAGGAGGCCAAGACCCACCAGGGGTTGTAGAGCCAAGAGTGATGATGATGATGATATTTTCAAACAAAAATATTATACAAAATGCAAAAGAATCTACGAGAAGAATTGCTGAATTTTGCTGGTATCGCCTTAAATGGGGTTCGACAGAAACATAAACATTCTTTGAAACGAGCGAGCGCAATCAATTTCAACCACGGGAGGAATTTACGAGTAAATAACGATGCGTGGCGTGGAGGAGAGAACGTCTATAGGTGTTGCAGAATAGGCATGCGTACGGTCTTGTATGATCGGTCTTTAAGCAGTATTTATTCAATACTATGTTCAGGTTATAATATCGACTTGAAAGCCACCCGGAGCGGTCGGCTGTGATGGCCTGCGCCGCTTCATTAGTTAGAACTTAAATGTCTACAATGCGGCTCAAGTTAATATATAATTACATAATCACTGCAGGTAATTTTTATATGCCCGACATTGTTTCCCCATCTTACATCACGTTCGTATCCCAAGAGAAAAAACTTATACATTTTCTTTGCATATTTACAGTGTTCATGTTAGGTCGATTTTTTAGTACAGTCGGCCATTGACAAATCTGGTGCCAATATATATTTTTTAATCCTTTATATTAGGTCCTTACATATGAAATTGGCGTTTTGCCGTACTGGCAAATTTGATCTCAAATATCTTCTCTTTGGTTAGGAATTCCAAATCCTATGAAAAGTGGATCCTGTACGATAATCGGAAGCGCTCATCGCAATGGCTGAACCCTGCCGAACCAGTCAAACCATGCCCCAAGCGAAAATTGACTCCAAAAAAGTTACTTGTGAGCGTTTGGTGGACTAGTGCTGGTGTCGTTCACTACAGCTTTCTTAAATCTGGCCAGACGATTACGGCAGATGTCTATTGTCAGCAACTGCAAACCATGATGGAAAAGCTAGCTGCTAAACAACCGAGGCTGGTTAATCGCTCTAGGCCACTGCTGCTTCATGATAACGCTAGACCACACACTGCACAACAGACGGCTACCAAATTAGAGGAGCTTCAATTGGAATGTCTAAGACATTCACCGTACTCTCCGGACCTTGCCCCAACAGATTACCATTTTTTTCGAAATTTGGATAACTTCTTGGAAAGGAAAAAATTCAACTCCGATGGGGCAGTCCAAACCGCCTTCAAAGATTTTATTGATTCCCGTCCGAATGGTTTTTTTAGTAAAGGGATCGATGAACTACCTATGAGATGGCAAAAGTGCATAGATAGCAATGGTACATACTTTGATTAAATAAATATATTATAATAAAAAAAAATCGGCTTTATGTTCCTCCCGTACTAAACGCCAATTTCATATGTAAGGACCTAATATTAAGTTCACCGCCGGTCTTGATTTCTTGTATAAATCGACTTGATGTCGGTGACAATGCATTCTTACATTTATTCGGGGTCCCACATACATGTATGCATACAAAAATGAAAATTATTCGGGCAAGCAGCTACTTTCGGGTAATACAATAAAATTATTTAAATCATGAACACTTTAGAAATTAGCTCTTTATTTAAAATTGCTACAAAGAAAACTGGTTGACATTCTGTAAAAAAATTATATAAGTGTGACTTTAGAATGGATATCTGAGAAACAACATCTACCACAGTTTTTGAAATACTGTGGTGGACTATTGTTTGTCAGACAAAGTGGTTGAGAAATGAAACAATAAATAGATTCTGCTCGATCACTGACAGGTCCTCGATACGGGGATCTGGTGTTCACGTCAAAAGTATCATTATCTCATGCGCCATTCTACAATATATTTAATATTACAGTATGAATGTAGAAAGTGGATTTATTAAAATAAAAACGGAATGATACATACTCGTGATTTTAAAATAAAACTGAAACAGTGTATTGCAAGGTTACTTGCACTAATTAATTATTACGGCCGATTTCCACAAATATACATCTTAGAGCTTGAGATAAATCTTAGTACGTACTGTATACATGTATTGAGATTTTCATCTGGAAATCAGAAATCAGTGCTCAGTTCGAGATTGGTAGAAAGAGACAACAATTCAAGCCAGAGTATACGATCTCGATTGACAGCGAGACTACGTGTAATAATCTTCACCCTCGGGTACCTTCGACTATTTATTCTGAAAAGCTAGGCAGGCAAAATATAAATAACATTTTCTTATTCCGTTTTAACTGCTATTGGGGATATTTAAATTCAATCAAATGACGAAAGAGACATCAATGAAATATGGACTGAAATTTAACATTTGACTTTCAATAAGCGTGATGTGAGGTGCGAGACGGGAACTACGAGAGTTGTCTCCAAAGAATGTCCCGGGAGGAATAACTCGAAAAAGGTCACAGAAACTTCCCCACACTACGCCGAAAAATTTCAAGATGTTTGCCGGCTACTGTAAATCACGTTGTATTCAACAAGTAATATTTACCATGATCATCAATTGTTGTAATCAACAAGTAATATTTTTGAGTGCAGATTTTTTTTTTTACCTACTTAATAATTAAGTCTTTTTTTCTTTTTTTATTATTTTTTAATATGCCTATGTTTTTCTGTTAATAATTAAGTTTCTTTTTCTTTTGTTAAATTTTTTATTCTTTCTTTCTAAATAATTTTTAATATGCCTTAGTTTAATTCATAAATATTTTTCATTACTAACATATATCTAAATGTGGAGACCTGTAATTGGCCATCTATATTATATCAATGTTTTCTATGCTTCTTTCTTGTGCTGTTGGTCTTCCATGATCATTAAATAAATAAATAAATAATATAACTACATATTTAGGATTCCTAGGCAACATTAATGTTGGGTAATTAATGTTAATTTCCCTTGAAAATGTGTAAAATGTAATAAACCATAACGATCGCGTTTAAAGACTATAAAATGTAATCAGCATAGCTTACATAATCTCGAACCTTCGACCTTTGGGTTCGTCGGCAAGATGAGCTTTCGGTTTCACCCACGCGGCCACCACGCCGCTATAATAGAGCCTCGCTGCAGCTACCAATGCTTGGTTCATTGGCTTCTTCATCGACCGCATACACATTATTGTGAATAATGCTGAAAACCCGTATAATAATGAATGAAAATAATAATGAAAAAAAGATTCTGGAAGCCTCGGGAAAATTCCGCAAAGGTTGAGAACGCATCGGTTCGAATCCAATGACGCGTCCAAAATAAGCGCGTAGTTTGATATGAAAAATTGAATGTATTAATATGATTCTCAAAAGTGAACTTTCACGAAAAGTATTCAACCAACGCATACCTGTGTAAGATACAGGAAAAGACAAATAGATACGAGAATAAATAATATATATAAAAATATTATTAATATACATAAAAAATTGTATTACGTATTGTGTAAAAACTTGTAACTCATCGCAAAATTGTATTTATTGATGTGCGTTTTTGCGTCTTTATTTGTTCTGAATATTATTTCCAATTTATTTTATCATTAAGTAATTATTTATTGTTAATTCATCATAAGAAGTCATATCATATTCAAAATTTTCATAAATGTCACTGTAGGAATGGTTCTTTTTCAATTGTTTGAGGAACTCTGTAGATTGACATTTAAAAAAAATAAATTTATTATTTGTTTTAATCTACTTATATTCATTAATTATAAAACACCTGACGATGGAAAGGTTTTTCCGAAACACGTAGGTGGAATTAATGAATATAAGTAGATTAAAACAAATAATATATTTTTATAATTAATGTTACCTGTTAACGGTCTGTTTATTAAAAAATAAAATAAATATATTTGAATACAAATTCCGCCTATACTTAGGATAACAATATCGCTATAATATTCTATATCAAAATATACGGGACCTGCTTATTTAGATCCGCATAAGGTTGCTTTGAGAAATTTTAAAACACAAGTGGATTAAATTTAGTATCTGCACATTTTGAATGAATTAATTAGTATCTGTGTTTGAAATTAACTGATTTTACCAAACCGATTCTTAAAGTAATATTAGTAATTATTTCGTATAATATTTCAATATTTGAAAATTTATAATATTTTAACACATGTTCTAATGCAAAACCGCATCTGTGTAATTGACAGAAATATAAAGTGAAATTAATTGTGTGGTATAAAAGCAAGGGCAGCCATATCCAAAAAAATTGCATGCAGTCTTCGAGGATGTATTTATAATGTATTGAATTCAAGATTTTATAGGAAATGCAGCCTATAGTTTTATAGAAAACATGATTTTAAAAAGGATACATAAATAATATCTAGAATTCAGTATATTTTAATTATTAATTATAAAATAGTAATTCTCGGTGACTACATTCAAAACATTTTTTTTTTACATTGTTGCCTTTGCTTTTTATTATACGTGTCGCATCATTATTTTTCAATTTAAAAATAAGCTAAACTCTTGTGCTATGAAAATAGGATTAACTTGCTGGTGTCCTGAAATGGGGCTCGTACCACCAACCACCAGAACACCAGGCGAGCGTCTTGAAAATTACACCAACAAGCTACTCGAGTATTGGAAATGTTAGACAACCTCGCCAAAAACCCGTATCAAATGCTCAACGTTTCGGCATAAATCTTACATCAAAAAGGATATAAATATCTAGATTTAATGTCGAAAGAAATGTCAGCACACTAATAAAAATTCAATATCGTCGGCCGCTTTGAAAGCCCGCTGTAAAAACAACAATTTCGCTTTCTACCGCGCATTCGACGGCGATAAATCAAGTCGAAACTGGTCCATAAATAGTGAATCGTTCGCGTATTAGCCAGCGTCATTAGGCTCCGGCGTGCCTCATCCCGTCGTGATCTGCGGCCGCGTCGGGTCCAAAGGTCGCCCCGAACCCCGATCGCGAGTGAGAGTAATGCGGATGCAACTGCATAATGCAATGGACCATTGTCTCCCCCTGTTGGCGACCGAGCTGTTGTTGTACAGCTTGTAATCCGACCGCAATAATCGCAAGTCCGACATGTTAATTCAGTGAGCCCAAAGGCAGGAAACTAAACAAGTCCATTATAATATGATTTATTATAAATATATATTATGTTACATACACATATGCAAATAATATTTTATTAGTTTATTCGTTTCTACCGAGTTACCATCAATATTGCAATACGTGGATTGAACAAAGATCAATTTTCGTTTTTTTTTAAATCTTTACACACAATATTCAACAACATTTAAATATTCCTAAAAAAATTCTCTCGCTCGTTTCATTTTTTACATGAGATTTTCATAGGCACTTTGGGTAGGTACCTACTCTCTAGCTTCTAGTGTTTAATGCTTAAATATATTACGCCAATAGCGCAGGTGGTGGTTCAAACTATGTATTGCCAATCTGTCGCCAGGCAATGTTTCGCAGCAGGAACGCCCATTACAGTTTCCCTTTGGATACAATACATGACAGTATATTGTGTATTTCACAATTTTTTAGATACATTTTCAACCATTTCATCAAAATAAAATGACTAATTTGCGTTAAAAATAATTAGGTAGTTACATATGTTAATTATTTTCGATTGGGTTTCTTATGGATTGGTATACATGACTGCAAAACCTCCTGTGACGACAGACTTACGAAGGCAAAGATCCTCAATGTATGGCAGCCACGTGGTGGTGATGACGAGCATTTTTTATCACACTTTCTTTACTTTTTATTTATTTTCCTGAAAAAAATTCAATTGTAACTCTCCCAGCCCAGCTTATTCTTCGCCTTCTTATTCAGCACACAACTAAATGGTATCAGAAACTCAGCACGTCTTTAAAAATTAGCATTAGAGGTCACCGAAACTTATCGCTGGATTCAAAAGATAATCACTAATCGGTACTGTTCTCTGCTTGTCATCGATAGGTCGGACCCTAATCCAGCAATAATTGCGTGTACCTACCGGATGAAGCGATCATCGCCCCATCGATCCAGTCCAATCACCAGCTGCCAGTCATAACTGGAGCCCCAAGGGAAGGAAAAAATTGGGAATATTGCATATCAAACAATGACCGATTCAGGAACCCGGGGTGGGTGTGGGAACACCATTCGTCCCGACATTTCCGGGACAATCCTGATTCTACGAATTTTATTAAACTCAAAAAGGTGTCAAATCACATGAACACATAAAGCTTTATTGCGTGTTCCATACCACAATATCAAAATAATCGGGTAAATTTAAAAAAATAAATTAAAATTTGTTTCTAACCCCATTATTGATGGAGTTACTAAAGCTTTAAGGTTAGGCCAGGAATCCAATTTTGATAGGTTAAAGAATGAAAAAATTAGGAAAGAATGTAAAGCTGATTATGGCATACTGAATAGAATAAAAAAGGGTAGCTTGGGTGGTTTGGGCATGTCGAGCGAATAATGAGGAAAGAATGACAAGAAAGAAGACACAGGTGTGGACGGCTCCAGAAAGAGAGGGCGAAACTTTTTGACGGACGGAGGTTCTTTGACATGATTGAAGAAAGGTAATTCCACTTAAGAAAGACAAACAAAGAAAGAAATGTCATGTGTAATCCATGCGTACGACGCATATTGTTTCGTTGTGTTAATTAAGTGTTTACGGATATAAGCACCAACACAAATGTGCGCCACACGCACGGCTTACACATACTAATTGGATTGTCTTTCTTAAATGGAAAGATGTTTATATTTCAATAAGTTGAGTGTCGAATGACATTTTGCCTTATTAACAAAAATATTACAAAGTCTTGAACTTTTTGATCAGTAAGCCAATTAGAACACAGAGCTGTTTTTTCGTCATATTTTGAATTATCTCGTTCTGACAGTAGGTACGCGTTAATACGCTGCTCCCGGTTTTGGTGTTCTGAATAATGGGATCCCTAGGTACCTACCCGGTTCCTCTCGCCCCACAATTGGCAGAATCGCTTATCAAGAACGCATTAGTGGAAGCTCCAGTGAGTGGAGGCTGACTGTAATAAAAAAGGGCCAGCCATCTGCCCCAAATAACTTTTTATCTCCGATTGTCCGCAGTCCATAGTCGAGCTGGATTGATCGCCCTGTCAAGTTGTGGGCCCGCGATAACGACAATGTTTATAAATCATTACATCCGTCTTCCTTCGAAGAGGGTGATCGTTGATGTTAAATTTATGCTCCTTTTGGGCCAGTTTTTTTAATAATAATAGGTGTTAACGTAAATAGTATCAGTTTTTACAAACTTTAAAATACGCGCCAAAAGTAAAACAAATTGACAAGGTTATACCTTATCCGAGAGAATTTTTTTGCTGTACACGATATTGTTTGCTTTAACATTATATTTATTATTTATTTTAATTACGGGCTTTCAAAATGGAATTTCAAGTAGACAAAAGTGAGAACTTTTGACACCTACTTCTGTGCGAATAACGAATCTTTAGTCAAGACCGGATGGTTTTTATCGCAGAAGCATTGAAAAACTTGTAGAACGTTGGCATGAAGTTGTGAATAATAAAAGAGAATTTATTGTTGACTAATTTGCTGTCCTCTTCATTTGAAAAAAAAACGGACATAACTTATGTTAACACGCAATACATATAAGTAAACGAATTAAAACATTATTATTACATAGAATTTTATAAATTTACTTTTATATGAAATAGAAAAACAAAATATTTAATCTTATTATACAGATCTACAGATCATGTTACTGTACTTATTTTGCAGGCGATTTCATTGTATGATTTGAGATTCAGATCCCCATGACAGCACTGCTTGTAAGTCTTAAGGAGTGTTGAGTTTTAAGGATTTAAAAAAAAATTCAAAACACTATTATCAACCATTTCGTAATTTTTTGGTAACCGCTCGTATACATTCCACCATAAAACTAAAATGCATTTTTAGTTATTATTAAAAATACAATATTAAATTAAACACATATCCTGTTTTAATTTGGAAAAGCTCATGATCACAGTGATAGTTGAGGGAAGCGAGCAAGTGGATGGTCATATACAAGAAGAGTAGGTCAAACACAGGAGGTGATAGAGTACACTTTAAACGCTGTGATCAACACAGCTCAAGACCATGAGGAATTGAGACGTCCATCATTGAGCAATGATGAAGATAAAGTAGAACTAGTTACCGATGCAAAATAATTAACTATTAAATAATAATAGTGTACGAAACATGAATAAAGAGCGCACAATGTATCATTCGTTTAATCAAAACACATCTTGAATATTTGGCCAATTAAGCAACACCAAAAAATAATAATTGAATGTATTGAATCCGATCGCGCGAACAATTGTTTTTATTCAACAGCGTCCAATTATGAAACGTTCAACAATTCGTTGATCAAATTTATCAAATTTTCGTGGGCATCGGTTAGGGGAGGCTGCGTGAGGGAGAATAAACATTCCACGCCTCGATGAGCATCCGCGCCTGCAAAACCGATTCGTTACAAAACTCGCGTAAAAGGAAATCTCAATTGTTAGGAATTTCGTCATAATTTAAAACGCTTTGATCGTTCGCAAAGAAACGAAATGAAAAGGTTTTGAAGTACCTAATGACATTTTACTCGAATTTCTACACCAATGGTGGAAATAATAATGTATTTTTGTGTCAATCGACACAGGAGGCGCCATCTTACGCCGAGACAGATGGTGTATATGTATAAGATAACGGTGGACATTTTGAAAGAATTATTGCTTAAAAATATTCAAAAACTAAATTTGTGGCATTGCGTGTGCGTTGTTGACAAAACAACCTTAGAAGCGTTAAATTGGATACGAAAACTGCTAATTTAACAACCTTACAGCCATATGAAAAATATTTGTATATGTCTAAATGCAGTAATAATGTTCAAGGAAGATAAAATGTACTGTTTATTATTGGTTCGATTCACGTGTTACGTATCTGATATTCTTTTTCTTCTATATATATATATATATATATATATGTTAAATCTAAGGCTTTCACGGGTACAATATATGTTAGTTCTAACTACTTTGGGGGTAACCCGCGTCAAATTCTGGTCGTCAGGACCAGTCGTCTGCCGACGTTTCGAACAGATCTCACTGTTCATCTTCAGGGCGCCTTGTCGATGAGCTGCTTCTCCAAAAAGCGAACAACCGTTTGGGTCCGGAGCTCACCGTCAAGTGAAAGTTTGAAAAATTCTGCGTCAGGTGTTTGTGGAGGAGTGGGTTTCTTATTATTAACATTAACGGCGTCGCTGGTATATATCTATATAATATATATATTATATTATTATATATATAAGATTATTATATATATATATTATAGAGTTTACAATACAATTTTATTTTAAAGTTTATACAGGCTGACTCAGGCATAATCCACAATGCTTCGTGGTAACTTCTATCTAATTTTCTAATTCTTCATCTAATTTTTGTGTTAGGTGTATATGTAAATTTTGTACAAAAAATACGAGTATGTATGTATGTAAATATGCACCATTTTTTGAAATAGAGAAGTGATAAACGAGTCTGGAAGAATCTGCAACATTTGGTACATCCATCGAAATTTGGTCAATATCCGGTCTATGGGAGTCAAAAATAAATTTTGGTTTCGCATATTTATTTTTTGTGTGCAGGGGTTGCGAACGTATGCGCGGACAAATATTTATAAGTGTGCGTACGCACACCCGCGCACCTTAGAGAGGACATTTCTTCAGGGGGTTTTAATTTTAAGAAAATGTTTTATCGCTTTGAGAAAATTATCAATGGTTATGGAGATAAGCGACATTTTTTCTGTTTAAAACACCTGGATTCCGCGAAAAACACGGTGAAAGCATTGTCGTGTAGAAATATTTCATTAATAATAATAATAATAATAATAATTGGATAATTTGTATAGCGCCGTTTTCGCGAAATACTCACCTCAAGGGCGCTTTACACAGAGAAATTATTATCTTACAAGACAACTTACTGCTAGAAAAGAAAAAACTTATTTACTATTACTTATTCACTAGGTGGCATACAAGAAGTGGAATTAAAATTGAGTACTATAATAGTTTGTGAGTCCCTGAAAGAATTATGTGTTTTCGCGGAGTGCACAATAGGAGTGGAAAACATTAGCTAGCGTTGTTGTGGTTAGATTTTATAGGTTTTTATAGGATTGTCTAAATAAATGCGTCTTAAGTTGTTTTTTGAACAGTGGTAAGCTGTCAGTTTGTCTCAGTTTGTTAGGTAGTTTGTTCCATAACTTTGGTCCAGCCACCGCGAAAGCACGATCACCGAAATTAGTTTTGTGGACGCGATTTACTTCAGCTAACCTATTTGTATTAGATGTTGATGCTGAGCGAAGTGTTAGTTGTCTATTATTTGCGGAGAATGGAATGCAGAAGTCGGTTATGTATTGAGGGGCCATGTTGTGAATAGCCTTAAATATTGTAAGGCAAAGCTTATATTCAATCCTCTTTCATTACACGCAGAAAGTAAAAGAAATGCTCCTGGACCGTACCGGACATGTAGTAAAGACGGGGTAAGTCCTGTTAGTTGCGTATATATTTTGACAGCAAAATGCCGGCAAACCTTCTCTGGAGGGTATTATAATGCAGGGTGCATGACGATGTCCGAGGTTACCGAGACACACGGGCACTCCCAATTAGCGTCGGCTCCTTTTAACAACGCTAATCGTAAACATTAAATGAGCCGACAGCGCTGCCGAGCTGACGGCAGCATCCATTGGTCTCCTCAATTAGGTACCAGAAGTAATATCACCGCAATATAATTAGACTCTCAATAAAGTAAAAGTTAAAACATAAAAAAGAAAATAAAATGCATTTTATCAATTCTCTTTCTCACGTGATTTATCTCTCGCCTGTTCCAGCATTGCATTCTCACTCTGTCCATGTCGAGGTGTGGGTCTCACGTGAGTTTTTTGTGTATTTTCGTTCCTTATATAAATTCAAATTTACAGTGAAGATTATAACATCTGACCTGCCGTGCTGACTGACAAAAATCGCAAAAAAAACTAACCCATAAAAACCAACTTCTTATTATACTCCATTTCTCATTTGAATTGTTTCCAATTTGATATTCTATCAACATATTCTTCTTGCTTTAAGTTCATGTGGAAAATCTATTCCATGTATATTATTATCCTTAAAGCTAATAGAATATTGAAAACGTAATAATCGGTATAGGGGGACACTGCGTCGGCGAAACCGTCCGATCGGACACCATGGCTCGAGTCAGACTAGTTGAAATAGGTTTCGCGCCGTCGCCACGAGTCTGTCTGCAAAGTTTCAGCTCGATTGGATCACGGGACAAGCAGATGCCAAGAGTTAAAAAAGGGAGTAAAAATAGTATTTAACTTTCGCGGTGGACATAAAAGATCAAACGCAATACTTCTCATAACTGATCTCGTACGTTATCAATTCCATTTCTAATATAGCCCCAGAACTTTATGAATTGAAATAATTGAATGGAAATGGAAGTACGTGAACACGCGTTACCCATATATATTTTGTTTTGTGCGTGTACAGCTTGAATCTATGTTATATTATGAAATTAAACTAACAACATAACAAGTAAAAGCCGTATATTTTTTTACTTCAGATATGTTTGTTACAATTTAGTTAATTTTTTATTTTAATAACATATTTAATTTTTCATTTTTTATTTCATGTATGTTTATTATCTTACTTTTTATTGTACATATGTAACAGTTACAGCGGCTGGGACTTGGCTTGCGGATGCCGGCAGATAGACTGCTAAAGCGGATATTCCAGGCAAGACCAGGAGGCAGAAGACCAAGGGGCCGCCCTAGGAAGAGCTGGCGAAAACAGTTGGAGGACTGCTGCGAAGCGAGGTTGCAACTAAATTTGGCTGACGTGGAGAGCGAATCCCAAGATAGGAAAAGTTGGAACCTTTTAAACGGTGCAGGGACCCCGACCCAGTAGGATAAGGGGTAGAAAATGAAGAAGAAGAAGAACATTCTGAAAGAATTATTACTTTTTTAGAGAATTATTTTATGCAGGTATTATTGTATGTGATATACAATTAACATGTTAAGTACTTAAAAATATTCGGTGGACTGTTTATATGGTAATTTTTATAATTATTTGGGTGCAGGTAAATTTGCGTGTTGCGATTTCAAGTAAATGTTATCGCTGTCTAAAAATGTACTTATTTTTTATTGATATTTATTTTAATATGATGATCATTTTATTTAATTTCATCCTTTCATTTGAATACATATTATTAATAACGTAAAACTTAAAATTATTAATTTAAGCTAAGACCTCGTACTTAAAAAAATTAAAATATGTCTATTCCGGTACCATTTCTTGGGAAACCATTACAATTTGTTTTAATAAGTATAATTCTGAATAAACCAGTCGGTTTTATGCTGAGTTCATAAAACTGATTGCCATCTGTTGACTCTCCGCTACCTGCGGATGTCGACAGATATTGATAGGAATGCTTACTTTGTAATTAATAGCAAGGTAAGTCTGATTAGTAGTAAACCAAAAAGTATCTGTCCACCGAAATGAAAATTATATTACTATGTGTAAACTCTGAAATTCGTCCCAGCTGGAAAATCCAATCCAGAGATAATATTGCGATCCCGAGAATTCAAGATTCAATTCAGATGATCCGGGATCCCGGTTTTTAGTTTCGGGAATAGAAAATGCTCATTTGTTCATTAATTTTACATTTACAAAACTAATTTATAATGTACTGAATTTGATATTTTATAGGATACATAGCCTACACATGTATAGGAAACATCATTTTGGAAGGAATGGATACACAAAATCTAGAATTAAGTATATTTTAAATTAATAATCCTCGGTGACTGCATTCTAAACATTTTTTTTTAATTGTTAGAAGAATATGTTTTTTTCTGAATGAAAGTTTGAACTTTGTGGTAACATATTATTAATTAAATAAAACACAAATCAGCAACATTACTACAAATAAACACTACTCTATTAGATATAAAATCAACATGTTTCGAGAACAATGTTCTCTTCTTCTGGATTGTTTATGTACTTCTTCAGGATTTTTTATGTACACAAATAATCCTGAAGGAGAGAACATTGTTCTCGAAACATGTAGATTTTATATCCAATAAGGTGGTGAAAACAAAGTGATTTGTGTTTTATTTTAATTTATTTTTATTTTTTGGAGATCGCTTGCCTTTGCCTTTATACCCCTCATATATAATGTATATAAAATATTTATATTTAGGTAAGTTAAAAATCTTTAAACAATAATAACAAAATGCTAGATTTACGAATAATCGGGTATATTCTGGGTTTATTTATTTAATACGATTAATTCAGTCAGCATGAACTTTTATATAAAGCAATTTAAATGATAAACGATCCAATAAATTACATTAGACGTAATCGTTATCCTAATTTTTATTAATCAGGCTATAAGGGGAGTATAATTTATTAACAGTTGTGTTGAAAATCATTCGAAATTGTGTAATCTGAAATTCTACTCGGAAATGAACTACAAAAATAATATTCTGTGTATATTTCGGCTTCCTACTTTAACGGTTGGGCGCTGAGTTTGGGCTGTGGCAGGGTTTTGCATTTGAATTAATAATGTCCATTCGACGATAATGCGGAATAACGATCTAGTATTTCTACTTTCTCCGAGATGGCGGCAGTGTGCAGCAAGAAAATAAATATATCACATACTTACCGTCAGAGCCGGCTTGAAAAATATTGAGGTTGGGTACAAAACTTGGGAGCGAGTAACTAAAATATTTAAATCTAAAATTATTTATACTCTATGTAAGAATGAAAAGAGTGAGGGTTCAGGCAGAAATTACCGTATAAACAATACTTATTTTTTACTAGCTATATAACCCTTAATTAATAATTAGTTTGAATATCAGTTTTACATTAATCATTATTTATAATCATTAATTATTAATAATCATTAGTAGCAATAAAAAAAATATTGCAAAATTAAACTAAAATGAAAAATAATTATTTTTTATATTAAAACACATTACAATATAAATGAATTTACCGTTTCTATTAATCCAAATGACCAATGAACTCTAATTTCTGAAATTCTAACGCCAACATAATATAACAACATCTAAAAAGCATCATAGTCAATCCTCAGTTAACGTTCCAGCAGGCTCCGTTCCACTGACATGGTCGTAAAGCGAATTGGTCGGTAAACGAACTTCACATAATCCGCGAATGCCCAAACCTAACTCACGCACCACCATCATTGCTTTCCTTCAGCATCATAGTCATTCATAATCCTCATTTTCATGCGGTACCTGCACAAATTTATTTTATTTTAACCGTTATGTTACTACCTGGAATTTTTCACACTAGTACTCTACCTGGATGGACGTTCCCCTTGCATAATTTAGTTTTGTATATCGCATATTGATATTGATATAATGATCAAATAGCTTCCTTGAAGGTCGCTGCTTCTCATACGATATCTGTATCCCTTTATACCTGATTTTTATCAGTTTGCTTGACATTAACTAGTACATTTTGAATGAATTTTTCATTTATATCTTCAATTCTAGCCTTAATCCTTCTAATCTTAGTAAAGTGCGGACATGTTTTATGTGCAATTAATTTATTAAATATATATATCAGTTATGATTTTTTATATGTTATATATTATTTACAGTTAAAATTTATTATATGTTTACAACATTTAAGTTTTCATCGTCTCAACTTTTTTCAAATTCACTAAAAGTTAAGAAATTTTAACAATGGTTAATATGTGAGATAACCTTTTCTTATTAATATTTTCACGTTCAATGAAATCAAAGATATAAATTAATTATATAATATTTTTTTGTTGATAGAGAGCTTCTGAAAAAAAAATTGTTAACTCCAATTACTGTGTATCGATATAGTCTTAGATACAGAGGATTTTTTGCATAGCAAGAACGAAGATTGGATTTCAGAATGCACTGATCAATATGAATATTCAAATACAGAAGGTGACGATGAATAATTAGTAGAAGATATGGACTATATTGCATCACGCGAAAAATAAGTTAGGATAATATTGAACAACCGACATCTGCTCAAGCTCATTTCCGGGCTAGCAATGAAATGAGATGGCATAAAAATTCACATGTATTCATTGTAAAACTACGTCGCATTATATCGTTCATCATCGGCAGAGAAGTGATTTACACGGATCAAGAAAAGCTATATGTATTACATACAAATGTGTTTTTATACCATAAGTTGTTGGTACTATTGCCCGTCACACCAATAAAGAGGCCAGGAAAATATATATTGAGTCAACGAACATGATCGTACTAATAAACCACATTGGAAGGATTTTACTTCATCCGAGTTAAATGCATTCATGGGTAATCTCATAGTATATGGTGCCGATTACCTAAATAGAGATTATATTTTTGATTTGTCCAAATTTTATTTATACCCAGTATCGAGCATCGAATTTCCTCGCTTTGATGATGCTAATATGAGGAAATACCAATTGAATGAAGGCAGAGCTACGTCGATACGTGAAATATGTATGGCTGATACTGAATTCAAAAATTTTCAGCGTGTATAGATTCTACAACCCAGATTTTACAATGGGCAATCATTTTCTCTAGTGGATGTATACAATTTATGCAAAAATAAAAAAAATATGGTGGATATATGATGCAGAAAATTATTATCCTCTTACTGGCTAATATACACCGGAAAATTAACATCTGGACGAGAATCTCACCAACGTGAAAGAATTGGCCGCTCAAAGGCTGTGGACGTAATATAACATTAGACATTTTTTCATGACTTCCAAAAGCAAGTCATGTACAAATGTTCAATATAATATGCCAAAGCACAACATATTATTTTATCTTGGAATATGGCAACCGTTACATTGAGACGAAATAAAAAGTATTTTCCAGCGAAAATAAAGGATTGTTATTTGAATCCAATGATAATGTAAAAAAATGTTCTTGTGTGCCAAAAAAACTGAAGACAGTTATACTTTTATTATCTGCGCATCGTGGTGATGTAACGTCGGGACTCAAAAACAAACCGAACATAATTAATTTTTACAATAAAACGAAATCTGATAGTAAAATTTATGTCTATCACTGAATGAGAATATCAATACCGATTGGGTACCCGGGTACCCTGGGTAGTAATCAGAGGACTAGACAAGTTTAAGGTCATATAAAATACCTTTTTAAAAGTAAAATTACATGAAGCAATACATTAATCCCTTTCAAAAACCTCAAATAATGGGGATCCGGGCGGACAAAAGCATCAAGAGTTTATAAATAAAATTATTTTTACTTGAAGTCGGAAATGGATACCCGGGTGCCCGGGTAGTAACATAAGGGTTAATGGAAGATGAAAAGTATTATAATGTGTACACTGATCGACATACTGAACGCTGACTTATTAACTTAATATAGTCGTGTTCGTTAAGCCGGATGTTCTTTAAGTGGAGAGCGTGTTGCTGAAATGTGTAAATAATAAGAATTGATTGATAATAAGGCGAAACGCGACTCAGAAAATTAAAAAGGTAGAACTAAAAAACAATTGTTTTTATTTCCATACGTGTGATTATGGAGTTCTACAAACTTACCTCTGAAATAATAAATCTACCTACATATTTGAATTAAGATTGGCTGCACTCTTCGCCTTTGCCTTAGGCCGGCCCTGCTTACCGTATACTATTTAGGCCAGAATGTTATTATAATAATATTGCGCCGTTTATTTTGCTCAGTTTCCTTATACATAAATTATGATTACAAGGCCGATGTTGATATAAAGAATATTATAAAATAAATCGCCCAATTCGAAAAGGGGAAAGACAAAAAATGCAATTTAAATACATTTAGCAACTAATAGTTATTTTTTATGTTAGTGTTTTATAGAACAAGATATTTCTGACGCCAAAGTTTGCATGGAGATCACGCAATTAATATAGTAATAATAACAAATTAAATTTCAGTGGCAGTGGTTATTATTAAGATCATCGACGATTTTAATTATGATATCCGACAAATTATACGCATTTTGTAACCGTTTCAATTAAAATAGTCATTTCCATTTATAAAAGAGTAAAGACTGAACAAATTTAAAGAAAAGTTAAAGCTGATCTTAGCATAGTGATTAGAGTTATTAAAAAAGGGTCGCATATATGGTTTGAGTATGTTGAGTGAATAAATAAGGAAAGAATGGTAAGAGAGGTATATAATGCAAGTGTTGACGGCGCCAAAAAGTCTTGGCATGACCAGATTAACCAGATAACGGAAGATGATCCGTTTAGGAGGCTTAACAACAATACAGTTGATTCTACACCCGATTCGTTTAACCAACCACTATATACATTAACCTGAGCCTGTTTTTGAATTATATTAAAAAGGTTAGACAGGTCATTTAATAAAAATATGATAAGATCAACCTTCAAAAATTATCTGTTGCACGATTAATATCATAATGCCTTTTGCATACTCAAACCAGACGCCATCATAAAACTATTATGAATTGAGCTGTGTGCGTGTGAAATCGAACGTATTTATTCAATAAAATTAAAGAAATCTACATTACCGACGATTTTATGATTATTTATAGGACAAATATATTTTTAGCGTTAAAATAACCACTTAACCGTTCCATTAACGTCACATTTGGACCGTGTGGACATTACGGAGATATGAATGACTCATTATTAAAAAATTATCTTGTAAAATATAAATATTTTATTGAGATTTCATTGGAGGTTACAAATCTTTATTGAGAGTATAAATAACATTATTTTTAAGATCCTAATGGACCCGTTTAATATCGTCTGTAAACATCTTAGTCACTAAGCATTTTGTATATTATAAATTTTAAAATATACATTTTCAATATTAACTAGTATTATATTGTAATTTTTTATTTAATACAACAATTTAAGAAATTTTAATTTAAAAAAAAAAATTATTCAAAAAGAATATTAATCGATAAATTTTGTTTAATTCCTTAGTTTAAAACAATATTAAATTTAATCTAATCTTTAGACGCCATATTGAAATGACGGTTCACGTATAATTTGTGAATGACCTGTCAACAGGAATATGTACAATTAAAAATGCATTTTTCATTTTTTTCAAAAGCCAAATAGAAAAAACTAGCTACAATTTTATTAACTCCTGAAATGCTTAAGAAACATTTGAAAATACGTTCCTATTAAGCCTTTAATGTGACCTTAGAATCTTTCATCATGCCAAGTAGCGTGTTGATATATATGTGTCTCGGAGTGCAAAAAAATTAATTCGGTATACAGAAGGTATGAATATCATTTTCTACATAGTCCCCGTTTTTACGTTTTTTCCCCGTCATTACACCACCCTGGGAAAATAGAATTTAGGTAGAAATTGGGTGAATTTTACGAAAAAATGTTTAGTTATTTTAACTTTGTTTATTGCTTTTTTATTTATTATTTATTTTTATTAGGGTACATAACAAAGTATTATTTTCTTGAAAAATTTTTGTAAAAAAAAAATGAAGCGTTAAATAAAAAAATTAAATGTCCGTTTGTTTGTTCGAGACGGACAATATTTTTTTTAGAAATTAGATATACTACATTGCATATACCTATTATTTCATTTTTAATAAGAACATGATCTTTTTTCTGTCTGTGCACCAGGGAAAGTTGCACGTCAGCCATGGCGGAGGAGTTCTACATATAACGCAATTATTTTATGTTTTTTTCAAAAATTTTCCAATTAATTAAGGAACAATATTATTTGATCCTCTGAAATCTAATTGATCTATTATAAATATGCACTTTTTGAAATAAATTATGTTTTTTATGTTTTATCTATATATTAATTATTGCGTCTATATTAGTTGATCTACGGATAAATTATAAATGAACTGAATTCAAGATAACACGATAATTATACTTAATTAATATTTGGTATTAAAAAATAATATTTGATATTCTTTTTTAATTATTATAGCCTAAGGTCATTTTAAGCACTTTAAGAAATATACCTGAACTGAATGTGCCGACTAAAATAGGTAAGATAGGTTAGGTTAGGAAATACGTAAGTACGAATTGGTCAATCAAAATTATTATCGCAAACCTAAGGTCATTTTAAGCACTTTAAGAAATATACAGTAGCCGGCAAATATCTTGAAATTTTACGGCGTAGTGGGGGAAAGTTTGCGCATGTACCATTCCACCAAAGAGACCCAAATTTTGCCTTCTGCGCATTCCCCCACTACACCAAAAAATTAAAAGAAGTTTGCCGGCAACTGTACCTGAACTGAAAGTGCCGATTAAAATAGGTAAGGAAGGTTATATTAGGTTAGGTTAGGAAATACGAAAGCACGAAAATTGGTCGATAAAAATTTAAAATATTTTAGTTAAATCAAATTATAAAAAAAAACTGTCTAAATTTATTATACTTAATGCTCATTTCTCTTAGTTTTGGGGCCCAACAAGTAACTATCAAACATAATTTCTACATCTTTATTTTATTTTATGTCTCGGAGAAAGAGGATCTTTCATTAAAAAAGATGACCGTTAAAATTTTTTTTTACTGTTTTTGCAAAATTAAAATGATCATTTATATAAATGCCATTAAATAATATTTTAATGTGTACTACCGTAATATGTTCCAATTAAAAAATCGCCAAATTTCTACCTAAATTATACTCTCCCATAGATATGAATTACATTGTGGTGTAACTCATATGTGGTGAGAGTGGTGTTGATTGATAGTAAGATACCCCTTATTTGATAGGAGCAACATGGTTATCTTAATTTTCATTGAGCTAACCTGCATTTTTTCTAAGTATAGCACACGGCGTACATTGGATATTAGATATAAGAAAAAAAATACGATTAGTCACTACATATGTACACATAAAAAAAAACTTCCTAACTACCTACGCTCTCAAAAAGAGAACAGGTCCAGGGAAAACGAAACGTCTGACATCTTTACATTTGCATTTCGGTTTTACCTGTAGCTGCCAGAATGTCAAATGTCACCGTAACGTTCGAGACAGGTGTAATTCTGGCAGGTGGCAACATTATAAAAATGTCAAAGTAAAGGGTACTCACGAGCTTGCTGTTTACGTTTATATTATTAGCTGATTGAAGCCGATTGCCGTGCTGACCACATACCTGGAACAAAAAATAATTGTTAACAAAATGGTGATGATTTTTGGTAGGTTTAACAATATGATTAGATAAAAAATGGTAATAGAGTATTTATGTTCGGTATATTAAGCACGTAATATACAGGTGTCTCATAGCTAGTAGAAAAAACTTTACATGTGGATTCCTGCCTTGATAATGAGAAGAAAATGTTCAAGCAACCATGACCTAATTAATATTAATAGTTACGGAGATATGCAATATGACTGTTTCCATTTTTTTTTTCAATATTTCTAACTTGTCCTTTGCAAAAAGTTGCAAATCAGTACAGTAACTCATATCAATTATAAAAAAATCGTTCGCTTCAATACAACTCAAATAAAATGATAAAAAAATTGTAAAAATTATATTTTAAATATTGAAAGGTTTTTATGATTTTACTCGACTTGTATTAAAGCGAATGAATTTTTAATAATCAATATAACTTACTGTAATTATATTTCAACTTTTTGCAAAAAAAAGTCAAAAATATTGAAAAAAATGCAAATTTTCAAATTGTATAATACCTATGTCCTTAACTATTGATATTAAAAAAGCAAGTGTTTGTGGTGTACCTTGCGTTGGACAAAATGCGCCAGCGTATTTGGTTCAGCTATGTTCCAACTCAAGTTTCAGAAATACAAACCAGAATTTCCATCAATGCTAGTTTTCTATTAACGATTAAAAAATCTTAAATACACCTTAAATACAGTTCCCACGTAATAATTCAATCACCATAATAATACATTAAGAATTTGATAACGATTATATTATAAAAGCGCCCGGAACATATGCAATTTTTTTTTGTATTTTTAAACAACTCGATATCAATACAATTTGATTTTATATATACAATACAGTACTATTTTATAAATGTTGAATTATTTTATGAATAAGGAATGTAATAATATTAATAAATTAATAATATTTACAAAAAAAGTACTGGAATAAAGTTTTATTTATTATTAATCACTGAATGAGAGACTCACTGCGGATGCAGCAACACAAATTATCAACCAGCAGAATAATTATCACAGCCCAGACAACTTTTCACTTGATTTATTTGATAATTAATTTCGCTCAAAATAAACGATGGTCTTAGTTTTAAGATTGGCATTTTAGACTTTATTACATCCTCTGTACTACTTAAAAGAGAAGATTATTCCACGAGCGCTAAAATGAGGTAATGACGTACATTCGGCCTTAGATCATATCCTGAATGAGTCAGGTATCTGTACCAGTATAATAGAGACACATACACGCATGCCCATTTATTATATTTATAATTTTGTTTATGTATATGTGAACATAAACAGGGTGTTACAATTTTTTGATTTGTATTTTTTATATTTTTTTTAATTGTATGTAATATTAAAATTCTTACATTTAAAATTGGACCAATAAGTTAGTACGCAAAAGAAGTATCTAGAATGGAATATAAATTCTATATAAATAAAACTTACGGTACTGCCTTAAAACGGCTTACTAAGCTACTTAACTAAGCTTATTTTACTGTTCCGGAAAAAATATAATATTTTGTAATCATAATTACACCAATGAAATCGATAATTAAGTAAATATGTAGCCGCTGGAGTTGAAAATCACACACTTTTGAATTTTTTTTTTCTTATTATTTTATTTAGGCAAACCGCGTACAGAGAGCGGTTTATATAATTTAACTGCGTAAATAAAGGTAGTGTTAATTAAAACGTATATATTGAATCAGATCCCCTCTTCTTACGAAAATATCGTTATGATACCCTAAGATAAAATAGACAGAAAGTAATTATCTTTAATAAGTTACGCGTAAACTTTTAATGAGAAATGCCATGACATCTGCCAAATGCAATCAACATTAAATGAATGAAGTGTACAATATTGTAAAATAGCGGTTAAGGTATGATTAAAGTTAAGATGAGAAGATAATGCAAATCAATAAGAATAGTTTCATTTTTTTGCTGTTGATAATATGGCTAGTTTTATATACAAAAGGTGACAAATACTAGCCGGGCGTTAAAAATTAGGTTTGACCAGATTTAAGCTTATTGTATTTGTTAATTATTACTGCAAGCTGAATCACGGCTATTATTCTTCTCTTAAATTAAGAAACTAGCTGTAACCCGTTAAAAATGACGGTACTTTTACATGTCGGTTCCTGAGGTTCACTTAATAAAAAAAATAATATAAAGAAGTTACGGACTTTACACGAAGTTACGATGGACGGATGGATAGACGGACGGACAAACGGACGGACAGGTAACGAAATTGTTATAATTGGGATATTTATAAATAAAATAATAATATTTTTATTTTATTTTATTCGGTCATCCAACAGGGAAACATAATTGCTTGGTAGGACAAAATGCAGAAAAAATTGTTAAATGTCTCCCACAATTAAAGGATGACACAATAGACATAATTATAGACAAGTTAATTTGATATGAATGACAGATTTTACAGTTTCGTTTAAGTGATTGTTCCTAATTTAACTTAAAGAAACTAGTCGATGTATTACATCATATTCCATCTGTTTCCGTACTAATGCAATTATTATGCATGCGACTTAGAGGAGTTTGTGTATTTGGGAAGTATGTTCGAAAAAGAGGGAGAGCCGAGAGAGATATCGAGAGCAGGTGACTGCAGGAAAAAAGCTGAACGATGCTTCGAATGTAATAATTTCTAATAGAAATATGTCTACTCATGCAAGACTGGCAGTACACAATAGAATTCTGGAAGCAAAACTTGAGTATGGAAGTGAAGCCCGGAGCTGGCAAAAGAGGAACGGAAGCAGACGGAATGCAGTGGAAATGAGATCACTTAGATCCATGTGTGGCAAATCCATTGGATAGAATGTAAATGTAATCTTAAGGGTCGCTCAGATGGTTTAGGCGTGTTGAGCGAATGAATAAGGAAAGAAAGATATACAACGCAAGTATTGAGGTTTCCAGAAAGAGAGGGCGACCGCGGGAGATGCCGAGAGAGAGATGTTCCTGTTAAGAGCCTTAAATATCGTCGTGCTTGCATGCCAAGATGTATGAATGTGGATGAGGCGAGAGTTGTGTGTCAGGACAAAAGAGTATGGCGCTCTATCCTCTTTGCCTACTTTAGTAAGTAATTTGACTGTTGGTATTTTGTAGAGAAATCCACCCACATAATTTTATGGATTGACTCTGGAACACCCTGTATAGTACACAGAAATTGCACGCGCATAAAGTAGAGTACCTGGCGAGACCACCTCCCCACTGAAGTAACTATTGTAGTAACATATTTTATTACCAGGACTGTATCTTCAGCCTACTCGTATGTTGGAATTATACTGTACAGCTGGAACACCATTATGAAAACAATTACCTAATATCTTTAGTTACACATTAAATATTGTTACGACGGTTGTTTCAACCGTGATGAATTAAATAAAATATTAAAACTGGTTAATGTTTATTAAAAATAATATCATTTTGTGTACATTCAACAATAATCACTAGTTTAAATTCAAATTAAAAAATAAGTATTTTTTTCATTATTTCAGACGAAATTTACAGAAAATGTGAAAGAAGAATAATATGTATAGGAAAAATGAGAAAATCAAAATTTAGAGGAAAAAATGAAATATAAATTATTAATTATAACTTATTTTTGCATTTATTATTATCCTGCTCATTTCCTGCCTCTTTCTGATCTCCCTCCTCTCTCTCCCCACATTCCACTCTCCTTCCTTCCAATTACAAATCCCCGAAAAAAATCCCTAAAAGGCTAAACCTGTCCTAAGGTGACGATATAAATTATGATACAAGCTAATTATTATAAAATAATACAGTAAAACGTAAAATAATAAAATGTAAAATAATAAAGATACCAAGAGTAGGTAATGGCAAATATTTATGAGGTAATGTGTCGCTAAAGTAAGAATAAATAAATAAAATTAGGGTAAGATTTGCATAAAAAATTATTAAATAATAATAATTTTAAATGACTCTGAGATTATACCAAATATAAAATTTAGGCATAAACATTTCAATCTTGAGTTAAAGAATAATTAGTTTATTAGGATGGTATTGGAAGATAAGATATCTTTATTTTTTATTTTATTTATTTTTTAAATAGAGATGCGACCACGGAATACGTGTCACATCAATATTCTTACTATTTTCAAACTAAGCTAAGCGCTTGTGCTATGAAAATAGGACTAACTAAATTTTGGGAATATTTATTAGACACATCAAAAAAATGACGACATATTAGTCGACATTATATACTCCTGTATGGTTAAAAAATTCTACAAAATTTTTCGATGCTTCTGCGATAAAAATCATCCTCAACTTGTAATTTGTCATTCGAAAGAGACGTCGAAAGTGCTCACTTTTTTCTACTTGACAATCCATCTTTAAGGCCTGTAATTAAATAAAATAATAAACGTAACGTAAAAGCAAACATAATATCTTGTAGAGTAGAAATTTTTATTTTGAATGAATTTTGTATCTTTATCAATTTGTTTTACTTTTGGCGCGCATTATAAATTTGAAAAAAAAAAACTTTATTATAAAAAATTACGGACACTACTTATGTTAACACCTAATGCATAAAATAATTTTTCAGGGTATTCACATATATATTTGTAAATTACGGCGTCATGTGGAAAGCCCGATGTTATCTTAGTTGTCTTATTCTAGTCTGCAGTTATCTATGCCTTTCTAGAAATAATTCATACCAATGCGGAATTCTGTGAAAGGTGACTTCCAGAATTCCACGTAACTACTGCAACAATATAGTTTAATTGTGGAATACCGTGTTAAATAAATATTAATATAATTTTATATTTTTTAAACGCTACAACAGGCCACGAAGCTCAATTACTGCAGCGACATAACAACATAAAAAAAACACCCTATAGGCAAATGTTTTGGAACCTAACCGAAAATCGAACCTAGAACCCCGGGTATGAGAAACCAATGTCACTGGACTACGAGGCCTAGACGTATTCAAAAATATTGTAACGAGATGTTAGAATCTGGAATATATACACTATCGAAGTCTGTCGAACAATCTGGAATATTCTAGTAAACACTGGAAAAGTCGAGTAACCGCTAGAAATGTGAAGAAAGTTCTCGAGGCATCACGAAACCAATACGTTTTGTATAAAAAGGCGGAACGAGCGCCGCGTGGGTAAGTCATTATTGACGTTTGACAAGTGTGACATAGAAACGCGTCATTACCAGCGATAAACCGTAGCGAGATCAGGGAGGCCAGCGGGTTTTAAACCAAAGGACAGATATCGGGCGAAGTACCTACGAATGAAATTCGAGCGGAATATTCTCAAAAGTGATCGATGATCAGTGATAATTAGTGCAATTTAAGAAATTGGTTGATTAGTGTGTGAAATATTCTGGAAACATTTAGTGACTGGGAACTTAAGAACAGTGCTTCGATTTAATTTGTGTCCAGTAACTTTTTGCGAAATAAATATTTTTTTAAATTGTTTAAGTGTTTCAATTGCCTCCCATAGTAACATCCCGTGACAATATGTTTGTCTGAATTATAAATATTTTTTTGAATAATTAAGTGATTTTGTAAAATTAATAAATGTTTATTGTATTGTCATCTGGAATAACTCTCTCTATCAAATTTCCAAGCGATTGTTGGTTAGGAAGTGGGTAAAATATTGATTCTCGCTGACAGATAAGTGAAGCTAAATAAAAGCAAATAAAAATAGAATCTAAAATAAATAAACTTTAGTACCTACCCGTTTAAACATAAAATATTAGTGATATATATAAAATTCACGAATAAAGTGCTTTAATATATATTTTAATAATTTAATTGGGTAATACTGATTTTTTATGTTTGTTCGTACGAGTAATTTGATGTCAAAAAACAAACGTAAAACCTTTATTTTATTGTTTACGAAAAGGTTTCAAATAATAAAAAAAATCAACTTCCACTTCGAAAATCAAACGAAAATACTTACGAAAACAAAAAAGGTAGGATGTTAGAAAGAAAAGTGATAAATTAGAAGAAGCACGAGAAAGGTAACTCCCACAGGATGTGGGAGCGTAGTTACCTGCCTTCCACATTAGTCATACCATCATAGACAAGCCTCGGGGGATTATGCGAAGACAGGCTAGGTACATACAATATTTAAGGCTGACTAAAATATCGCGAACCGAAAATAGCCACGAATTCCACGCAAAGAGAACATTCAAAGGCTCGCACATTTTCTTGTTTGTCAGTTTAATATTAAGTACCTACTTTCTTGTTCACATCTTTCATCGCAACAACTGCTACCAAATTATCTTAAAACTTTCGCATGTAAGCTTTTGTGGGTTTTTCCTTAAAGTTCTTGTGTACTAATAAAAAATGCTGCCGTTTTCAGTTACACACAAAAACAAACAATATATATTCTCAAAGGATCTCGGCGGTGGAAAACGAAATGAAACACTCAAAATCTATAATTGGAGCATTGTTCTGAAATTCACGCTAATTGTCATTCGAGAATCTTCCGCTTGTCTTGTCTACTCCTCTTCCACAAGTCTGGAACACATTATATTCGTCTTCTAGAATATTCAACCGTCTGCGAAACGCTTTATTACGACGTTTCTTATCACACTGAATATTGCGTACGTAATTAGACACTCTGGTACCATATTTCGCCAGTTGATAATACTTACAACAAACTGTTGCGCAACGGTGGCGCCACTTGTTTTTATACAGACCGTCATTTCCCGAGTGTTCTGGTATAATGCACTTTATTCCAGACCCTTCCAGTTCTTTATAATTTGTTTCCAAACGTTCAGAGTGTTGGGAAACATTCGATTGTATGTAATTCCATCTTTTATAGTATCTCATAATAATATGAATCGAATATCTATGATGCAATGCGCACCAACGCCTCAATTTTCAACTAAATATTTGAGACACATTGCCGCGGATAAAATGATAACCTGATGAAGGTGGTAGTGATGAGAATGGTGGAAGTCTAGAAAGGAATGGGCTGATCTCTAACTCGATTCGTCGACCACATAAAAGACGTTACTGTCTATCTTTTTGGCACTGCGGGCGTAGGGAAATGAAAGAAAATCGTCAAAGACATCGACAGGCTACAGGGCTTTCCATCCTTTTCTCATCCTCAGTAAGGAGGTTTTCATAGCAACCTAATGAAGATGATCAAGGATTGATGACTATTGAGTGCTTTTTATTCCTGGATATCGTCGTTGTGTTCCAATCTATTGGACACCATTTAACTCTTGCAGATATGTCCATCCATCTTCATCTCGGTCTGTTAATTGGATTTATTACATGTGTTTTCCGCGAAATATTCCATTTATTCTAACCATTCGTTTTGTTCACATTCTCCTATTAGGTCATCTTGTATTACACCGAAAATCTTGCGGAAAATTTTATTTTTTAATACCTGCAATTTGTTTTCCTGCACCAAGGCGACAGGCCGCGCATGCATAATATTATATAGCTGGCACACGTCATATGCCGCTTGTGGTAGGTGTCCTTGTTGTTGAATATATTATGATTTTATGGAATGCAGTGTGAATTTATAGCGTACGGAAACGTAGGAAACGCTGCAACAAAAATATTAAATAACGAGCACACTTTTACATTAAATTAAAATAGCAATCAGATATATTAATTAGTAGGTATATGGTTATACAGTAGAATTGGTGAACATTGCATTGTGTACGGAATAAGAAAGGAAAACTATGGTACTATACAAATTATCGTCCTATTAGAGTGAAGTGCTATTTCGTCAAATCCCAGCATTGTTCATCTTAATATATAATTTTCTTTTAGTAGTATTGTGAAATTCGAGGTTTTCGCTTTCTTAGACGGAAGATAAGAGACAATAATAGCTGGCGATGGTTGGTTTAACTGATGCAATCTCCAGCCGAAGACTTTAATTACGTCCTATGAAGTTGTCGGCACAAGGAATGGAGACCTCGGCGCTGCTCTGCCGCTGGCCGCTTTGTTCAGATAAGCCGTTAATAAACAGGCAGCTTAACCCCCGGTCGGCTGGTCGCCTGGTAGCGGCGATAGCCATAACGGGCTATCACTTCATTAAGGGGATATAATATGGAAACAACAAACTAATTGAATTTTATCAGGCTATTGGAATTTCTATCGCAAGTATTAAAATTTTATTTAACTCATGCAGACGGCAGCTATGGGTGAACAGTTAACTATTGTAGAGAGGAAGCCGTTACGAGAAACCCATAGGGTCTAAACCACCCTGGGAAGGATGGTATTTGATGTATGTAAATAGGAACAAACATTGAAATATCGTCCCGAAGTTTGAATTTGAATACGATACAACCAACGACGAAGTTGAATTAATAATCTGCTCACTGTGGACGATAGACGGAGGATCGTCGCCCCAGGAGATCAGAAAATGTCATAAACAAAGTTTATCACAGCGGGAGTAGTCAAAATATTGAAGCGCATTTCTGTTAATATACATACATATACAATAAGGCAACATTTGTCTGTTCGTCACCTTAACACTGGAGAACGGCTGGATTGATGAGATTTTGAAGTCATATATCATCACGCTATGACGTCAGTATGTTAAGGGGTTACACCACGCCGGGAGCCTGAATTTTAGGTAGAAATTGGGTGATTTTATAAGGAAATAGTCAATTACTATAAACGTTTTAAAGGCACTTATTAAGGTACATATTAAACTATTATTTTATTGGAAATTTTTTGAAAAAAAAAAACAAAATGGCCGCATCATATCCATCCCCGCGGAGCTCCTCCGCCGTAACTGAGATGCTTCACTCTCGGGTGCATGTTTGTACGAGACCGATGAGAGATCTAAGATGTACATTATAATGCTCCACGGAAATGGTCATGACGCGGCAATAGGCATGATGACAAATTTTAAATAATCTTCTATAATGTAGGTACACTTGTACAATTACCGTAAATAACATTATTTTAGTAATAAACTAAGTTTTTACGCAAATAATTTCATTTTCGTTTACCTATTTTTAATTTCGTACGAAAACTTCCGCACGTATCATGGCATCTACGTGACGTTAAGCCTCAGTAAACATTGAACTGTGTCTATGACAACAGTTCAAGAGACACGGTGATGGTTACTTAGGCGTGACGTCATTCGCATTGATCGGTGTTTCAGTTAAAATGGCGGATTGAACAATTTTATACTTTTATTTTATTGAAAATCTTATTAATTTCAACGTGTATATTAAAACTGGATCATTTTTTACAATACTTTCAAAATATTTTCTTATCTAAAATCACCTATTCTTCAATTCTTTAATACTGTCATCATGCCTATTTGTTATATTTTTTTCAATTATATTCAAAACCAATAAAAAAAAATTAAATTAATCTGTCACTTCCTTGTAAAAGATCACCAAATTTCTACCTTCATTTCAGGCTCCTAGACGGACGGAAAGACAATGAAATTATCATGTTTGATAGTTACTAATGCAAATTTTATAGGAAAAAAAAAACATTTAAATATATGAGGTAAATTAAATTTGAGTCCCGACGGAAAATATACGATCTCGTTGTGCTACACAAGATTCTCAGCGGAGCTATTGATTCTTGGCATGTTAAACCCCGTATAATAAACCCGGAGTTCTTCAGAATAAGTCAACACACTAATAATGTCGGTTACTTTTCTTCCATCACAAGGTTGTGTCGCACATATAATTTGTATTGTGCTGACCCCAACGTTCACATTCACACTCATACACAACATCCATTTTCTAAACGATGACATGAATCTATAGATCCATTAAATCAATCATTCATTAAATACTAATAGCACTAAACTCAAACACAAAATATAAAATATACATAAATGTACATGTAAAATAGAATTAATTGCAAAAATACATGTTACTAGAGCGTGCCGAAGACACTTGTAATTGGTATAATGGGCATAGTCTTCACTATAATGTTTTTTATCAGAGTATCATGTACCTATTATCCTGTTAGTGTCTCCAATAAATAAATAAAAATATATTAAATTAGGGCTCGGTCTCGTAGGGTTAATTAACGCTACGGCACATTTCATAATCCAGGCAAGCAACCTGACAGCGCGCGGTAGTCGCAAGAATCGTTGACAGAACATTCAGCGCAGCTCCTACAGCTCCTACCTGCCGAGCTCCCACCCGACCAGTAGGCGAGATTTACAGCCAACTTTTGATACGCTGGCGTAATTCGTGTTGCGCTATCGTCTAAACTTTAATATTTAATGTCCACGGGATATTAACAGGCGCACTTGAATGACAAAAGTAGATTAGGGATTGAAGTCACTTCAGATGCAATCTGCTAATTAATTTGAATTATGCGCCGGTGTGCCGTTACAAGGAGTCGTAAGATTTGATGATAAAGATTATGTTGGTAGCTTTACGCCCACTCTTGATACTAAAACAACGCAGTTGACTTCGATGTTTATGCTTCATTGGCGATGAAAACTCTCGTCTATCGTCCATCTATTCGAATCTCGAGTATTTCAACGTTATTTGAGAAGAAATAGATAATTAAAACGAGTAATATAAATCATTTAGACAGACATAGAAAAAAAAAACTGTCTATTGAATGATTATTAGGATGATGCATTGCATTAAATACTAGTGTAGGACTAAATAATTTTTGTGAAAAGCTCCCTTGAGGTGAAATTTTTACGAAAATGGCGCTACATCAATTATTATTTTTTATTATTCTGTCCGTCTGTCTGTCTTCGTAACTTCGTATAACGCCGTAATTTCGGTCGAATTCACGACTAAAAAAATAAAATTAAACGGCCAAAGATGGGGCTTGAACCCTGGGCCGGCAAACCGAACCGGCCGCTTAGCGCTGTTGCTACCGCCGCCTCTCCGTCGACCGTCAAAAACATACTATATAATATACTAGGGCTTAGCAAAGACGCGAACCATTTCATGTTCCACCCAGCAAAATCGGCAGGGTTTAAAATAGTACCATTAACTGCCGGCAGGGGAAATATACAAAAGTTCAAATATTTCGATAAAAGTCGTAATTACTATTTCATGGGTGTCGGCTGTAAATAAGTAAATATTATTAAGTTAAATCTCACAATCTCAAAACTACTCCAATGCTACTTAATGAGTTTTACCTCTAAAGGGTCGATATTGTATTTTTACACATATAACTCACAGATTAAAAAAAAAAAAAGATTCTGCTAATTACATTACATGAATACATGATATGAATACAATATATTGAATTGTGCCTCCTACACAGAGCTGAAGAGGATCGCCGGAGACCGAGCAGAATGGAGAAGGAGATGTGCTTTGCTGCAAACCAACCCCACGGATTGAAACCCAGGAAGGAAGGAATATTGAATGAATTTCATACGTACGTTCTACGTTACTAGTAAGTTATAACAATTAAGATATTATTTGTCAATACGAGCACGGCGTATTTGAATTATTACGCGAAGAAAAATACGACCGTTTATTATGATCGCATTCGATGCAAATTATTAGGTATCTGCGTAATAGAACCCGGTTTATTGGGACCTTTGGGCTGCGACTTGTGACAGGCTACCAGGCGACATTAATCACTCGGAGGCGGTGACGCCCCACTCCTACAGCCAACCAACCAATCGGACCCACAGTGAGACAACAATAATGAATTATGGGTTCGGCAAAATAACGATTTTTGTGAAAGATATTCAAAATTTTTTACCCAATATTTACATTTACTTTTATCACTTCATTGAAAAGCATACACGAGGATAACGATACATGAGGGCAAAGGCAAAGGTAGCAATATCAAAAATTTGGAAGGGATACATACATTAAATCTAGAATTCAGTGGAGTCTAAATTAGTTTTTTGATATTGCTGCTTATGCTTTTATACCCCACAAATGATGTAATAATATTTTGTATTATATTGTTACAAGCGCCGCGTCACGGTGGTGTATCTAAACTCTATGTATTAAGCCAAGACACAAACCACTTGAAGGCACCAAGCAACAGTGTCTCCACATAAATTATATTACGTATTTAAATTATATTGTGTATTTCGACGGTCCCTACGTATTCTGTCGAATATGCAAAAAATTTTTTTTCGTTTTAATATCAGTATAATATAAGTCATCGAATTTACTCTATATTTTCGTAAAATGTAAAAAAAAAAGATTTTTCGTTTCAAACAAAGCATATGCTAAAAAAAAACTTTTTTTTTAAAAACGTAGCAGAAATATAAAGTAAATCTTTTGGTTTAAGATGGTAAAACGAAAATATTTTTTTGCGAATTCGATAGTATACGTAGGGACCATCTATTTATACGATTGGGTATTTGGTTGCGTAAAGGGGTTACAATATAGTGCCACCAATATAACTTGGCGTGCGAGGGAGGGCGTCCCTGTCGCCTAACAGAAGTTGCCAGGATGTAAATTTATTACATAATACATAATGTACAGAATGTCCGGTGACCGGTGTCGTAATCTTTAACAGTAATTTGGTCGGGCAGCACTAAAGAAACCAAGCAATAATGGCGGCCGTTCTATCTGTCAAACTGTCAGACGGTAATATTGGTCCAATATTTGCTTATTCAGCTTCGCAAAACTTTAATATTTCATTGGCAATTGTTCTTGTACCATCCCGGACCGTTTAGGATGTTTTGGACATAATAATTCAGTGCATATTGGTAATCAAGATTGAACTGAATGACAGGGCGAGGGGTTACCGCCGGGTGCGGGCGGGGCGGGTTTTAGTTCCAAAGTCGCCGCACGCCAAGTTATTGTGGTCGTGCTTTACCCCGGGAGCCTGAAATTCAGGCAGATATTGGTTGATTTTTTTCAAGGAGGTGATTAATTACTTTAATGTTGTTTTATCGGCATTTATTAAGGTATACATTATGTAAACTATTATTGTAATGTAAATTTTTGAAACAAAAAATTACCGCGTCATGTCCACTTCCGTGAAGCTCCTCCGCCGTGACTGAGACCAACTTTCGCCCGTGCACGTTTGTCCGAGACAGAAAATAAGTTACAGACTACTAAAATATTATATTAAAATGTGAGGTCAAGTACTTATTTAGAAATGAAATATCTAAAAAATCGCTTATTTCGGTAACTATTGATGTTAGGACACTGGTGTCAAAACATTTTCGACTGATAATTTAGTCAGGGATCTACCTTTAAGGTATTGTGGACTGGTTGTGTTATTATAGTTAATAGTTTAGTTAATTATTATAGTAAATAGTTTATCAGCTGTGTAACTTAATTAATATTCATGTTGTCATATCACATCGTCAGTCGTGACAATGCGAAGGTCAAAAAGCTTATAAAAATATTACATCAAATGAGCAAGAACGGTATAACTGGGTATTTTTTTTTGACACACCTACTATTTTAAATGTGCCTTATATTCAACAGCGAAAAGGCGTTTGCAGTGTGATAGTATTGTGTTTGGCCAGGATACAATTAATATAATTTTAAAATATGACGCCCCAAGCTGTTCAGCATTTCATGCCATTCAAGGTGACCACAAATTCTTGACTATTATGAAATTTGCAAAAATTTCTTAATACAGTATATACTATGATACATTTGTCTCGAGTTTTCAAGGCCGTTCGGTTTTCTGCGCCATTCTGCCGCGTGTCTCTGACTTCTCTGGCCGACACTTAGTACGTAGTAGTAGTGTGTTGTGTATGTAGTTCGCTGAGAAGGAAGAAAGAGATGAAATTTTTTCACATTTTCTAATTTCGTTTGTTATAAAGTTTCCGCGTGCAAGTAAGTAGGCACTAGGTATATATTATTTAATTAAAAAAATTAAGTAGGTACCTACCGGGACATGAAATATCATACATAGGTACAGAATATTTTGAGTTTGTTCAAATCTTTCAGTCAAAATTCCGTAAAATCAATTGTAGATTTTCTCATTAGTGACATTAACGACATCTGTGGCGATTTAGGGGAATGAAAATGGCTTTGTACAGGCCGCATGGAAAGGTTGTTACAATTCATATATGAAGTGTGGCATGTAATTCAAATATAAACAACTTCCAAAAATTAGTAGGCATGCTATATTCTATCATGGGTGGAAATGACGAATGTTACATTGTGTAAAGTGATCACTTAAGTCAACCATACGATAGGTCATAAGTCCTATGTATACCCAAAAGACTTCTATAGCCTATACCTACTTTCCCATAAAAAAAACTACAGTTTCGTCTCTGTGAGACATCTATAATATACATTTACATAGGTACGTATTCTCTTTTTTTAACACGTACTGAATAAAATATGTTTTCACCATGGTAACAAGTGTAACGCGTTTATTTGTTCAGTTTTTTGCAACATTTAAAAAATATATTAATTCAAAGCGAAATTTTAGCGGAGCGCGATCCGAGGTGTTTGACAAAGTGGCCATTTTTAGTGATTTATTCCACGGCGGTGTCTACCGTATAAAGTCTATTAAGCGTACATAGTTGATGGTCGCGTAACGGGCGAGTTCCATCATTACAAGCTCTCGATTACAATGGAGGATTTGCACCAGCCGTCGGATAATGAGACGCCCTCGGGCCATTGTCGTCCTGCGATCCTGCGCCGAGCCGAAGGACACCTCCGTCGATTTCAATTTGCCCACATCACCGCAACTCGAGCCGCTGGCGGGGCGAGAAGTTGACAGTCTACAGGCGATTTAAAGAAAATTGTCTCTGCGCACAGAATCAATGCTAGACGGCGCAAATAATGATGAGGTATGTAAAATGAGGGACAAAAAGTGACATAAGCACAATTCTTTATATTAGGTCCTTACATATGAAATTGACGTTTAGTATGGGAGGAACATAAAGCCGATTTTTTTTTATTATAATATATTTATTTAATCAAAGTATGTACCATTGCTATCTATGCACTTTTGCCATCTCATAGGTAGTTCATCGATCCCTTTACTAAAAAAACCATTCGGACGGGAATCAATAAAATCTTTGAAGGCGGTTTGGACTGCCCCATCGGAGTTGCATTTTTTCCTTTGCAAGAAGTTATCCAAATTTCGAAAAAAATGGTAATCTGTTGGGGCAAGGTCCGGAGAGTACGGTGGATGTCTTAGACATTCCAATTGAAGCTCCTCTAATTTGGTAGCCGTCTGTTGTGCAGTGTGTGGTCTAGCGTTATCATGAAGCAGCAGTGGCCTAGAGCGATTAACCAGCCTCGGTTGTTTAGCAGCTAGCTTTTCCATCATGGTTTGCAGTTGCTGACAATAGACATCTGCCGTAATCGTCTGGCCAGATTTAAGAAAGCTGTAGTGAACGACACCAGCACTAGTCCACCAAACGCTCACAAGTAACTTTTTTGGAGTCAATTTTCGCTTGGGGCATGGTTTGGCTGGTTCGGCAGGGTTCAGCCATTGCGATGAGCGCTTCCGATTATCGTACAGGATCCACTTTTCATCACAGGTAAATGATTCGATTTAAAATCCCTTCATTATTGTGCCGGTTGAGTAATGCAACGCAGCAGTCAACGCGCGTTTGTTGATTTGCTTCACTCAATTCGTGAGGTACCCACCTTTCAAGCTTTTTCACCTTACCAATTTGCTTCAAGTGGATTAAAACAGTTTTATCACTAACACCGCAGCCTGCAGCTAACTCGGATGTGGTTTGCGATGGATCCGCTTCCACAATAGCCTTCAATTCTTCATTATCAACTTTGGTCTCCGGCCGTCCACGGGGCTTGTTCTGCAGGTCGAAATTTCCAGAACGAAAACGTTGGAACCAAAAACGCACTGTGTTTTCTTTTGCGGCACCGTCGCCATACACATCATTAATCCTTCGAGCCGTTTCTGCAGCACTGGTGCCACGGTGGAACTCGTACTCGTAAATAACGCGATATTTCAAGTTTTTCATTTTGTAAACTGAGTGACGCAAAGAAAAAAACAATTTAGGAAAAAACAAATGAATTATAATTTTCAAAACACAAATACATGAGTAAATAGCTGTATAAATTTGGATTTGGAATTCCTAACCAAAGAGAAGATATTTGAGATCAAATTTGCCAGTACGGCAAAACGTCAATTTCATATGTAAGGACCTAATATAACAATGTCCGCTAACAGATGGTGCAAATAATGATGAGGTATATAAAAAGCAATAAAATGCATAATTCTCAATGCAATGTCCGTCATTAATTGTGATGGATTGCGCATATATTGTGAGTGATTGATTTTATTGACTCTTAGTAGGTACTGTGGCTGTTTGAAAAATATTTTCTATTAATGTATATTATAGATGTCTCACAGAGACGAAACTGTAGTTTTTTATGGGAAAGTAGGTATAGAAGTATTTTGGGTGTATATAGGACTTATGACCTATCGTATGGTTGGCTTAAGTGATCACTTTACACAATGTAACATTCGCCATTTCCACCCATGATAGAATATAACATGCCTACTAATTTTTTGGAAGTTGTATATATTTGAATTACATGCCACACTTCATATATGCATTGTAACAACCTTTCCATGCGGCCTGTACAAAGCCATTTTCATTCCCCTAAATCCCCACAGATGTCGTTAATGTCACTAATGAGAAATCAATCTACAATTGATTTTACGGAATTTTTGAAAGCAATATACTTTTTCTGTGTAATGAAATTCATCCGAATTACTAACATTAGGAGACGCCAGGAAATATTATTTCCTATTTTTATTAAATTCCTTTTTTTACCAGTATTTTCATTCAGAATATTTCGAGTTTTTAATTTTTTAAATAAAAACCGTGTTTTTTTTTTGAAACGTATAATATTATTTTAACATATTTGCTGCGAATGAAGCGAATAAAATGCACTTCAAGACAGTTGACAGATATCATAGTTGCATTTGTGTAGTCGTACATACCTAACTAGTAATGAAATGCAAATCTCACTGCAATTAAATTCAAAGCCCTACCGCCAAAGTGATTAGAATGACATGCATTAATGCGCAAACATAATTTATGGAACGTTTAAATACATTGAGAAGTACTCGGGAGGTTTTTAATAAAATGAAGCTTCGAATTATTTTATAATAATTTGATATTTTCAGAGCTACACTCGACACGATAAGCGCTTATCTTTCGCAGTAACCACAAATAGGAAATGTGACAGACCAAAATATCAATGACATGAGATAAAAAAATAAACAAACACAGGCAGAACATGGATGTACACGAATGTATGCAGATAAAGAATCAAGGTGACAAAAGTCTAGATAGTATGAAATGCTCTTTATGACGGTTTTGTAGAGCTGGTGTGATAGTCACCAATTTTTAGGGTGTGCAAGAAGTCTACCCAGCATTCAATATACAGCAGACTCTGATTATCTGACTATCCGGGGTGACTTTGAAAGTCATTAAAAAGCATTTTTTAAAAAGGAAAATGTTAGACATTCTATACTACAATATAAAGAGGTAAATTTTGCAAGTTTGGTAGTAGGATGAAATCTCCGAAACTACTCATCCGATTTCAAAAATTCTTTCACCAACATTTAGAATGGACTTTTAGAGTGGACATAGGCTATATATTATACCGTTAAAATAAAAGGGCTTTTCGTGATGACATATTTTATAACTAAGATCGACGAAAATATGGTTTTGATGCGTTTTTTACGAAGATATTTAAATACTTTCTATAGAGAAGTTGTAGAACACAAAAAGTTATATAAAAAGTCGCCAACGACGTATTTCTATATGTTAAAATTAATACACAAATTGATAAAATATGAATAAAAGTTACACAAAACTAGGGTAAGCTAGTTGTTAATAAAGATAAAGGACTAACGCTTGTTTTATGTGAAAAATGATCTCTTCAAATATGTTAATTATTAAGTTAGTTATAGTGCCTCACGAGGGTTAGTTGTGTTCAGTTGTCATTGTTGCTTCATTACAAAAGTGCGTAACTAATTAAAGACGTATTTTTGGTGAATTTTTCAATGTTTAACCGGGAAATCGATTATCCTAGATTTTTTTCACCGTCCATTCCGGAAAATCGGGTGTAGAGCAGTGATGGCGGACATTCTGGATGCGGCCTCTCGAAAATTTGGAAAACGCCCAACCTAACTCTGCTGGAGCATCACGACTAGATATCGAGCTACAGAGTTGACGCGGCGGGGAACGTGTTTATACCTGTGTACGGTCATTTGGCATTCGTCGGGGCAGGGCCGGACGTATGACAGAGTTCGTCAATATTGATACATGCGTACGAGGATCGGCCACAATCATGTTTTTTGGAATCGCGAGTATTGCTGAAGGCTGGTGCGCTGCCTTTGACACGCGCGTCATAGGTTCGCCATCACTAGTGTCGTGTAACGTGTGGCAAGCATGTAAGAAAGGTAATAGGTATGTAATGCTCATGGTTGATATATTCTGTTTTATTGTTGATGATTCGGGATTTACATGGTGTGATTAAAATATAGTAGTTCAAAGGTTACAAAGATAAACTTGTGCCAACAGTTAAAAGTTGAGGAAAAAACGGGGAAAGCGGTGCGAAGTCTGGACCAGCGTTGGTTAGTTCTTCAGCGTTATTAACCCGCTTTGGGGATGTTCATACTAAAGCCTAAATCACCACAAAGTTTAAAAACAGGCTCCGATGTACAGGAAAATATCAGTACACAAAAAAATCTTCCAAGAAATTGGAGCGATTGTGATACCTGGAATATATTTTGATACCTGGAACTGTTAGGCAATCGTCTAAGGCAGGGGCGTATTAAATAGATTTCTAATCATAAACATTAACTAGTGACTTCATATTTTATTCAATACCCATAAACGTCAAACGTCAAAATTTTTCGATATTTTTATTGTGGTAGGTAAAGAATTTATTAATTAAGTACCTAAATAACATCGATCTAAAAATTTCAATTCGACGAATAATACGTATCCGGTAGCTGTATATACAAAGTAAAATACAAACCAACAGATTTTTAACAAACTAGCTATAACCCGTCAAAAATGACGGTACTTTTACATGCCGGTTCCCAAAAAATAAGTATTTACCAATTACTAGCCAACACCAATGAATAATAATTTATAATAGCGATTTTTATCAAAATATTTGTACATTTTTTTTATATTTCCCATGCCGGCTGTCAATGGTACAAATCGTTCACGTCTTTGCTACGTCCTATATGTACTGTATTTTTGACAGGTCACGCACATGCGTTGGTGGCAACATCGCTATCGTTGCCGCCTTTGGGTTTGCCCATCAGGGGTTCAAACCCCGTCTCCGGCTGTTTATTTGTTTTTTAGCCTTGTAGTGGAACGAAATTACTGAATATAAATGAATGAATGGAATAAAAATGTTACTCTATTAAAAAGAGACTACATAAAAGGTCGAAAAATTTTCGTTGACTTAACAAACTGCCGTGGCGTGAAATTGGATAACGCGCCATCCACGGTTAGAATGGGGGTCCATTGGTTCGAATCCCAGTAGCAGCTAAAATATTTTTTCGTTAATTTTATTTTTCTGCATGTCTTTTCTAATTGATTAATAAAAAAATTGTTTCAAATTACTAACGTTTCACGAAGTTGCGGACAGACAGACAGACAGACAGATACACAGACAACGAAATTATTATGTTTGAAGAATCCTTGAACTGAACTGTACTCATAAAACACACACGCGTAATTTTTACATGTTACCATCATACTTCTACTAATATTGTGCTCACTCAATTTTTGTTTAATTAACTCTTTGAGCTCACAATACTTTTCGATTTGAAAAGATTTATGGAAATTGTGACCTAGGAATTCTCGGGTGATGAAAAACTAAAAGCTAATAATCAGGACATCACTGTCCAGTGCAGATGTCATGGACCCTACTCCACCTTGTATAAGGTCGGCCTATGTTTTGATGCTAATTAAACTCCCGGGCACGTGTGGGTATCAAATCATGTCCATTAGGTATCACTTTTAACATATAAATAGCAAATTAGACAGTCATTTTACACCTGTTTCCAAATAATATTGTATAGAGACTATTAGAAAGGGAAAAAGTATAAAAATACTAAATACTGTATCCATAATCTCGGGTCTCACGAACACGACCATATCATCTTTTGATTTTTGGATACTTAATTCTTCATGATCCTCCTTCGTAATTGAATCAATAGTGGGCTATGAGGACCAACATTCGTATTCAGATATTTCATTATTCCCTTTGGTTAACAGTGAGGAAAAATAATTACGAAATGAATTAATTGAATTGATGAATTACAGGAAACATCAATTCATTTAATAAGCAATTATGGTATTACCCGAAAATAAAGAAAGGCTGCGAATGAAAAGTGTCATCTAGGACATGGCGGAGAAGTGACGCGTCACTCTTCAGCGTGATATGCGAGCCGCTGTGTCGGCGAAGGACTCGTATAAATATAGTTTGCTTTTATATACTTTGTGTCCAGCAACACATCATTGCAAACACTCATACAGCAGATGTAAAAAAATAGATATCGCAATTTCATCAATAAATTATTCCACAATAGTGGAGAAACGCGCGCCACTATAATATATTATTATTATATATCGACACATCATACATTTAAAATGGAGTAAAAAAAAAAAGAAGGAAAATGACAAGTCCCCATGCGTGCTAGTATGAAATATCAAACACAAAACCACACAAAAATGATTTCGTTTCTCCACAAATAATATCATACATATTATAACAATGAAATTATAGCCATTGTCAAATAATAAATTAATGTTAGCACCTTTCATGCTACTAGTCTGAATAAAATTAGCGCAATCTATGAACACCAAACAATGTCCTCCTTCATACCGCCAATCCAAATGAAGTTCAACACATATCAGAATTATTGGAAATGAATTATGGAAACATTGTAATATACTAGCTGTAACCCGTCAAAAAGACGGAACATTGGTTCGCGTCATTGCTAAGCCCTAGTATATATTTATAATATATTTTTGGCGATCCGCGGAAAGGCAGCCGTAGCAACATGCGTTGAGTGACCCGGTCGGGTTTGCTGGCCTGTGGTTCAAGCCGCATCACCGGTCGTTTCATTTCGTTTTTTTAGCCGTGAATTCGAACGAAATTACGGACGTTGCGCGTAGTTACGGTGACAGACAGATGGACGGACGAACGGACGGACGGAAGGATAGATAGATAAATTATTATGTTTGATACTATAAGATAATGTTTTGAGGTTCTGAAAAATGTTTTAAAATATACGCATTACTTAGTGGTGTAAAGAAGTAATAACTTACGAAATGAATTTCTAAAACATCGTGTAAAATCTACTATTTTTTAAAATGCCGAGGTACACAATACGATTTCTCTTTTGATTGGATGAATTTACGATTGAATTTTATTAATAGCAGTAATAAAAAAGTAAGCTCCCGAACAGATTAAGCACATTATATAAACTAATCTCATTATGTATCAGGAGATGGTTTAATATGCGTGGGTTTTATGGTTTTATAACACCTGCATTACGAGGCTGATTTTATATTAAAAAAATCTCAAACACCTGTAAGATTTGGCGCCATTATCATATTTGATTACCCTCAACGGTAAAACTTACGATGTTTCAAATTTTGATCGTCTTTATTTAAAAATTCAACGCGCGTAATGTCGGCTTTCAGAGAATTTCTCTATCGTGGGACATAATAGGAGCTGGCCCTAGAAACTGGATAGGCAACCAGCATCATAATCATTATTTTTAACATCATAGCTGATGGCATTCTGAAATTCTGCCTTTGCTTTTTGAACTCGGAGTAGCGCTGCTGCCCACGGGCGGTGGATGAGAATTTCCATCGGGGTTTCTGAATAAAATAAAACGGCTTAGAAATAAACTTTTAATTAAGTCAGTCCAAACAGAAAAGTATCAACGGAATAACTGTTTAAAAAGCTGTTTTAATTAATGTGCGCTATGTACACAGTGCAGAAACCAGAATATAAGCTTTGGTCTCATTTTAATAATAATAATAATTTTAATAATAACTTATAATTTTTCAGAATGTTGTATTGTTTTTAAGTCGTAATAACTTAATGAACTTATAATTCTTATAATTATAAATTTTAACTGATAATAACTAATATTTTTTTCTGGTGATGTGTGATTATACGCTGTTTTTAAAAATATACAAATAACTAACTACCATCACGCCACTCCGAGGGGTAGGTTGAGAGGATAGAAAGCCGCACTCTTTTATCCTGGCACACCACTTGTGCTTCTTCTTTTTACGCATGTTTTTCAGTTGCTGAATCTTCTAACAGAGTCATACTAAAATATTTGAATTATCCGATGATGCCTAGTCTTCCACGGATGCCCTGTGTTTCGGCTGCCTTCAATACTCGCCTCATAAATTTTCTTTACCATCCTTTCCTCGTCCATACGTTCCACATGGCTAAACCATCTCAGCGATCCTTTCTTTATTCTATCTATTACGCTACAGTTGGCATTACCTAAACTTTTAATTCTTTAATTCCCTAAATAGGGCCTGGTCACCAAAATCCGAAGATCGAATCTTTCCTGACTTGTCGTTTAAGCTGGTAACACCAGGTTTGAACACTCTTTTCTTCTCCGAAAAGATCCTTGAGATCGCAAAAGATTCAGCGGCTTTTCACCCCTAAAATCTAATACTTGTATAGTCAGCTTAATACATTACATGTCCATAAGAGAGAAATTGTGATACTCTCGAAACTCGAGTAATAAAACATAACTAAACTCAAGTAGAGATAACGCGGTTTATCTTTTCCATGCACTTTAATCATGAACATCATGATTAATCTTTACAATTTTAATGCCAAATACGTCAATAATATATCATAACATTAATTAAATTCAATACGCATGTTGTGTGCGAGAATTTTGACGTTCCATACATTATCCCTGTTATTGTGTAGATTTTAATCTGTCCATCTGAAACATTGGACGGCCAGCACTATTACGATACCACGATTCCATGACATGGATGCAGTGTTCGTTAGAACACTGACATTATCAGGTTGGTCAGCATAAGTTTGTCGTGTTAATTCACTGACGGCGTACATAAGGTTAAATAAATTTACATACTATTGAATAAATTTCAAAGGTGGATATAATAGGTTCATAAAATTTGATGACATACTCCCGAATATCCGTAGGTGGATGATCTGCGAATCCTAAGGTAATTGTTTATTATTCATTTTTTTATAGAAAAAACAGCATCTCTGAAGATGGTTTAACATTTGTGTCGTACAAAGTTTATGTGACATGTTTTCATGTTCCCTTCTGGCATAAAAAATCTTCTAAAAGGAAGATATTAAAAGATAGAATACAAAATTACTGTTACTACATTACGCATATTAAAATAGCCACGTTTCCATGATTGACACTTGACATTAACATTTTTGAATTTTAAGGAAACTTACAAAATAACAGTTAGCATTGCCTGTTTGGATGTTTTGAATCTAAATCTGTAATTAAGTTTTATAATAATACTCGGATCGGATCAACAGGCTTCGATAAACACAATTAAAAGTGATGGTGTTGAAAGATTCGACAGGCCGATCTACGAGTAAGATCACAATAAAATTTTATCTCTTTCTTATAAATGGATATTGGTGGGTTTAGATGTAAGTATGAAATCGCTGTTTAATGAAATAAAAAAAGAAATTAAAAGCCGACAAAGCAATTAATTTTGAATACAAGAAACATTTCATAATACATCTTATCATAATCGTATATCCATTTCTTCCTAATATAGTACCAAGGCAAACAAAAATATGTCGATTTTGAAGACACCAATGAAGTATGAAATTCTTTATTGTATATATTTTTTTACAATGCCACCGCAGCCAAAAGTATCTAAGGTCATCCGATCCGCAGCAATCCTGAGTCTGCGAAATTTGATCCCTATTTGAACGTACGCTCTGCTAGCAGTTTGCACCAAGGAGAAACAATGAGCAGTGATTTTAGTGAAAGAGGCTAAAATTCGTCGTAAACTTTTATCAAAATACGGGTTCAGTGCTTTTTTTGTGGATCGAGAAGTTTAAAAGTGTCTAGATGAGTGTGGTGCAAGAAGAAGCAGACGCCAATCAACCTTCCTCAAAGACGAGAAGAATCAGCGAGCTCGAGGGAATCTTTTAGAGATAAGAAATAAGATAAGAGTTACCATCGGTGAGGTAGCGTCTACTTCGAGCATTAGTTGTGGTTCTGCTCATCAAGTCATCCACGATGAGCTTGGCTTCCGTAGAACGAAAAGCGTAGCTAATTTTTGAATTGCCAACGCATTTCAGAACGCGCATATACAAGGTGTAACAGAGCTAGTCCGCAATACTTTACAGGTGGATTTCTGCTTTGATTTTGTTTGATGATCTGCTTTATTAATATTACATAAATATCATATGAGAATAACTGCCACAGAACAGGTTTTTACCTAGTGTGGCAGTTATTAGTAACTTGTATTAACAAATGTAAATAAACAATAAAACAATTATGAATCGAAAATGTTAAGGCAACCATAGTTAGGAGAAACGCGACATCACAGTTTGAATTTTTTTTCAATATTTCTGATTTATTTTTTGCAAAACATTGGCCTATCATTACAGTAAGTTATATCTAATATGAAAAATTCGTTCCTTTTAATGGAAGTCATATAAAATGATAAAAACCTTCCAATTCCAATTGGTTTTTTCAGGATTTTTATTAGTTTATTTAACTTTTATTGTAACAAATGAATTTTTCGTGATCTATAAGTTACTGTAATGATAATTAAAGGTTTTGTAAAAAATAAGTCAGAAATATTAGAAAAAATGCAAACTTTGATATTGCATGGTTAACTCGTGGTTGCTTGCAGATTTCGACTCATAAATCAAGGCAGAAATCCACCTGTAAAGTATTGTGGACTAGCTCTATTACACCCTATATATTGTGAAATAAACATCAAAAAATCGTATTATAAAATAATTATACAAGAAAAATGATAAACGAAGCACTTTTTCATCGGTAAATGTCAATATAATATAATTAATTTGCTCAAATCCACAGATTTCAACGAAAGCTTTCAGTAACTCTATCCTTGTGGAGCGTACAAATTTCTGTATTCATATCCTTGTTCACCAGCGAGGAAAAGCTCTATCTGCTATAGTATATTAGAAAATTAGTGTAGCAGACATAGCATCGAATGATGCACTTAATTTTCTGCTGTCAAAATCCCTAGCAAACGTATGACTTCAATACTATCTTCAGTTACTTACAAATATCTTTTTGATAAGACTATATAAAATAACTATTTAGAAAATCGAGTCATAAATGTTAACATTTCTTAAAATTATTTTATTAAAAATTAAATTTCTTTAAAAATTTTAAAATACAAAACTCACTCGTTTAAGTAGATTAGAAAACTTCTCTATTATTTGAACTTCAAAAGCATCTGCTTCTAATAATGGCAAAGCTACGATACCAGTCACGAAAGTTCTTCAACCAAGAGTTGCGTCTTCTTCTTCCTGCACCGCGTCTACTTTGAATCTTCCCCTGTGGTACATCTTGTTTATCGATCCATATTTCTGACCTCTCATGCTCAAGGTACCCAAGTTTTCTATTGTTAATAGAGATCAGCACTTCTTTGTTCAAATATTTCACTTGTTATAAGAAAACATCGCTTAGCATTTTGTGCTCCCAGAGAGAAACCAGTCTACAATATCCATCCTTGGACGTCGTTTTAGCATAGTTCTCCTGAACTTGAACTTTTTCCATTAATTAGACACCATAAATACAAAACGTTGATAAATATACTTTGAGGTTTTAACTTGATGATGATGATCTTTAAATGGAAAGACATTTCTAAACAGAAACTTTAAATAGCATAGCGTGGATAATTATTAAACAGAATTAACTACTACCGATATCGTATCATAAATATTTACACTATGCTTAAAAAGACATTGGATATATATAAATTTAATACTAATAATAATGCAGACTTTAAGATTATTTAACTGGATCAGGTTTAAATAACCTTGATATTTTATTTTATTAATATCCTATTCAGATCATTTTTTTCACTTACTGTCTTACTGTTACTGTCATCTTTTTAAATACTTTTAATTGTTTTATTTTATTTTATTTTATTAATATCCTATTCAGATCATTTTTTTTCCTTTGTCTATAATATAATTAATTAACACCATTATTAAATTGTAAACATTTAATTATTACTATTACTTAATTTTAATTGGCAATAAGATTTATTCACAAATGTTATATAAATAATAAATATTCTTGAACATTATACTACTGGAAGAGCACTGTCTGCTATAATACAGTAAATTACTAGTGTAGCAGGCAGGGCGTCAAATCAATTTAGTGTTTACTTGCTGCCAAGACACTCAACAACAATGAAAAAAGCTTCATTAAATTTTGTAAACACTGTAAACATTTGTAACATTGAACATTGAATAAACATTTGAATTTGAATTTTGAATTTGATATATAATATAATGAAGGAATTGGTTCTCCTTTGGACACAATTAGTCACAAACTGAAGTTTAAAATAACTGAAACGTTTCTCGTATCGACTTTTTATTGTGTCCAAGTTACGATATAAGAGCGCCAATAGGGCGCCAGGTGTCGCCTTCTACTACTAAATATTGTTATTATATATTGTTATTATTATATATTGGCGACATTTGCTAGATGTCACCCTGACACACTTTACAAGTTAAAATCTATAACTCGTTACAGCGGCCAATATAATGTTATTTATACATATATAACATCATATTCTGGATCTGAATCTACAGACGATTCAGAATATGATGGATGGACAGAGAGAGTTACGAATGAAAATGTTATGGTTCGGATGTGTGATAGTGAAAATCCAAAAGCTTCAATATCTTGGACATGTAACAAGACATTCATAGAAGTGCGAGATCTTGCACCTCATAATGCAGGGAAAGATTGCCGGAAGTTGGAGTCCTTTAAGAAGAAGACGATGGTTGAAAAACCTGAGACAATGATTTGGCCAGTCTCCGGGCCGCAGTAAACAAAGCGATAGGCAATAACAGCCAACGACCATTGATCTGACAGGGCATAAGAAGAAGAAAGAAGAACAACGTTATATTTTCGCCTTAACACCGATCACCTACATTAGGTTTATGAACGACGAGACCTAAGCATACATGCGCATTATAAAACTTGATTTTAAGCCAATTTATACACATGTCATCGTCGTGGTCTTACTATGCAGATTCGCGTGGGTTAACAATTCAACAATTCTTGCAAAACTGATTTGCCGATGCGGGGTGAGGCGCGCGCGAGGAAGATGGTCCTAATGATAAGGCGATGTAAAAATTGCTTTATGATTATTAATGTAACGCGAGTGATTAAAATTATGGGAATGATTTTCAACACATTTCCATACAAAAGAAGCCTCTATTCATCAACGCCATTGAATCCCACACAAGACTGGAATCGAGTTTCTCCTAATACAACCTCGATTATAGTCTATTACCGTATGGTGTAATGGTAATGGAGTGATGACATTTTCGTATAATTCCGTGTCCGGGAACGTCTACAGCACAATGAAATGTGCCATAAAATATCATTACCTAAATTATATATAATGTTAAATTATTTTGGGTAATGTGGTATGATGTGTGCGTACCTACCTACTCGGGAAGTCAAACATCATTGTGGAGAGTGATCATTTTGAATTGTTTTCTACGAGAATTCAAATTAATCGTTTTTAGAACCGTTAAGACACAACATTTTCTAATACTAAACATTATAAATTAACTTGCTTTATTAAGATTGTGTAAGTTAGGTAAAGAGTATCGTGAATTTGTGGAAATTTTCTTTCAAAACTTATCACTTTATGATATAATAGAGTATTGAGATTTTAATTATTTTATATATAAAGGTACTATTAATCGGTGTGCATTTATATTGTGTTTCACATTGTGATGATGATTATGATATTATTATTTAATAAGTTATGTCATATACCTACCAAATTTCTTTGCGGCAAATTTTCAACCCAAAGCATTCCAGTCGTGATTCAGCTTATCAAAAAATAAACAATATACCTTATTAGGTACAGAACCCCTAAAATACGTTGAAACAAGGTACCAAATGCATGGATGCCAGCCACATGGTGATGAAAGTATGAATTATAATATAATAATCTTAATAATAATAATATGATCTAGGGTCAAGATAGTTGTACTCAATATTCTTGGAAATAATTTGTTTCTTTCTTGTGGTGGTCATTAATCATTTGGAGAAATTAGGAAGATATTAGATGTTAACGTTAACTTTAAGTAGACAGTATCTGTTTTTTTTTATAAATTATGAAATGCGCGTCAAATAATATAATAATATAATACCACATTCAAAAGAATATTTTCCGCTCTACTTTTAATTTTTTTAATTTATAATTTAATTTAATAACAGTCATTAAAAATGGAATGTCCAGCACATAAAAGTGAGCACTTTTGACACCTTCTTCTGTTCGCATTCAAAAAAGGGAATAATTTGTTTTTATCGCAAAGGCATCGAAAAACTTATAGAACATTGGCAAGAAGATGTAAATAATAAAGGAGAATACTTATGTTATACAACTTATGTTTATAACCCTTCTTCTTCCAGGGTCATTTCTCCACTGCTAGATGTTAGCCTCTTCCAAAGTTTTGCTATCTTCTCTTCATTGGGCATTTCTATCCACTCACTGCCCGCGACAAGTATAATATCATCGGCACGTCTCCACCGCAGAACTCTGGGTGACCATCTGTCTATTCCCTGTCTGGCAACATGATCTGTCCATTGCCTTTTTAATTTGGCTATACGATCTATCACGTCGACAGCTTCAGTCCGGCGTCTGATTTTCTCATTTTTGATTCCATCTCTCAGACTTATGTCTTGTTTGCTTGTTCGCTGTGTACATCTGAGTTTATGTATGGTCGTCGCAGTTTGCATGATAGTTTTTAAACCATATAAAAGACCGTAAGCAAAGGGAGGATACATGTTTCACACACTTTTCTTTTTAAATTCATGGGAATATCTTTGTTTTAAGGACATGATTAAGTCTCTCGAAGGCCGCCCAACCTAGTACAATTCTTCTAATATGCATTATGAGGCATTCCTTCGTCACGAGTGGGACATTTTTCTAGTAAACTATCATAGATAGGTTAAAATTTTAAACACATATGCAATTTGTAATATTTCTTTTTGAAGAAAGTAACTTATGCTATCTTCAATCAATAATTGAGCAACAGAACATAAGCCCTATTTTATTTTGTTTGGAGATAATACTGATACATTCTTCTGTCACGGGTGGGACAAAAAAAAGATATCTAATTAGTCATAAGAAAACTTGAAAAGAAAACATATAAACTTGGAATTAAAAGAACTTAGTTAAATTTAATAACTTAAATTTAATAATTCATTGCTGAATATAATAAATTAAAAATATTCAAAAGTATTACGATGTCTCACGCGGATGACACGTGCCATTTGTCAGACTGCTATAATCGTACGTTTTTCATTAATCGAATTAGGTTTTGTATGTAGATTATTCGACATTTATTAATTGACTGCCTAAGTTAGCTGACGGCACGCATCTGACTTCTGTCTATAACAATAAATATACGGATCAAGATTTCAACGATAAAAATATTTTAATGTTATTTGTATAAATTTCATTTGGAAGATGTGGACCTCTTGAATACTAAGACGAACGATTTAAACGATCAAAAATTAATTAAGATAAATTATAGAAGTTTCACAAAGACGAAGCTATTTAAATGGAAACGCGTATGGAAGTCTTTACAGGGTATCCCAGGGTTTATGACCTGTGTATGCTGGCTTAAGCGATTACTTTACTTTACTGTTTTACTTTACTTTTTACTACTTTACACAATGCAATCCTCTCCAATTCAAAAATAAAAACATCCACATATAATCAAATTTTTAAGAGTTGAATATTGTTCTAAATCAGTTCCTTTCATATATTTATAGGGAATATGCTAGAGACATCTATGGTCCTTTCCATGACATAGTATAGGTACACAGATTTCGCAGCTGGTAATGATATCTCCATATTTTATTTTTAAAGTGGAATATTAAGCAATATTGTTTTTAATGTACCTACTAATAAAAATTAATATTTTTCATCTCCTTTTATAGACCAGTATATATTTTTTAATTATATTTTTATATGCAAGTCCTTTAAATACAAATGCTGGATTTTGTCCACAACGGGATAATTAAAAACAAAAATCAAAATTATTATAACAAAATCCAGTAATTGTGTTATCAGAACTTATATATACAAATATTATTATGAACTACTTCGGAACACCCTTAAATATGTAATTACCTGCACCAATTTCAGCCCGATGTTAGAAGCGTTGGAGTATTAAATAAGTTCACGTGATTGGACACTGATTGGTTTTGTGGGATTTAAGGTAATTTCGATAGACGTACTTCCCACTGCCAATGGTCTCAATTTCGAAACATCTGGAAACTTCAAAACGGCATGTTTTTTTAAAATATTTTTAACACTACAATAGTCCACGAGACAAAATTCTGATCATAATTAAAAATATACATTGGATTCAGTGCATACAAGTCGATTTATCACTCATGGCACTGTATAGTCGGCCACCGATGTATCTGTTTCCAGTAAAAATAAATATTACTGTAAGATATATTTTTTTTTACTTAAACAGAGCAGGGGCGTGAAGTGGGAACATGACTTTTTACGTAACCAATTATTTGGAAAAAGAATGAAATACAACATATATTTCATCACATTTGTACCACAATTATTATCATAGTATTCATATTTTGACAAATCATAATAATCTGTCACATAAATTTTTAATTTCTATTTTTTTCCAAAATACATGTTTGCAAAAATGTTCTTCAACTTCAAAAACTTCAATGTTCCCACTGCACGCGCCTGCTATATAGTATATATTACCCCGACCCAATACGATAAAGGGTAGAAGAAGAAGAAGAAGAAGAACTATATAGTATAAATTTTTAAACTTTATTACTAACTAACCTAATTTAACTAAATAAACTAATTAACCTGTCCATACAATAGTTTTTTGGATAGGGAACGAAATAATATTAACCTCATCTTAATAGATAATAATGACTGTCGGTATCAAGGGTCATTTTCATCATCTGAAACTAGTGCAGTGTAATTTATTGTATGAATATAATGAAATATAAAGTTTTCATAATTATTATTATGAATATGTTAAATTCACATTAATTTTAAAACAACAACACACTGCGCGCGGTAAACATAACCGACGCACGCATCGAGTGCGTTGTTGCAATGCTGTCTAGCGTGAAGTAGTCATACAACTTTGTCTCTTTCTCGCACAGATATCGTTCACGCATACACAACACATCCTTGAAGTGCCATGACCTGCACTAAAACCATAAATATCACATAAAAACCCATCTGCACTAAAAAAATCAACGAATCTCAGGGTAAGCTGTCGCAATATGAGTCATACTATATTTAACGTTAATTTTTGCCTATTATGCAATTAAATTGGAATTTGTGTATTTTTTACAAATTCGGTTTAAGTCGGTCTACATTTTAACTTGATACAGTGAATATGAAAATTTTTAAATTACTATTCTCGACAGTTGACTTGTTGAGGTTACGATACCTTACGTAGGTTCTAAAAAAAGTAAAAAATGGAATAGTACATATAGGGATAAGACAGGAAATACTCTTTCCTTTCACACACAGATTACATCTCTTAGATTCTCGCGGCCAGTGCCGGTAGGAATATGTTTGTTTTCAGATTAAAGAGAATTAATCAAAATTATACGCATAGTTTGATTTGCATAAAACGATGTATCTGAAAAAAAGAAGAACAATTCAAGCCTGGTTTAAATTGGCATGTAGTCTAATTGGTTTTGGCCTCGGGTTCTCGAATGATCTATTTCCAACTGGCTACTGATTGTATGTTAGCCATATATTGCACGTACCATTAGGGTACCCCCGTAATACGTATAATGTACATGTACCGTACTCCCGAACAGCCTCGCCAGCTCGTCAATTCAGAATTAATTTGTACCAGTGCCGGCGACCGTGTCGGGTCGGACGCGGTTCGCTGTTGTATAAATCGAACCGATCTCTTTCGGTTATATTCAAACTTTGAATTTTCTGGTTTGAGATTCTAAATGAAGCTATTAAGGTATATTCAGACTGGCGAAAAGATATCGATAGCATTGTGTCCCCAAAACCTATTTTTCTATTTTGAAAATATAGTTAATAAAATATTTTTTGGAATAATCTAACTGGTTTTGTAAAATTAATGAATGACTTACTATAATTAATGACTATTGTATTGTCATCACACCAAATGTACACATCTTTTAGTATTTTTTCTGGTTGTCAATAGACTATACGATATTGTATGGGTTACTAGCGTTTGAGGCGCAATTTTTTATTTTTTTATTTAATAGATAATATATATAATTTATTTTATAACAATGATAAATAGCGAATATTAACAATCAAAATATTATTATATGTTATACCTCACCAAAAAGAATCAAGATTCTTATGTGGTGTGGGATAGTAACTTACAATCATATTGGTAGTGTAGTCTAATTTAATAAATAATAGATAATATACTATTTATCTAATATATCGAATTTTTTTGTCAAAAGTCACAAAAGAGACTAAGTTCAATCACAAAAGTAAATTCTACAATAAATAAGAATCTATTCGGTTTCACTGGGGAATATAGTATAGTATCAATATACATAATAAAATGTGTTTAAAAATACAGAGTGTAACACTATATTATACATGTAGATTTCTAACTAAATTATGAGTCAACGAATTACAGGAAATAATTCGGAAATATTGAAAAAAATGCTAACTTTGATGTCGCTTTTATCTCCTATTGATATAACAACATTGTTTCATAAACATTGTTTTCTAGCTCTTTTATATCTGGTTATAAAAAATAACATATTGTAATAACAAAGATATCAAAACATAAACGTCAAATATCTCCGTATAAGTTGAGTGTGGTTTAACACATTGCTGCGGAAAAATATCCAATTTCAAACCGGTGGGATGTCATTATTATGTGCTGTATCCATCCATCTATTGATAAAAATCGAAAACTTTGAAAGAGGTAATGCGGTCAAGTATTGCGTTGGACTGATACTTATAACATTTTGTGGGGCACCATGTGTTTACAGTGAATATCAACGCACCGCTATCCCAGAACCAGGAGCCAAATTGGCATTTTAATGCTACATGGCAACCATGCTGTGCCGCAAAGCAGCACGGCAGCAATACAGCATTTTTTTTTATGATTGGATGGAATAGTGGGGCAACATACCTGAGAGAAGTAGGGGGGCAGGACGCAGCGCTGGTCGTCCAGGCGGGAGCACTGCACCCGCTCCAGCAGCTCGAACAGCTCGTGGGGGGCGCGGCGCTCCGTGGCCGTGGGGCCACCGCCGCCGCCCCACGCCGCCGTCATGTGCTGGCGTCTGCAAAAGGAATGAAATGTCAGCAACAGAATACAATGGCCTGAAATTATGTGCATCGTTTTATGGACACCGTACCAAATCCCGACTAAGTTGACATCACTCATGCAATAATAATATCAACCTATCAGAAATTGTGGTGCGACCTGTACTCAGGAAGAACAGAACAATATTAAAACAAAAGCATAAAAAAAATGAACAATTTTGTTATTATTTATTTACGAACTGTATTCACAACATGACCATCAGAACAATCAAAGATTGATTCATACCTAATAGCTAATAGTTAATTTTTTATAATTATTGTTCGTGCTTGTAAAAAGTACATTACTTTTATTATTTTCAATAAACTGTAAAGAATGTAACGTAATTATTATATACAAAAAAAATTAACACATTCATCGAGGATTATTAATTTATAATGTACTGAATTTGAGATTTTATAGGAAACATGATTTTGAAAGGAATGGATACATAAAATCTAGAATTCAGTACATTTTAAATTAGTAATCCTTGGTGATTGCATTCAAATTTTTTTAATACTGCTGCCTTTGCTGTTATACCCCTCATATGTAATAATTTAAAAAAAATGTAAACAAACAAAAATAAAAATATTTTAATATCTGCATAAAGTGAAAATGCAGGCGAGAGAATGAGATTTTAAGGAAACCGTGTTCTTGTACTACTTATAGATATGAAATTTTATTTATCAATGAGGTGTCGTCGTTTGGTTTAATTTAAAGCTATGAAGGAATGCGGGGAATTAAGAAAATAACATAATTCCATCGAGAACATTTAACTCAATCTAACTTAACCTAATCCAATACGATTTAATTAAGTCCAAACGCGAAAATGAACGTGATTGAACGATGAAAATGAAATTGATAGAATGAAGAAATGTTGAAAACAGATGTAATTAACACAGCATGGAATGTGATTCATATAACATAAATACACCAAAAAAAACTGGCTAATGTGACATTTTAAACATAGCTGGCACAGCCATAATGAACGTTTAAAACCCACTAAAAATGCCGTTTTTCATATATCTTGTCCGTGATGAAGAGCGCGAATATCTGTGAATGAGTGCACCTGGAGAACCGGTCGCCCGGAATGATTAATTCCCTTATAATTATGACGCATTATTCCCAGGAACCAGTTCCTTCGGTGAACTGCTGCATTTGTGTGGCAATAATCACCGCCAATGACACTGGAACAGATGACCTCTGGTTGTGATGAATTTTGTTTCATTACAGCCATTGAAAAACGTTCGATAAGAGACTTGGTATATTGGAACATGATTTGAAATTGAGAAGATGTTATTTTTTAAATAGAGATGCCGTTAGATACTGACCAACCACTGCATAGATGACTAGACGAATGTTTAGACCACTAATCAACAAAGAAATTATTTGAATTCTGAAGGATATAGGTAATATCAGTGTTAAAAAAATGTGATGTATCTATTACATACTTATATAATAAAAAATAAAGTTAACACAATATCGTCAAAAGAGTACTCTGTCTCAAGGTATTGAAATGTTGTAGGTATTGAAGATAAATGAGTCCATGATATTTTTTAAACAATGTAAGAAAATAGTGGGAGAAATTAAAGAAAAAACTACATTCATAGAAGCGATATACCTACCGAAAAACAGAATAAATTATTTTTTTCACACAGGAATTTGGTGCACGGTTGCTGTACAGATTGTCAAGTTTCCCATAAACTGAAGCAGAAGTAAACACTGGCTCAAGATTCAAGAGCACTTTCTATTTAAATGTCATTAGAAATGGCGTGGCTACCTACTTTCGGTCGATTCTCGATTAGAAGATTTGCTCTTCTTTGTACCAACCGAACAAAAGGTGAGTGCTATATTCAATAACCATAATTCGCACACGTTATTTCAGAAATAGATAAAAATAAAGTTATCAATCTTGGGCAAGTTATTATATTAATGAATAACTCCAGGTCTGCTCATTCAGGGGAACGGAGCCAATAGATTTTTAGTCTTGGAATCGAAAGCCGTCCTCAATCTTTTTCTAAAATTTTGTCACATACTATGAGATGAAGAATCTGATTTTTCTGGATATCTCATGAAATATCTGAAGTATTGCGATCTACACTTTTTCATCGTTTTACGGATTTTTTTTTCTTTTCGCATCCGAATATACAATAAATAAATATAGTCTTCTCCAGTCGGTTTAGTCATTAATGAGGATGGTGACCCTCTGTTGCGGCATGACTTTTTCACGATTTTTCTCCAACTTTTTCTGCAGCTACAGTTCAGATAACCATTCCAACGGAATAACCAGCGGCGTTTTTGATCTGGTAAGTCCATTGGGGATCGGCATCATCTTCTCTGGCCTTCCATCTTCCATTATCTTTTTCTCTACGGGCAGTAAGTCCGAAATATTGTAAGATTTCAGACAGACCGTGGACAATCTATCTCGAATCTTTATATTCATATACCAAAATTGAGGCTACCTTGTCAAGGATATCTCATAACGTTTCACGCAACAGATATAAGCAAATATGGCGAATTATAAAACATAGCATTATATAATTCTCAATCAAAAATTTTATGACCGTGAAGAAACAAAAGTGTCCCAAAATACGGTCTGAATCGGCTAACAATGCGTGCAATTTCACAATGATAACAGGGATTGAAATGTTCTCCGTCCCCCGGAGTATTGCCGTGTGGGTCATTACGGCACCCAAACCCGTGGCAGGCCAACAATACGTCTAATCAACTCGATTCCTAAGCATTGTGGACGGCGGTACGAAATGTAAGACTTCACTAAACCCACGAATACATTAATCCCGAACAATAAAACTGCACGGGGATAATAAAGGCTCGCCAAACAATGCAGGCGCGTGCGCACATGCGGCCGAAATGCATTCGAATTCGAAACGGGGTCGGTTTAATATTTAAACCCGGACATTATGCAATTATTGGATGCACTCGCCGAACTCCTGGCGCATTTACGTTCGGATAGGAACCGCGCGCTCTTCATTCGCAACATTCACTTCCCAAACAGCTGGTGTTGTCTGGTTTGAGTGGACGAGACTTTTAACAACTGGGAATTCCATATGCATCCAGGTCTTTTTGATTGCACAGGGGATTTAGCTTAGGTACATTTTCCAGGGACGTGCACTCCTTGGAAAATGGTAACACGTGGAAATAAATCGAAATGAAATGTTAATAAAGACAATTTATGTGTTATATTGTCCCAAGAATGCTGCAAATTGTACATTATCCACGCACTATTCATATCCACTGTGACATTTATTCCATTTGTAGGCTACGGGGGATGGTCATATTGTGTGATGAGCATTTGTAAGAGATTTGATGACCATTTTTTATTGCAAAATATATTTTCGAATATAATGTTGCGCATACCATGGACAAATATGCTCAGCAACTTAGATGTGCTCCAGAGAGAAGAACATGAAAAGTACGATATTTTGCATTTAATTATCATTAAGGGCAAGATCAAGGGGAAACGAGGTGTCGGCAGGAAACAGATCTCATAGTTCCAAAATATACGAGATTGGACAGTAATAAGGACGGTGGAAGAGTTGTTTCGAGTCGCTAAAGATAGGAAATGTACTCTCAAGTGATAATCAACGTTGGGAGGACCTGACACGTCACTAAGAGAAGAAGATATATTTTCTATATCTATGTTATGTCTTCAAATTGTTAATGCTCTGTAAAATTTCACTTTTTTCAATTTTTTTTTTAAATCTCTTTATTTGCGGCTCTCGGCGAGACTAAATGGTTTGCCAAGCAGCATTTGTGTGCCACTTGTCGTCGGAACGGTACATTACGTATTATTTTTTTTAACACTGAAAAGTAAAGGCTGCGTAGTAGGAAAATAATTCATATAAATAAATAATGTTAAAACCATTCTAGACATTTGTGCCATGGCACTTGTTAATTTGTTGCAATATTTGGTACTTTTATCGCTTATAACACAAATTTTAAAACACCTGTATAATGCGGATAGTCAGAAGCGGCCCCAGGTTCTATGTTAAATTAATTTACGAAGCTCTTCGTAGATCACGCATCACGGAAAAAGTATTATTTCGTAATTCCTAGGAAATGAGCGTAGTCGTGTACTAAAACACAATAATGTGCGCGCAACATACGAAACAGAAATATCTCCGTCGCCCGAAGCCATCGTGTTCAAATCTCCATTGTTGAAACGCGGCGCGGGGCCTTTTGCATCGAAACCGGAAATCTATCAGATAAAATTGAACTTTTTGGGCCTTCGAAATTTGAAACTCAAACAAAATTAAATTAACGAGTATTTGAGAATTTGAATCTCGAATCGACGCGTACATTGATGACCCATTGTTGAAATAACGACAGTTCATATTACCAATAGTAAAATTTATGTTAACAATAAGGTTTATAAAAAAAAACAGGGTTTATTTTTAACCTTTGATTACTAGCGAGGTGATAAGTGGATACAAAAGATTTTATTTCTTCTTCTTTTTTTTTCAACGGACGTTGGCTATCATCATTATGTTTACTGAGGCCGGGAGAAGCTCTACAATAGATAAGTCTAACTAATGTCTCAGGTTCTTCAGCCATGATGCTTTCTTACATGTCTGTCTTACATGGTTGTCTTTTTACATGTCTGAGATATCGTTGTTTTAAATCTCTATTTTTTCTTGATCTTCTACTCTCTTCCTTCCACCTATCTTTGTAATCATAACTATCCACCCAGCTTATTTATAGCATTTTACTGTAGATTCTCATCGCAAGTGCTTTTGTATCATTTCTTCGGTACGTCTCCATGTCACTGTTAATATATTTAACGAGAGCTGACTTTACATAAATTTACACTCAAAACGAATCTTTCATATACCATATATTTCATATACTATATGTATTAATATTTCATATAATAATTTTATTATTTCATATACGAATATTTCATATACCAATTAAACTAATTATTAAGTAATAATTACTGATCATTTGTAAATAGTATTTAATATTTTTTTTAAAATGGTATGATAAAATTGACAATGATATTGTCACGGGATCGTGGCTGTGGGAGGCAAATGAATCACTAAAACAATTAAAAGTTTTATTTATCACACAAAGTCACTGGACACGAAATTTATTAGAGCACCGTTCTTAAATTTACACCAATTGTTCTCTCAACTCACTTCTCATACAACACGATAATTGCGCAATACCTCGGGAACGTTGTACTAGTTTCGCCATATTTCTAGTGATTATTAAAATTTAGGACCGTTCGAGAGTTCGATAATGCGCGACAAACATTCTCTATTATTTTGATTATATATGTATAATTATACTTGATTTTGTTTGAATGTGTTAAAATCTGTTGGAACACAAGCATTATAATACCAAATCTTACATAATACATTCATACATATATGTACTTACATACTAATTCTAATAAAAGTAAAAATATATTTTTTGTTCGTTTGTATAATTAATAATTTACTTGCATGTGAACACACATAGTGGTAGAAAATAATCATCATGACCCCACGCGATTAATTTCTTAGGTACCTACACACCTAAGGTAAATAAACGTAAGCAGTTAAAGGTTGCGTGAGTCGTCACGCCTCCCAAGTGAATCTTTTTAACTCAATTCGATTGCATCGAAAATTTTAGCGTTGAGGGGAAAACAAAATGTCGGCTTTTATGCAGAGATGCGAATCTGTTGATTAGCTATTCAAACAATGAGGAATAGAAATGTTGTTTATTTTTAATTTGTCAGTGTTAATTCGAAATGCCACCGCAGATTGCATTAAATTACACCGGATTTTCCTCAACGATAAACAACTCGATAAAAGGTTTTACATTAAAAAACAAACTAAATTAGTCAGTCAGTCATTCGCTTGAGATAATTTTGTGATTTAAAACAGTGTCAAGGAATAATGATTTCTTAAATATTATTCGGAGTGACCCGAGAGATGTCGCTCGAAGAGCTAAACGTAGTAATTATTCAGGAAAATGTCCGGATGCGACGTTTGAAAACATGGAGCTTTTTCGTAGGAATTATAGTTTTCATTAAAATCTTATGTATGCATATTTCAGAATATCCATACATCGGTCTAGCATGCAATGCCTAAAGAGATTAATGGAGTTATTGAAAATATAGGTTCTGGAAGCTTTTTAGGTGATATTCAGTGATTATAAAAAATAATTTTCTTTGTGTGCAACCCCTGGTAAATTAACTAGATTTAAATATAATAGTATAGTTCAAATACGGTGTACGTTGATCATTGAACTAGGCGAAAAAAATTTACTTGGTTACTTCTACCTGAATAACAACATTAATGTTTTTCACCTAATTTAATGATCATCATGAGTAATCTCTACAATGTTAACGCCAAATCCATCAATAATACTTGTATGCTGTGTGTTTATAAAAACCATAATAAACAAATTTAGTTGAAATTCACACGGAATCTGTGACAATGTGATCAAAAATAAAATACTTGGGAATAATTATAGATAATAAATTAAACTTTTCATTGAACACTAATTATGTAACAAAAAAAATAGCAAAACGAATTTCACTCTTGGGAAAAATCAGAAGATATATAAAAAAAAAAATCGTGCCAAAATATATAATATGTAGCGCAATAATAGTCCCCCACATCAACTACTGCAGCAATATACTATTTTTGGCCAATGAAGAAGAACTGAAAAAATTAACAATATTTCAAAATAAAGCATTAAGAATTATATTAAAAAGAAATCGATATACAAAAATCAATAGTGACATTTAGACAAATAATTAAATTTAATGTACTTCTATGTATATATAAAATTATTAATGGACCCAACAATACCTTTAAATTTTTTAGAAAAATGAAAGAAAAAAAACGTGAACATGACCATTGTACAAGAAGAAAAGATAAAATAAGATTACCATTCCGAAAGAAAAAAGATCGCAAACTTCTATGATGTACAGTGGGATGAAATTATATATGAAACTGTCAGGGGAAATTAGAGATGAAAACAATATAACGACTTTTAAGAAAAAATGAAAAAATACGTGAAACTTACTTTTGATTAAAAATTAAATATTATTATTATTATATCTTATGCTGATATATTAGGAAATATAAAAATTATTGTATTACCTACTTTAAAAATAAAAATGTAGACAGTAGATAGCTCATTAACATAACCTGGTTTTTGAAGACGGTATTTTTCGTAGGAATTAATAAGTTATTCCGATTTGATGGTTATAAACCTAATTTTGTTTATTTTGATATGCTCGTAATGACGCAAATTAGTAATACAAGAGAATTTAAAACACTTAACGTAAAAAATACATGAATATCAATATCATAAATCCACTGATCTTCATTAATTGTGAATGTAACATAAAATTACAAACCACTATCAATCGTTGGCATTCGTTTTCTCTTGTTACCTGGCACGGCTTTATCAGGGAACACTAGAACCTCTCAACTATTCATAATTCATGCAGGCGATTTAGCCATTATTCCACTCAATTAAATCTTCACAAATAAATTCATATTTCAGTTATACTGCAATGAATACAGCCGCGACAATGGGCAGTGCGGCGTGTTATAAAATTCAGCGCACGAGTCTAAATCCGATATAGGTGGCGGTGGCGATATACCTGATTGACACGATATGTTGCAATCTACAAGTGCAAGCAAAAAAATACATTCAAAACTACACAATACAACTCTTAACATAACAAAGAAAGCAATTTATTCCACTTAGAGCGATATACGTACGTGTATGGGTAAGTATGACAGTTAATGGCCACTCGACAAGGATAATAGAAAATATGACTAGATTGTATTGAAATGTATATTTAATAATACATTTTAAGCTTAAAGGAATATTTCTGCATCACTATATGTATTTTAGACGTCAAAACGCTGCACTGAAAGAGTATAAGAGGGATATATAAAAGAATACCGAAAATTGGCATATTTTTATTTAACAGTTTATCTTACCATTGTGAGAAATATCTTCAGTTTCTTTTATTTCTTATAACGTGTTTTCTATATTTTTTTTCTTCTTCTTTTTCTATTAATAGATCTGTTGATCTGTGATACAGAAAACTACGCCTCCTGGGATGAAGAGGTCCAGCTATCTCTTCATCTTTTCGGTGGGAGTCTTTCAGAGGGGATTTCATTCACTGCTGTATGCACGAGTCTGTCACTGATCATTCTGGCGACGTGATCTCTCCGGAATCTCCTTTTGGATCTGCTCCATCGTGCTATATCCTCTATTTTGCAGGCTTTCCTTATGTCTGCATTTCGGACACGATCACGTAGAGTTCTTTTGTCCTTTGGTACGGTCAGTATTAGCCCGCGTCTCTACTACAGCGTATGTCATAATAGGTCGCACACATATCTTGTATATCTTGTCTTTGCTTTCAATATGCATAATGAGTCTAAATATAAATTATTATTATAATTTATAGAAATTAACATTGTATACACCACTTTTTTATTGAAAAAAATTTCAAAGGCAATGGCTTCTTCATCAGAATAACAAGTGTATAATAAATTAATATCTTCCAAAATTTTTTATCAATGCATAAGTCATTCATTTATTTAAGTACTGAAAAAAGGATGTCAACAGGTCAATTTTTTACTCATGTTACTATACGGTCGGCCACTGATTGCTAGTAATATATTTTTTATTGCAATATAACAGTAAATAGATTTGTTAATAATGATATCTTCCATCAGCTAAAACTAGTAGATGAATGGAGGAATTTTGATTAAAAGCGAAGAGTATATTTGATTATATTAATATAATAGATAAACACCAAGACATTTTGGAAAGTTTTAAAAATGGTATAATAATTATTATTGTCAGTAAATATATATTTATTATTATCATAAAACAACAAAATATTGCACGCGGTGTACCATGACGTTAAGTGCATTGAAGCAGTAATAAAACTTGCTTCTTTCTCGCTTTCTCGCTCACGTACACATAGACATATATGACATACAACACGTTCTTAATGTGCCACGGCTATAAAAATCGATCTTTGGCTTTTATTAAGTTTATTTAATAACAGTTATTATAATAATATGATTTATTTAAGTATGAATTATTATTGAATGATATAAATTTGTTCCTCTTCCCCACCTTGCTAATCCGCGGGTCCCGGAGGTCTTTTAGAAAATTTTAGATCTTTTAGATCACTTAACAAATATTTGGCCAATGTTTGTATGGTTTATCCTATCTGTTTATTTTATACACAAGGATTTTTTTTAAATGAATCTTTACGCAGATGCAGCTCTGGACAAGTTGCGCAATGCTTCAGAAGTAAGCATAAGACATAATCGGAAAACCAGTCTTTCGAAGAATTCCGATAAATGTATCTGTCGTTGGCCATTCCTTGTAGGGACGTTTAATTGTCTAGTCGGTCTCACCTCTTGTTTTTCTCCGCAGGCGAAGTGAGATGAGCCTCGAAGCTCTCTAACCGAGTGATGAAACAAACCATTTTGAGATGTCCAACCTACGTAGAAATTGAAAATAGCCATTGCAAAACAAATACTGCCTAATACAATAGACGTCTGAAATTTTAGAGAGTGAAATAATTAACCGTTTGGAGCTGTCATTCATTTTCGTCATTGTTGTTTACGGGTAACCCAAACAGACAACAGATGTCAGATATTTCATGTGGGACAAGTAATAATGTAGCTATCACATTGTATCGAATAATATAATTAGTAAGATGAGATTGCTGTGCAAAACGAAATATTATGTAATGAATATCCCGATAAGGAGGTTTTATGTGATATATTGCGGATCTATAATGTAGCCCTTTATTGAAAGCTTTTTACGCCTTACGATATTTTTATATAAAGGTACTTATCATACACTGCATTAAAAAACTGAATATTTAAAATGCTATGAAGAAGTTTTCTCATTATTAGGTACTTGAAATCTTACTATTAATCAAATTTAGTAAATGCTGAATATTTTATTACAAAATAAAGTATTGTACGAGTTTTTTCTCAACTTGACTAGATCTATGGAACAAATTTGTTGTGCACAAACAAGTGAGGTAAATTAAGAATTGACATGAAGTTAGGTAGAGAAAAGTCGGAAATAAAACTTCTAATCGTAGGAGGATTTACGGCTAGAATTTTAAATCAACTTTTTCTTAAGATAAGGATTATTTAATTAATATTTGTTTCCCAGAATCTTTACTAATGCACAGTCTTTGCTTGTATGCGCTGCACGCCACTGCTAAAGACTAATTCATACAGATCTAGCTATGCGAACATTCTAGAGCGTCAAAATTAGATCAGATATTGTTAGAACGCAACATTACCAAATTTCGTACTATTGTATTGTCTATCTGTTGTAGTACTGATTATCTTTCATTCAATCCTTTTTGGACTAGAACAGTTAAACATCTGCAACGTCTTTTATAATATTTATTTGCAATTTTTATACCAACGATTTCTCATCGAAAAAAATGAACTTTGACATACAAAAGAAGAAGTTTGCAACTATCTTGCAAAGCATTGAAACCAAAGAATTACAATTCTCTTTGATTTTAAATTTACCAATTAAAATCGTTAATTTAGGTTGTTTGCAAAAAAAATACCCAATTTATATTATACTTTTGACGTTTTTAGCACTAAATTTTGTCGTTTCTTAAATAAATAGAGATGCGAACACGGAATACGTTAAATAAACGCATGTCCTTTGAAAATATGACTAACTTGCTAGTGTCCTGGAATGGGTCCCGAACTAGCGACCATTGGAGCAAGTCATAATTTGTTTTTAACTCCGTACTATACTCAGAACAAACGCACACTGCTACATAAATTAAAATATGTAAAGAAATCATGTAGCAGGTAAACACGACTTTTAACATTTCTAAATTATCTAACCTAAAGCTTTTATTATTACATGTAAAATTTCAATTGTATTTATTTTTTTAATGTGTGGCCTGCCTCTAAAAGTTATTTTGAGAATTCTGAAAAATTATTGTTACTGAGGAAACTTAAGTTTTCTTTAATTCTAATAAAAACTATGTCCCATTTTGCCTACATTTTTAAAATGCGAAAGAATCATGGCAATGAAGTTTATAAACTAGTGCACCGAATTAATGAAGGCAGTTTGTATAAAGATATGTTTGAAAATTAATATTTATGTTATGTTCCAAAATCACACATGTGAGTGTGGAATGATGTGAGTCACAAAATGGAGGATTCTTCCTTGAACACATCAACATCCCGCTGTCACGGATCTGTCGACGTCATCCTGATTGCGGTTTGGTCAACGGAGAACAAGCAAACCGCAATGACCTCTGTACAGACACCACTGACAAGCATTGTTTAACGCTGTCTACCGATCTGACCAAAATTCATACTAAATATTATCGCAAATACACCGACTGACGCATTGAGATGCTTGGTCACTAATTTATGTATTTTTCAAGTCCATTTTGAAGAAATGCAATTTTAGTAAGAAGTTGACTATGGTGGAAGAATGTATTTTGTGTTAAAATGTTAAAATTTGTGTTTTTAACTGAGAGCTGTTTAGAAATACCTCAATATAAAATATGTACACTTACAAAACAAACTATACTATCAATGCCCGGGAAATAATACACACAATGATATGCGCCCGAAAATAAAAAACGAAATCATACACCAATTTTCTCGGATTTTATTGGTCCAATGTAACACAAATTATGCAAAACGTAGTCAATATTTTATATTATTTACTTTCTTCACTCTTTCGTATTCATACTCCAATTTGAATGATAAGGAATACCAGTTAAGGTAATATTTTTACTTCCTTTCTTTTAACTCGTGGCATCTGCTTGCTTGTTTTCTTGACGAAAAAACTTTGGATCGATTTTTAACCCTTTTCCCGTGATCCAATCGAGCCGAAACTTTGCAAGCAGACTCGTGGCGACGATCAAAAAGAACTATCAAATTTTCGTTAAGAAATAATAATAATTAAGGTATAATTTAGGATTTTTAAAAATTTTAATTTTTTTTTCAAATTGCAATCATTACAAAAGTTTGATTACTACCAACGACGCCGGCGGCCAGATAACGTCACGGAATATTTAAAATTTGAATTACTCCGTCGGTAGTTATAATAGGTACTTCACTACGAATTTCGAAAATTTATGACAATTGGTTCATACATGACAGCACACTTCGGTTTTTTGGGAAGAAATCAAATAATAAAGAGATATTTTTAGAGATTTTTGACATAGATATTTGTTTAGACATGTTTCATTTTCAGTCAATCAATTATTACATGATGGTAAACTTACATGAGTAAAATAAAAACTTGGTTTTTATGGCTTAGTTTTTTTTTGAAAACTAAAATCGACCGCCATTCAAGTGTCGTTTTTTCAAAATGGCATCATCACAAATCTATTTAACAAACACCATAAACACGTTTTAGTAAGAAACGCCTTGAAACGTCGAGAAAACTGTTTTAACGTTGAAAAACGATCATCACAAGAAAAGGATTTATAGTTCGTACATAAATTAAACAATCTCCTCTCGCTCAAGGATCGTAAAAGTCCGAGGGATAAAGCCAGAGCGTCCTTCACACCTCTGCCTGGAGTCGAAACATGAATCCTGACAAAGAAAGAAAGGAGCGCTCTCGAAGTCTTAGGGATGTGGTGTTACAGCGTGTACGAACGAAACGAAAAAATGTCTCTTTTCTTCAGGAACTCCGTATTCCGTAGGTTCTTCATATAATAACATGCAGGAAAATAAATCTTTCGTGCATAAGGCATGTTCTAGGAATTGTATAGATAGCCTGGAGGAGTTGGTGGATACCGAATTAACAAGGACAAAGGACGAGAGGTCAATCACGCAGAAGATGAATTTCAGGAAGAATCTAAGCAAGCAGTTTACATTGTTGAAACAGGCCTCGATGCTCAGTCATGAGCACATCGACTGGAAGAGAAACTCAAACAAAATCCGTACAATAATTATTACCTTTTACAATTGCAGTTTATACATTTTTGACACTAAAAATTAAACTTTTTGTGTGTTATTTTGAAAAAAGTATTTCAGAACAAAAAGATCACATATACACAATTCAATAGATAACATAACATAGTTATATAATAGTTTCGCAATCGCAAACGTGCGTTAAAGGTGAAATCGCTTGGATTTGTTAATAAAAAATACCAATACAGAGATTCTTGTGCATACAGGGTCACAGATAGTAGGTAAAACTTTGAAGGAGTCTTCTTCAATTAATTATGAATATAAAATATTCTTTACACTTTGGGTAAAATTTCAGCAGTTAAGGAGATACGCAACAACAACTTTTAACTTATCTTTTGTAAACCTTTAGACTATCATGAAAATAATTTTTAACGAATATTAAAAATCTATTCGCTTTGATACAAGTCGAATAAAATTATTAAAACCTTACAAAAAAATCTTGTTAAAATATCTGCTTAATCATCAAAAGTGTAAATTATATTTTATATTTAAAATTGAATGAAGAAAACTTCCTCGAAGATTTTGCTACTAGCTACACCTGTATATATTTTTTGTTTAATACTAAGTAGTTCTGTTATCTAACTAACCGCACAGTAGTCACTCGATCCAAGTAAGAAACACACTGTATTATGTTAATACAAATTGCGTGTTACATTCGTCGTTACGGTCCTTCGTACCATCATAAAAATAAATATAAACAGCTTAAAATTGTATGCAAATTGATCTGCGGCTAGACAAACAGTGGGTACGTGCTAATATTTTTCCGCAAAGGTCCGCGTACATTGTGAGCTCGGCTTTGGATGACGTCATATTATTTTAGGGTTAACACAAAATAAACACCAAAGGCAACGAATTTTCGGGTCTATTACAAACGAAAACATGGCTTGTTTGGTCTCCGGTAAACATTGGCCTTTGTGTCGACTGTTTTTTGTTCAAATCTCAACCCCGTTTTTATTTGTGCGGCGCTACGAATGTACGAGTATTACGTACCATTTTTTTAAATTTTCAAATTGGGTAGGTGGTGGAATATTATTTGGCTAAATTGTGTTCTAGAAGTATGAAGTTGTTTAAAAAAATCTAAAAAATGCGTTTTAAGTGAAGACTGATCGCTGAAACTAAGGGAAGATGGGAGTAATGGTGATTTTTAATACGAAAGTTTGATTAAGGAGAAATAAACGATTCATTTTAACTTTATAAAATATTTCATTCTAAAACACAATTCAGACTATTTATTAACACAATATTTTTAACACAATAAACTTTAAAAATCATTAATCATCTCTATAAATACTATATAAATGTCTGACAATATTACCTACTTTACTTGACAAGAAATATATGAATATTTTTAATAACTAAACTATTTTATTATTTTACATCACATTTTACAATTGATATGTCTACCATATATTTACTTATACAGTTTATTAACGAAATATTTATAATGCATTAATATTGTTGATATCAAGGGCATGCGTGAGAACAAGAAGCGTGACTTTTTCCGAAACCGAAATAAGAGATATATCTCGTATTCTAATCACAATAATTAACGTATTATTTAGATTTTAATATATCATAATATTCTGCCTGATAAATATATAATTTCGATTTTTTTTCCCAAATATATTATGTTTAACAGTTCACTTATTTAAAATGAAAGATCACTTAAACTTGCCGTAAGATAGGTCGTAAGCCCTATAAACACCCAAAGACCTCCATACCTACTTTTCCATAAAAATATAATTTCGTCTCTGTGAGACATTTATAATATATATATATTGATTAATGATGTCCCTGTGACAAAAATGTAGTAAGTACTGTGTTCTGAAAAAATTGGACAAACTCGAAATATTCTGAATGAAAAATACTGGTCTAAAAAGGAGTTTAAAAAATTGAAATGATATTTCAGGCATATTCAAGTGTAATGCTAATATTTCAGAAGAATCTCATTACACATAAAAAGAATATTGCTAAAAAAAATTCGAAAATCATAAAATGGATATCTCATTAGTGACATCTGTGGTCATTTAAGGGGGGGGGGGTAAAGTTAATTCGTACAAAAAAAGGCATGTTTTTGTGAATTTTTTGTGACGACACAGTTAAAATCTCTTTATTAAAACCAATAGTACATTAAAGTATGATTTTTGAAGAATATTTTGTAAAATTTTCAAGACGAAATATTAAGAAATACGGCAATGGCAGCAATTATTCGGACGTGTCTCGGAAAAAAGTAGAATTGCGGTGTCCATCATAACTTGGTGCTTAATCATCTGAAATCAAAAAATCAAAGTTCATTCGTTAGATAATAGATTTTCCCAGGTAACGCTGGGAGGGTTTTTTGAAATTTCAATTTTTCAATTTTTTGGAACACTTTGAAGGGAAAACGCGATTTTTTGCGAAAAATATCGACTAATTTGTTATTAAAAAATAAAAATTAATAACAAATTTGAAAAAAACTCGACAGCGTTACCTCGTAAATTATGTACAGAAATAGTATTCAAAATTTGAAAAGGATCGGTGCAGTAGTTTTGAAGTTATGATGGACACCGACTTTGAAAACGTGAGATGTGGGGAATACGATTTAAAGTTTTGCACACTGTAAAATTCAAAATAAAACTCAACACTTATTTTATACTTACACATAATCGTCGATGCCATGTTCACACGGCAAAGAGCTTTCATCATCAGCATCTGTTTGTCCTTGTCTACGCAAAACTCTTCCAATGCAAATAGCACGTCCGGTAGCCCTCAGGTGAGCGCGTCTCTTAGCTGCCCGAGCAGGCATAGAAAATCAGTCTGAGTATCGCTCAAATGTTCATAATTTCGTCAATTTTGCTCCGATTGGCTTGAAATTTTGACACAATATTCTTACGATGTTGTACATTCATTTAAAAAATTAAAAATAAAATGCAAAAAAAAGTTAAATACCTTACCCCCCCCCCCTTAAGGGGAACGAAAAGGCTTTGGATGCCGGTCGCGCTAAGGATTATTACAACACATATACTAGACATGCTGCAAAATTTAAATATTACAACTTCCAAAAGTTTGATGGACATGGTATTCAATCATGGATGGAAATGGTGAACGTTACATTGTGTACATATAGTGATTATAGGTCGTATGCCCTATGAACACTCAAAGACTTCCACGCCTACTTTCCCATAAAAATATAATTTAGTCTCTGTGAGACATCTATAATTTAAATTGATAAATGAAAGTTCTTATTCTGACTGTGCGCCCCTGGTTGATATACCAAGCATATGAAACTGGCAGAAAACCAGTACAAAATTGGAAGTTATTTTTTGTTATGAGACATACCCCTCTTGCATTTTTCACTGCTTACTGATATGTTTTCTGATGTCATACCTTAATGAGGTATAACATATAACATTCCAAGAAAACTTCCAATGCATTGTAGAAAGTTTGATCAAAATCACTTCCTCCATTCTCTGTTTGTAAGATGTTTGTATAGACAAGCAGACAGTAGTTGCCTTTTACGATTACATGTAAAGAGAATTGAAAGAAATGTGCAGAATAAATAAGTAAACGTGTCACGGAAAATGCAGAAGAAAATAAAGAAATATTATTTTGAATCGTAAATTCGCCAATATAACATTAATAGTTGAATTAATAATAATACTTGCTACGAGGTTAAACATATTTTCTTAAATAACTGCGAAATAACTTTATGGTAACATTATTTATATTAATGAAAAGAAAACACTTCGCATAAAACCACTATTTATTGAACAATCGACATGTTTCGGGGTCAATGAAGGACATTAGGATACAACGTATACTAAAAATTAAAATATATATTAAAGAAAACACATTTTTATTGTGGTGTTGCAATTTAAACAAATTTATTTCAATTAGAAAAATTAAATCAGCCAAAAAATATTTTAGCTGCATCTGGGAATCGAACCAATGGACCTCCACACTGTACGCGAATGGTGCGTTATCCAATTTCGCTACAGCAGAATAGATAGATAAATATATTTCGGATATATTTATCTATCTATTCTGCTAAAATATTTTTTCGTTGATTTGGTTTTTCTGTTGTCTTTCCTAATTGATTAATAAATTTGTTTAAAAATTGAAAATCGAAATAGAGACATAGAAATAGAAAAATGGAAGTTGAATAGTAGGAAAATAATTTTGAATAAATTTTATTTTTATTTTTGATTATCATAAGTTTTTTGATTTAAAAAAATGTTGAACCCTGAACAAAGTCTACACGAGTACCCAAATGCAAAAGCTGAAACAACAATTTACAAAATGATTTAAATTTATTGCCTTCTGTTATTTAGATAATGTCAATTTAATTGGCTTTTCGATAAACAGTCTCGCAGATCCCAAGCAATGGTTGCTATTTCAATTGGGGGAGGGACGCTGTTGCATAATCTCACTCATAAGGTCATAGAAGAAAAAAAAGCGTTAAAAGTCTCAGATACGTGTATCATACCACCCCTACGTGGAATGATTATCTGGTGGAAAAAATATTCACGAAAGGCGAATATAAAATACATAGAATATTAAATAAAAACGTTATTAAATTTCCCAACTGGTTATTTTTAAAGCAGTTTTCGTGACACATATTACTACGTTAAAATAATGTATCATATATTCTGATTTTTTTATCCCTAAACGTGACAGAATACGGATAATTCTGAATAGAAACATAACAAATATATAGAATTTCATTACGCGGAACTTGATACGAACAACGTTTGGTATTTCAAAAGCCTTTTTTAATTACCAAAAAAAAATTCAATTGAAATATAAATGTTTCATTTTAATTGAATTTAAATATCTAAATGAACACGTTCACGCCTAGTCGGTCATTTAATTATTATAATTGTTCAAACTCACAATAAAATAGCAGTCTCACTCGAGTATCAAATGGACCGTAATTTAGCTGCGCGGAGCAACAGTGTTTGGTGAGATAAAAAATCCGGATGTGACACCGGATTTAGCAACCGTTTTCAACTGTCAAACCTTTTCATTGTATCCGAGTGGTTTCTCGTCTTGACACCATCCCTCGTGGTTTTTTTGCTGGACCTAATCTAACACACTGGCGAAATGAAGGAGGACGTCACGTTCAAAAGTTATTTTGATAGGCTTAAGGACTGTATATCTTACATATTTGTTTTAAGCACTGTCCGGCAGCAATCAAGATAAATTATAGATGTCTCACAGAGACCAAGCAATTAATATGAGAAAGCATGTATGGAAATATTTATGGATTTTACACAATGCAACGTTCACCGATTCCATCCAAAAACAACCACACGTTTATCAAATTTTTGAAGTTGTTTATGCAGGGTGTAACAGATGTAGTCTACAATATTTTACAGATGTGTTCCTACATTGATTATGAGTCGAAAATATTGAAGCAACCATGACCTAATTATCAATAGTGACGGAGATAAGCAATTGTATGAGATATGTATTAAAACAAATGAATTTTTCATAATCGATAAAAGTTAGTATACTGATGTTCAACGTTTTGCGTTGTCAAAAATTAAGTCAAAAATATTGAAAACAATGCACACTTTGGTCATGCACATGTGCATAACTATTGACATTTTACTTAAAAATTTTCGACTCATAATCAAGCCAGAAATCCACCTGTACTGTAAATTGGACTATGTACGTGTACTATCGTACGTGTCATATCAATATTATTACTATTTTCAAACTAAGATAAACGTGCTATGAAAATAGATCTAATTTGCTGGTTTCTGGAATGGGGGCTTGAACTATCAATCACTGGATCAGTAGTAGTCTTGTGCGTAGTAGTTCGCGACATGGAGCGCTCGGTTTAGTTCGCAGTTCTTTAGTGAACTAGTTCGTCAGCTCCCGTCACAAGATCGTTCAGTACTTCTTTTCTACTTTAACTTCTGTAAGTGAACTGTACCACAAAAAATTTTAAATGGGGGGGGGGTTGTTTCAATTTCCAAAAAATTTTCCCAAAATATATACCTGCCAAAAATTTCAGCAACAGCAATTTCACTACAGTGAACTATACCATTCGTTCATTCAGGAAAGTGAACTGTTTCGTTCATGTACAACCCATCTCTAAAACGAACTGAAGAGCAAGAGATCTGCGAACCAGTTCGCATAGTTCGTCTATGGGAGCGCTCTTACGAACTAGTTCGTTCGCGAACTACGCAACACTTGGCGAGAGTCAACCACCACACCAACAAGCCACTCCGATGCTGATTTTGAAGGTATGTTTGCATCAAAGGCGTAATAATTTTAAAATTTTAAAACGTTTTTCAGGACTTTGCGTATTGGATAGTGGCGCTTTTGTTTCATATGACGAAATGATCGATGTGAGTACATACATTATTTATATATCATCGCAATCCGCAACGATGGTTGTTGCAGACGCGTCGATATTGTACGGTAAACGTACAAATGTGCTACAAGATACGGGTCACACGTGTTTTTGATAATACTAATATAACGCGAGGATTTCAATGATAATACTTTTTTAACGCCGCAGCCGCGAGCATCCAGTCGTGAACGACAAAAAAGAAGAAAGCGAGTGATATTGTAATAGTATAAAAAGAAATGTTAATAAAAAGGGGAGTCTCTGTATTTCATGGGAATATAATGCGCCACCAACGAGTCCAACACTTGACAGGATGTGTTGCGTCTTTTTTTTGCTTCACGTGTGGAAACAGAAAAAGAATACATCTTCATCTTCAGAAACACTTGAATAAATTATTTAGAAATGTATAAAAACGATTTAATACCTCTCGGCATCATGTCGTGGGGTGGGAACCTGTAGCGCCTTTTCTAAGGGAATCAAGACTGTGCATTACAAAAGAAAAATATTTGGTTTCGAATTTAAGATAAGATCGATCATTTTGTAGTGTCATATTAGGTAGCATAAATCACTGTTAAGATGAAAGGGTGTGATGTCTTATTTTTAACTAGATGCTGGTTTCAGAGTATTAAGAGATAATATGAGGGGCATAAAAGCAAAGGCTATATATCCAAAAATTAAATAAAAATTTGAATGCAGTCACCGAAGATTTAGAGTGCACTAAATTCGAGATTTTATGGGAAATGTAACTCTATCTCTTCCAAAATCATGTTTCCAAATCACTATTAAAACAATGACAAGCAATATCCTCTTCAACCGATCAACCTCCAAGGATGTGTCACGCTTCATACTAAATTTACTCCATACTATTTGAGGTCGATTTAAGACTGAAACATTATAGAAAAGACGGCAATATCCAAATGTACATAAATATCAAAAGTAGAAATATCCACTATTGGTAGCAAAAACAGCAATATTCATATTTAAAAGTTAAATATTTATTTATACAGGTATATAAAAGGAAAACTGAGGTGGCAAATGTTTTAAATAAATGTTGGTTTCATAAATTCCAGAGAAATTACCTTGAGTAGTTTTTTGTATTACAGCCTTTGCTTTTATATCTCTCACATGGTTGATGCAAACATATCTGCTTCTTTTTTTTAATTTAACGTTAAATTGACATTAACATAATATAATTCTAATTTATAGAAATAAACAAAGTTTATTACTATAAATTATAATTATAATTTCACCAAAAAATAATTTTGCTCTGTTTGAAGAAGAAGTAATATAATTTTTTAATAGAGTTAGGAAATTAAAATGTGCATGAAAACTATACGCCACATTTCACGATAATAATAATAATAATATTGGATTATTTATATAGCGCCATTTTTGTGAAAATTTCACCTCAAGGGCGCTTTACACACAAAAAACTCTTACATACTAAAATCACAAAATGAAAAAGAAAAGAGAAAGAAAAACAGTTCAAAACATAAAATAGTAAAAAAAAACAAAGTTAAAAACAACAATATTAAAAAGGTTCTGGGAAAGATTTTGTAAACAAGTGCGTTTTAAGTCTTTTCTTAAATAAAGTCTCTGAATCCGTGTTTCTTATCAGGGAGGGCAAAGAGTTCCACGCTTTGGGGCCCGCCACCGCAAATGCCCGTTCGCTGAACCTAGTTTTCTGGAACTGACTTGCCGGTTCCACAATCCTTCCCACCGCTGAAGTAGTCGCTGACCTAAGAGTTTGACGTCTCCCATTTATGTTGTCTGGAATACAGAGCTCCTGAAGATACAGAGGCGCCATGTTATGAGTTGCCTTGTACATCAACCAACACAGTTTGAATTCTACTCTTTCAGGAAAACGAAGCCAGTGCAATTCTCGCAGAAGGGATGTTATGTGCGAGAATTTTGACGTTCCATATATGATCCGTGCTGCAGCGTTTAGAACAGATTGTAGTCTATCGAGCTGAAACATCGGTAGGCCAGCGTAGATACCATTGCAGTAGTCCACACGTGATACAACAAATGCATTAATGAGTAAACGGGCTGCCTCAGAGGGAAGATGTCTGCGAATACTTTTAATCTGTCTCAGTTGATAAAAACATGCACTGACAGTTTTGCTGATGTGTGTATTCATGGAGAGATCTGAATCTATGTGAATCTACCTGACTGCAGATTTTGCATTCACAGACATTGATTCCTGGATTAGGTGTTGCCTTCTAGGTGTCGCCGCCCATAGGAGTTCTGTTTTTGATGGATTCAAGGTGAGTCTATTTTGTGACATCCACTTGCCTATTTCTTCGACGCATTTTGCAATTTTTATTTTTAACTTTTCTGTCTCATCCGGTTTGCAGAAAAAGTAAATTTGCGTATCGTCTGCATAGCAATGAGGCCATAATCCTGCAGATATAATAATTTTTTCTATGTCTCTTGTATATAAGATATACAAAAGTGGTCCAAGAACTGATCCCTGAGGCACCCCGATGTTTGCTGTAATAGTTGGTGATGTTGAGTCTTGAAAGCGCACCGATTGTGATCTGTTACTCAGATAAGATTTGAACCAATCGTGTGCTTTACCACCTATTCCATAGGTTTTCTGCAACCTCTCCAACAATATTTGATGGTCAACTGTATCAAATGCGGCGCTCATATCTAAGAGGGCGAGCAAGACCAGATTCCCTGAGTCAATGCATGATATAATGTCCGACAGGACTCGAAGCACCCCTGTTTCTGTAGAGTGGTGACATCTGTATGTCAACGATTTGTGAATGAGCATGCCGAGAGCGTCTTATTAGCTTCAAAACTGGTGATATCAGCTTAGTCGACAAGTCAGGAAAGGGTCGATCTTCCGATTTTGATCAGCAGGAGCTTTTAGCGGCTGTGGAAAAGGTCAAAAGTTGCACCGAGTCGCAATCCTAGGATTGGTCTGCAACAAGCACTGCCCTCTCAACTCCTCTCTGTCACCATGCCAGCCTCTTCATCTCTTGGTAGGTGCTACAGCGCACATCTCCGATAATCTGGTCTACGTAGCTTAATCTCGGGCAGCCTCTACGATTGTTGCCTCCAACATTTCCCTCGACGATGGTTAAAAGTTAAAAGACACTGGACCCTGGATACTCTTCCGCCTGTGGATTCGATCGTCTTCCAAGCAAATGGACGCAGAAAATGATACATGACTACGTGAGTAAATAAATAAATAGATTGAAAGAGCAACTACGGTATTGTAGTGGAGAGGATCTCCGTGAGACAAAAGAATCTGGAATTTCAATCAGCAATGGTTCCCGCGATGGATTCATATCGACCGATAACGCGATCGACGTTTCAAATCGCAATAAATTAATAATTACCGTCTAAAAAGGAGAGAATTCCCCACGTTTGGTTCCGCAACGATTTTTAACCTTTTTGAAACTGGCGCTGAGCGGCTCCAGATAAATCACGGTCTCCAATGCGGCCCCGTCCCACGGTCTCGTGGACCCCGCGCTCACCTTTCGCAGAGCCGCGGTGCAAAAAACGGCCGCCGACCGGCCCGATGAATCGAGTGATGTCATGATATTGACCAATTATTCAAGTCGGCGGCATTGCAGATTTGCCGATGCATTAGTTGTAGTACCCAGCATCCTTGGGCCGACGCGTGGGCGAGAGTAATTGTGCTGAAAGTGAAAATATCATCGTCTATTATAAGGAATCGATCAAATGCGTAGGGGCGCGCCACCATACCCAAATGCGTCAATTTTATTAGAAAAAAAAAATACAAAAAATGCATTCAGCTGCGCAATTTTGTCGTTAGCTTCCGTTGCTTTTCAGTTGATGTAGTTATTATATATGCATTATCACAATAGACCTTTCAACAGTAATTTTAGCATAACTCAACCCTGTTGTCAAATAATAATTACGAGGCTCATATTAAAGTATTAAGATATTAGTTTACATATTATGATTACGAAGAAGACATTATATGATTATTTATTCTTTCTTCTTATTAAAGTTTTAGGTTTTTAGAGGGAATGTGTCTTTACTTTTATATATCTCTTTAAGGGGGGGTAAGGTTAATTCGTACAAAAAAGGCATGTTTTTGTGAATTTTTTGTGACGACACAGTTAAAATCTCTTTATTAAAACTAATGGTTCATTAAAGTATGACATTCGAAGAATATTGCAGGTATAGAAAATCAGTCTGAGCATCACTCAAATGTTCATAATTTCGTCAATTTTGCTCCGATTGACTTAAAATTTTGACACAATATTCTTGCGATGTTATACATTCATTTAAAAAATTAAAAATATAATGCAAAAAAAATAAGTTAAAAACCTTACCCCCCCCCCTTAAAAGTGCATACCTTTAATTTTATTAATTTATATTTTCATTAGTTATTTACAATGTCACTAGTCTATCGTAATCTCGAGAAAATATGTATAATTGCTCTAATTTTTTATTGCTTTTGTTTTACTGTTTAAATACATGCATATTTATTATCATTTCTTTATTCTATAAAATAAGCTAATAAGCTAATTATATCAATTGTCTTGTATCTTGTAAATATCCCTATAAACAGAAATAAAGTCTGATTCTTAAAGTTTACTTTGTGACAATGTATCGAACCATTTTACACCAAGGTATGTGTAGTGGTGCTATGTATGCCATGGCAGTTCTTAAAATTACTATTTTTATTTGTCCCTCTGTTTTAAATCTATTGCTTATACACTTTTCGGTGTAAATTATATTTATATAATAGTCTTTGCAAGTGTAGCACACATAAGGAGTTAATTTTGTAATAGGTGGTACTTTAAATTCTAAAGTAATAGGGTTTTAAGAATGATTTTAAAAATTATTCTTTGAATTAAAATTAAAAGCCTAAGGGTTGATTTATAAGCCCCCCCAACAAATAATACTCCACTATTATCACTAACTCTTGACCTTTTTTATATGTTTCTTGGCTTTTATCCCTGGCCAATATAGATATAGCAGCCCAATATTTATAAAAAGATACATATTTGAAGACATTGTCACTCTTCACTTCTTCTTCTTCCAAGACTCCTGCCCTGCTGGTCTTGTGTTCAATAATGACTTTGTTGATTATCTGTCTTCCCATCGGCTTTGCGATCTTCTATACCTAAATACAATCATCGTTTTATTATTGCTTGCTGATTTCATTAATAGGTATCCCGGCTATCGATTTAAAAGATTAATATTTCTAATGACTGAACATTGACATAACTTATGTTCAACGCTTAGAAAATGACGGATCAGTCCATTTAGCGTTTCGTACTGTAAATAATACAGTGCTTTATCGAGAAATCTAAAATGCTCCGTATTAAATTCAATGTTAAGATAAATCCATCTGTCAAGTATTGCCATGACCTTTGTCAAGCAGTCCAACGGTAACCCACGTACGTTTCCTGATCTCCGCGGAGTGAGGGTACAGAAATCCGCGATAATCCCCAGGGTTCTCACGAGATCTTTGTTTTCCTGGTGCACTCCTGACCTCGCGACACGCTCTGTCAAGTCCTTTCCCCAACACCCTGGTCCATGGTGCTCAGTTCCTGGCAGACACGAGCGGTTCTTACCAACAAAGGCCACGCAAATACTTTTTTCAGCGATACATCTGGCATACACACAAATACTCGTGACTCATAGTTCTTGGTAGGTGGTTATGTTTGTCTTTATAGTGTATATAGTCCAGATGTTGTGCTCAATCTTCAAATCTTGTTTCAAATATAAACTCTCAGCCGCGATAAAGAAAGTAATGAAATCTAAAATACTATATTGTTTTTTAATTACAAGAGAGATACACAAGAAGAAATTTCGACAAGACTTTCCGCTGATTGGTGAAGAGACGCATATTTATCAAGAGACTTATTGCGTGTCTTTGAAAAAAGACTAAAGTTGTCCAATAAATAGTCAAAAACAAAATATTTTAACATAATTAAGAAAATTAAAGAATACCATGTTAAGTACTTGTATAGGTACTCGTAAATTATCAAATTGTTACATAGCTAAAACAGCTGTGTTCCAACGCAAGGTAAACAAAAGGTGTTTTTTTTTTATATTCGTATGTCACAGAAGTATCTTTTAACACACCTAAGTAAGTCACACAATCACAGGCACCCATTTATTACTTCTTTTCTTTTAACTCGTGGCGTCTGCCAGCTTGTTTTCTTGACGAAAAAACTTTGGATCGATTTTTAATCCTTTTCCCGTGATCCAATCGAGCTGAAACTTGGCAAGTAGATTCGTGGCGACGATCAAGAAGATCTATCAAATTTTCGTTAAAAAAATTAATAATTATAGTATAATTTCGGATTTTTAGATATTTTATTGGTTTTTTCAAATTGGAATCATTAGAAAAGTTTGATTACGGCGGCCCGATAACGTCGCGGAATGTTTTCTAAATTTGAATCACTCCGTAGGTACGCATAATAGGTACTTCACCACGAATGTCGAAAATCTAAATTGACTGACAAATGTTTTTAGAATTTAATTTTCAAAGCATGAAGTGTCTTATCAAAGCTCAAAACATCTGACATTTTAGAAATATATTAAATTACTGTAAGTTTAGTGTTATGTTATATGTTTTAATTCGTCTTTAATTGTTGATATATTTTACAAAGAAAGGGAGTATAATTAAAACTAGGTTTTTATGGGTTACTTTTTAAAAATATTAATATGTATGCTTGGGTATGCAAGTACCCAAGAAGGAGAGAATTACACAGTGTAGACGTGGTCCCCGGTTCCTCCTGAACCCGGCTCGGGCAACAAATCGCCGGAGCCAATGCCAGCCGGTCCTCGTCCAACAGCCGGACCATTGTCGGGCACACATCGGCCGAGATTAATTGCAGGTCTCGATGTAAAAGGTAACGCACAACTCTATCGGGCGCTCCGTCACCCGGTGCAGGGCGCAGTGCGGCGCGTGCTCCACGATTCATTCACACCGACGATTGTACGAAATAACAAATGAAGCCGTTTTAAGCGACTACAAAAAAATTGACAAAAAGCAACTGCGTCACGATTTCGATAAAAATGCGCCACGTTGTTTCATTGAATGAAACATTTTGGCAAAAAATATCTATATAAGTATTACAAGCACATATGAGTATTGTATGGCGACACAGATACTGGAAACTCGTAGCCCTTCATCATCATGTGCATTATATACATTATAGGTTTTACATATTGTAATAATCTTATTTCGGGATGAGGTTGCTCCAAGTAAAGACTTTGTTCTCGTAAGTATTTATTCGGTAACAATAACGGTTTAGACAATCGTTTATACAGTAAGATGCGGTCTCGATAACAATGGTAGTAAAAGGAGGCTCGACTCGACATTCACGCGCCTTTTTATACATTCTCTCTCTCTGTCATGCAGTCTCTTTCTGGCGTCGCGACATACGTTCCTCAGATCTATTACACTTATTATCACTGTTTAATTTTACTCCTAATTATCGCGAAGTCTTATCTGTCTGTTGAATTAATCTTTATTATCACTGTATATATAACTAATATTTTGTATTCTTTTCTTATAATGTATGTATGTCTTCCTGTTGGTTGCAGATAAATAAATAAATAATACAATTTTAAAAATTTTGAACTGTAGAAAGTATCAAGAAATTTACAATTATTTATCTTTTACCCAAGAGAACAGTTTGGCCATCACTATTATTTACATACCGGGAAGTTAAAGTTTGTAAATGTCAATTTTAATTTTCGAACATGTCAGCGCGTTTTGAACATATTCCCATGGGAGTATTTTGGTTTTTCGAATATACGAATTTCTGGTGCAAAGTAACATATTATTAATTATGTGTTTATGTGTACTAAATAAAATATGTAGTTCACTACGGTAGCGAATAGATAAATTGGAATAGTTTCCAGAACATTTGGCCGTATCCTAAAAATAACAATATTGCTATTTTGGTGATTTACCCCAACACTCAAAAATAGAAGGGACGAATTTATTAACGCCAGTGTAATTACAAAATTAATTTACATTTGCAATTTTATACATTTTTTATGTCTACACATGCAATGGTGCTAAATCACTTATCAACACCCAACACTTGTGCAGTAATGGCATTTAAACCAACTTAAATTAAAATGATTTGTAATGTCGGACATCCACGGTGACTGGGTGTACTTAAAAAAGTCCTGTTATTCGATGTCGAAGCAATATTTATATCATCACGCAAACTAGTAATTGCAATCTGGAGCTTTGTCTGAAATATAAGTTATTGATGAATCCCAATTATAATAATTTCGTTATCTGTCTGTCCACCCGTCCGCCCGTCTGTCCCCATAACTTCATGCACTGTCCGTAACTTCTTTATAGTAAAATTTTATTTTTAAAATGTTTTTAATTTTTTTTAAGTACCGTCATTTTTTTACATTTAAATAAGTACTAATATTACTTCAAAAGTTGATAAAAATCAGTTTGTTTCACACATGTCTACTAATTTCTTCATCCAAAGAGTTCAAATATTAAGTAAAAGCCAATATTTTCGTCACAATGGCAATGATAGAAATATTGACAGACGTCTTGACGTTTCTCTATTTTTGATTTTTGGAGTAACAATCACCGAATAACAATATCGTTATCTTCAGAATACAACCGAATGCCTATATAATATAGAATATATATATATATAATTTGACTACACTATAGACATTACGAAAGCTGTTAACAAATACGTTACAGCTTGCAGGCGTTTTTAAATTGATGATTTAGTATTATTAAAGATTACTACACAACAAAAAAAACTAGTTCCATTAATACATGCCGATTCGATTTACTTTAAACATGATTGCCGTGTCATGTACGTGTAAATCATACCCAAACACGCGAGATTTATAATAATATTATTATATTAAAAGTTAGCAGAAGGAAGAGGCGAGCGAGGAAAGAATAATTTACGACATGGCCGAACACAATTTGGCGAATCTCGTTATTTGTTTAGACTTCTGGCCAATTTGGTGGGTGGGCGGCCAGCCGATCTGCGGCCGACAAATCTGCGTGGGAAGGCATTATCGGCAGTCGGCAGCGCTCTGGTTCTTGCTCCAGCAGTTGAGTGGTGTATTAGACACGACATTAATAGAATTATCACCATCGAAAGTCATTGAGAAAAAGGCCATGACGTAAAATAATATTTTTTTATTTCCCGTTTTTTCCAATAACACCGAAAAGCATTGTTCGCTTTTGTATTTTGTGTGCGAACAAGGTTACCTCCAAGATGCATGCACCAAAAATATTGAAAGCGCGTTAGGTCTATCATTTATGCCCCGCTATTCTCAGGATAACAAAATATTACATTAGTAACATACCTACAGAATAGACGTGCTTATTTATGTCACGTAAAAATTGACGAAGTGTACAATGTTGTATGATTGCGGTTAAGATATGACTATTAAGATAACGTAAACCAACGAGATTAGGTCCTTATACATATATCCAAAATAGTTTGGACGTACCTATTTATTTACACACAAAGTTTCCATGAAAAATGTCAACACTCTTGTCAAATGACTGCCGATTTGCGTCCAGTGTTGAATATCGACCTTAATATATGTAAAATGCAGATAAAATACGCTCGTATCATTAATAAAGATGAAATTAACAACCGTTTTAGGTACAGCGGTAAGATTTTCACCTAGTGATCAAAAGTATGGCAGTTGCATCTTCTCTTAGTACAGGTGCTAGGATGTCAGTTGGCAGTATGGCAGTTGCATTCTCTCTTAGTACAGGCGCTAGGCTGTCAGTTGGCAGAATGTCAGTAGCATCCGCTCTTAGTACAGGCGCTAAGATGTTAGTTGGCAGTATGGCAGTTGCATCCTCTCTCAGTACAGGCGCTAGACTGTCAGTTGGCAGTTGTATCCTCTCTTAATATAGGCGCTAAGCTGTCAGTTGGCAGTATGGCAGTTGCATCCTCTCTTAGTACAGGCGCTATGCTATCAGTTGGCAGTGTGGCACTTACATCCTCTTTTAGTATAGGCGCTAAGCTATAAGTTGGCAGTATGGCAGTTACATCAGCACAGGAATATTTAGTACCAATATTTCCTTTTTTTAAATCTCTGAAAAACTTATCATCGCGCCCTTCCTTTTTTTACTCCTCTGTCCTGATACATAACTCTCGTCTCATCCACATTCATACATATTCGCACGCAAACTCGACAATTTTTGGGGCTCCTAACAGGATAATCTTCCAGTATCTGGCTGATTTCATTTCAAGTCTTCCGCGACCGCCCTCTCTTTTTGGTGCTGTCCTTTTGCGTCATCTTTTATACTATTCTTTCTTCACCCATTCACTCGATATGAAAAAATCAACTTTTTTTATTACTCATTCGGATTTTTTTTGTTATCTTGTTATGTGGAGAATATGCATAAAATTAAATACAGTTTCCGTTTCACAGAAAAAAATAACTTCCTTAATAAAATTGTAAATCTATTTATATTTGATTAAAATAGTAATAACTTATTTAAAAAAATAATTAAGATAAAATGGGAATACTGTATTTAAAACAATGTATAGTACTTAAAAGGTTCTCACTGTAATTCAACAATCAATCTTAATCTAGTTAAGAGTTCTCCTCATAAATCATGTCAAACTCAAGTGTGAAATGATTATATTGTTCTGAAAAATGCTTGAAAAACTGGATAAAACAACCCCAACAATTAAAATACAATGGCCGATGCAAATCGTCTCGGCAAACCTTTCATCATAATCAAACACGGGAATTAAAATTAAGCCCTCCAATTAATTAATAAATAAATCCCTATAAAAACGTTATCGCGATAATCAACGCGTGTACAAGGTAACACCCTCGCGCTCATAAGCCGAGAAGGAAAAGTCTCACAGTTGGCTTCCAGGAAAAGACACGCGAATTCTCGGTAGAGTTTCGTGTCTCGGGTGCGATATAATATACGAGGCAAGGCGGGTTCCTAACTCGACGGTAACGGAAACGTTAGCGGTAACACTGAAGAGGAATATTTATTTTTTCATTTATTTACATATACAGCTCCAAAGCTTTTTACTTTATAATTTGTACAAAGTTGATAAACAATAGATAATAGAAATAATATATATAAAAAATACAAATGTGAACATAAATTATTTAGAAACATAATCAAGAACAATATAAATGTAGAATTAAAGGAGACAAAAAACAAAAACAGTAATTCGATGAAATTAAATTTAAAAATAGTAATTTTATGTAATAGACGATATAATAAATTATAGAAAAATAAATAAAACAATAAATATTAATTCAATGAAAACAATAATAAATATAATAAAAATATTTTTTACAAATAATAATTATATTGAAAGGCAACTTAACAAAAAAAAAAATGCGCGTGTTATATTTCTGCATTAACCCTGCTATTAATAAAAATGCTAGTTAGGACCTTCTTGTAACTGAGCAAGGTAGCATTCCAAATATCTATTTCGGCGTATTCATTTCCTAAATGTTGTATTATAGACATTGGCGAGTTCCTTTGTGCTGTGGTCGCAGTATTGTTACAGCAGTACGGTTGTACACAATATGAGAATATTGTGATTAGATGTAATTATACGCTGCTAGATATTATTGTTAAAAATTTCACAAGCAGGTTTTACGTCTGAGAAGGGTTGATGTTACTGTAGATGTATGGTGATCTTGGGCGTATAGTATGAACGTGACCTAAAGGAAGTTTTACCAAGTGCAAAAAAGCTTCAAACGCGGGCGGTACGTAGCTCACATCGCTAGTCCATATCATTCCTTCTTTGATCGTAGAACCATTTAGCGTTTAGCTTTGGAACTTCAACTAACTTTTGACATTTATACTATAATCGTATCCTTTTAATCTAAAATCATCCGAAATAATCTAACGCGAATGTACCATGAGTGTCTATTCTTGCTACCTTTATTAGTTGTTTGCCACACGATAGATTGATGCTCTAGATACGCGTACATGAACATCCGAAGAATCCGTGGGTAGAGTCGGACTACTACGCACTGGCGCGGAAGAAGAAGCGCGCCAGGCAGGTCCAAGATGAAACTGCGATCAGCGAGCAACATAAAACGAATCGTTTCAATCGATATTTTCGGACGCGAACATTCTAGTGAGTTCTGGTGTATAAAGTGTTCCAAATAACTATAAAGTGTTTTGCTCGAACCCTAGGTATAGCAGCGAATACGCGCCACTATTTATGCATTAATTTTGCATACATTTTATGTAGCATGTAAATAATAATATATGTGTATCATGATTTGTATATATTGATTTAAAGTCAACCGCATGTATTGTAATTATCAACAATTCATTAAATATAAAAACATTTAAAAGTGTCTGTACAATATAAAAGCATGAAGTATAAAAACAGCGAGCCAGTGACTTAAGTAGGTACAATTTTTGAATAATAGTATATTCTTTTGGTTTCCGTTGTCGTATTCTTTCCCGTCGCTGCGCAATTGTGTGACCGGCTTTATTTAGGTCTCTATGTGCGCGGTCTTATAAATCGCTGGAAATATATCTCCAGGTACAACTCCTTTACAAAACAATAGTCCCCGTTTCGTTTAATAATAAACAGACGTAATTGTTGTTATTTATGTATGTTCCAAGTGGATTAAAATTTATTTAATTTTTATTTAGGATTTAGATCGTACGTTTATTTAACATATGCATACGTATCATCTGACGACATATTTTGTTTGATGTAGGTGACGATCTTCTCGATGTTAGACAAATATACGCTAATACTACCTTAAAACACATATATAAACACAAAAATGGTCCAGGGCTTACAACCTGTATGAGCTGGCTTAAGTGATCACTCTACACAATGCGATGTTAACCAATTTCATCGTAAGAATTTTCACGCATTATCAAATTTTGAAAGTCCTATATAGGTTGAATGGACTATGCTAGAGACATTTGTAGTCTTCTCTCATTAACTAGTATACATAGATTTTCGCAGATGGTAATCTTACAGCTGGATTTTCTCTGTGATACTTCTACAATTTATCTTAATTAATTAATCATCTCTCTGGAGACAAAATCCCGTAACAAACGTGCATATAAAAATATTGTTACAAAACTACAATTTTTAAAATGACCCAAACAACAATAAAATTGTCACACGAACAAACGTAATTTACAAATCTCGACAACACACTCTACATGTGGGCTAAAGAATCTCAACTACTTTGTACCCAAACTTTTTAACAAAATGCAACAAAGTTTAATCGAATATAAACAAAAAAATTAATGACATTATAAATTAGTAATTTATGTACCTTTTGTGATTGTTGTATTTGTATTTTTTTATATTTTATAAATATATATAAAACACTAAACTATTTTAACATGTTATTTTGGGTGCTAGACACTTTTAAATATAAATTGTACAACTCATTTGTAAACTATGTCTATCTCAACTCAGATTCTTCTAGTGAGAGAGGTGTAGTCCGAGCCAAATTCTGAATAACTCTGAATAAAAACAAATAAAGAAGTCAAACAATTAAATTATTTGACAGATGTGTATATGAAATAATCGCTTTATTTGCAACATTCAAAAATTACAAAAATTGCTTTAGAAAACAATATAAAAGTATGCCGGTTATTAATAGAAACAAATAAGCAACATTGTTTTAACCACGATAATTACTTTCACGTCGACTGGATTAAAATACCACTTTATCTTCATATGAGAGACGTACAACTGTAATTAAATTTAACATTACCTTAAAAGTACTAATGGGCCTATAAATGCATTAAATGTAACACTGCCTTTAAACACAATACAAAAAAATCATCAACCACGCTTTATACCTACCCAATATTAGTTTTTATATAACTAGGGTTAAACAACACATCAAAGCTTTAACTAGCAATGTTGAGTCGGATTTTGCAAAGCACTTAATAAATATCACCATACATTTAAAATTAATACAGGTTTAAAATTTTTACATATTAGTTATAAGATCCCACAAATAAATAATTTAGAAATACTTGAAATAAGGAAAAATGTTAATATTAATTCAAATATAATAAACACTCAGACTAAATTTGTGCACAAACCACTATTGAATATTTTTCCACTTATGATTCCATCCCCTTCAGATGAAATTCCTAATAATTAACACCTGCGACTTTTTCAATTTTTAGTACACAAATAATTCTGATGAAAAGAACATTATTCCCGAAACATGTAGTTGTATAATCTAATATAGTGGTGAAACAAAGTGATTTGAGTTTTATTTTAATAATAATGTCACCACAAAGTTCAAGCCTTTTTTCAGAAGATAAAATATTCTTCGAACAATTGATAAATCAGGTGATGAAATGCACTTCTTGTGATGAAATGCAGTTTGTAACATTTGTTACATTTACAAAAAAAAAACTGCTAAGCGCCTGTTCTACAATAAGACTAACTTTTGATCTGGAATGAAGCTCGACATAAAGCAAGAATGATCGTCTATGATTTGATAACTGGTAAACTTGTGTAGTTGAGTCTTTAGAACGCCTTACAATATGTGGAGATTCAAATTTCGCTGACGAACTTCCAAGTTAGATAGACCTAGCTTTATATCATACCTACTAGGTGTGCCCGCGTAGATTTTTAGTAACTTTTAGTCATATTTTATCAATTTGTGTATTAACCTTAACATATAGATACCTATATGTCGTCGCGAACTTTTTTATAAAAGTTTTTAAATTCTACAACTTTTCTCTAAAAATTACTGAAATATGTCTTACTTTTAAGGCAGCGTTCGACCATTTTTTCGTCGACTTAGTTGTAAAAAGCCTTTTTATTTTAAGTGGATAAAATATAATAAAATAGTCTAAGTCCACCCTGAAAGTCCATTCTAAATATTGGTGAAAGAATTTTTGAAATTGGATGAGTAGTTTCGGAGATTACCTCCTAAATTGTATGCAGTTACCGAGAATTACTAATTTAAAATGTAGTGAATCTAGATTTTATGCATCTACTAGGTATCGATCCCTTCCAAAATAATGTTTCCTGTAAATCTATAGGCTATGTTTCCTAAAAAACTTCGATGACTGCATTATTTTTTTTATATTGCTTCCTTTGCTTTTATATCCCACACATATAAAATTCTAATGTTTTCCTTAGTACGCGTGTTGAAATATGGATATATGGAAATATGGAAAAAAAAGTTTATTCTGAAGGTACATTTTTTCTTAATAATAAAATCGGAATCATGATGGTAAAATTTATGATATGAATATTTGTTACTAATATTTCAAGTTTCTTTTTTTAAGAAATACCCTTATATTAATAATAATTATCGTTTTAAACACGCTTTTATTTAGTTTCACTACTCAACCACAATTCTTGCAATATTTGACACACTTCCTGACCAAATATCGATTTGAAATTTGGCAGAGATACGTATTCCCGATAACAATAAAATAATTATTCATTAGTCTTATAAAATCGGTTCAATTATTGAAACAATAATTTTAAAATCATTATACATGCCGAGAACATTTATCGGTTTTTAGTACTATTTTTCTCCACGTTCGTTATAAAAATTTAATTGTGGTGTTTGATTTATACTGAAGAAGGTCAAGATCTGAAATAGCGATTGTTAAAAAACGTCCTAAGAAGGATTTTCAGAATTAATTTAATTAAAAAAGTAACCCATAAAAACCAAGCTTTTATTATACTCCCTTTCTTTGTAAAATATAACAACAATTAAAGACGAATTAAAACATATAACATAACACTAAACTTACAGTAATCTAATATATTTCTAAAATGTCAGATGTTTTGAGATTTGATAAGACACTTCATGCTTTGAAGATTAAATTCTAAAAACATTTGTCAGTCAATTTAGATTTTTGACATTCGTAGTGAAGTACCTATTATGTATACCGACGGAGTAATTAAAATTTAGAAAATATTCCGCGACGTTATCGGGCCGCCGTTGCTAGTAAGCAAACTTTTCTAATGATTCCAATTTAAAAAAACCAATAAAAATTTTAAAAATCCGAAATTATACTATAATTATTAATTTTTTTAACTAAAATTTGACAGATCATCTTGATCGTTGCCACGAGTCTACTTGCCAAGTTTCAGCTCGATTGGATCACGGGAAAAGGAAAAGGGTTAAAAGTCCATCCAAAGTTTTTTCACCCGGCAGCAAGCATACGCCACGAGTTAATATAAAGGGAGTAAAAATAGTAAAAGATTGACATGACATTATGTGAATAAACATTCAATGGTTGCATTAATATTATATTTCATAATCTTTCAGGCATTCATTAACATATTTCTGACTTTTGTGGATTTTGTGACTTTTTATGGATTCATTTATATCATCATCATCATCTTCATCCCCCTGTCTTAGTAGGGTCGGGGGCCCAAAGACTCGACAATATGTTTCCATATTCCCCTGTCTTGCCCTGCTTCTGCATGAGTCAACCAGTCTAGACCCATTATATTTTCATACACATTTTAATGTTGCTTCTCCCAGTTTAATCTGGGGCGACCCGCCAGCCGTCTTCCTTCCGGGGTTTCCGGGAGGATTCTTCTTGGCATTCTTAGCACATGTCCAAGCCGCCTCATTTGTGATTGTTGCAGTGTGTGTGCCTTATGTCAGCATTTGTCACTCTGTCCATCAATGTGACATCAATGCTATCATCTCGGGAGCCTGGATCCTTGCTCTCTCTCTCTCTCTCTCTCTCCGTCAGGATCCAAGTTTGATGGCCATATTTAGGGTGGGCCCGTACACAGATTTGAAAACAGTCAGTTTTGTCTTGACACTAAGCTCGGATTTTCTAATCACCGCACTACATAGAGAACGTAGAACGTTCTACGTTCTCTACGTTCTTCTACGCTTTATTCTCAGTAACCCTTAAAAAAACGATAACTCAAACATTTTCTATTTGCACTTATTCTAATTATAGTAATCAAGGATTGATATTAGTTTTTATTAACGAATAGTACAGTTTTCCAGTCATAGATAATGAGAAAGCGAGGTATTGCCATAATTAACATTTAGAGAAAGTATTATTAAAGAAACAAAATCCTATCGCAGAGTAACAACCATATTTAGAACTATTCTATTAAACATACACATATAAAAAAGATACACAGAAATTGTAAAAAAAGTTAAGCAGGTAGTAAATGAAATATTTTGAAAAATGCGAAAATTCAGAATTGTTTACAATACTTTTATCAACGGGATTTGTGATGGTCAATTTTACAGGATATTTTGTGTGATGAATGCTATGGTCACGTTATGGTGTATTGTGTAATGCATCTAGTGTTTGTGGAAACCTGGGGATGCGGGGTTGAGTTTCGGTTTGGATATGCATTAAGTTTGAGCTATAAATGCAACAGTATGTTCTATATTGGAAAATTTGACATGTTCTAGTTGGGTGACGTAATGTTTAAAATAGCATTTGTTACTATGAGGCTAGGATGTTACATTTTTTGTTTCTCTACGTTGTATTTCATGGAATTATACTCTTCACGGATTTGCCCCTCGCGGTGTTTCATGGAACCTTAGCGAACCAGTCGGGCCGCACCCGTGGCTCGAGGAAATAAATAGGAAGAAACTAACTGAAGGATATATTGTGTATATTTTGTTTTACCAAGTGGCGCTTTTAATGGAATGGGAAACAGAGAAAGACATGAATATTCAACAAGTCCCGAGTTTACTTTAGAAGATTGCATAGATTTCTGGGAAAGTGGAGGGCACGCCCGGGTGCCATAGTAAAATAATACTGCGAGGAGAGGCGTCACTTTTTATACAAATATGATATTTTAGCCACGGCAACTTCGACCATTTTCCAGTTTTAAAGGAAATCGTCACGTGAAATATTACATTTTCACGGGAACTTACAATTGAGTGGTAGTTTAATATTACGAAGAATTCTGAAAACATTTTGCAAGCGATTGCAAAACATTGTTCAAGATATATAATAGATGTCTCATAGAGACGAATTTATATTTTTTGTGGGAAAATAGGTATGGAAGTCTTTGGGTGCTCGTAGGGCTTACGACCTATCATACGGCTGGCTTGGGTGAACACCTTACACAATGTAACGTTCACCATTTCCATTCATGATAGAATACCACATTTATTAAATTTTTGGAAGTTGTATATATATTTAAGTTTCACAACCCGTTTCATATGCATGTTGTAATTATCACTAGCGCGACCGGCATCCAAAGCATTTTCATTCCCCTTAATTAAACACAGATGTCATTAATGAGACATATTTTTGATTGTAATTTTTTAAAGCAATATTCTTTGGACAAACTTGGACAAACTATTATTATTAAAATATTCTGAATGCAAAATATTGAAATGTAATTAATCATGTAAAACGTTGAATTGTCTTCGAATTCGAATAATAGGGCAAATTAAATTTTATATGTATAAATTTGTAATCATTTTAATAAACTTGAATTACCTCAATTAAGCTAAATTATAGAAATCTCACAGAGACGAAACTATTTACGAGTATTTGAGAAACATGTACGAAATATAAAGGAATCATCATTACCAGCTGCGAAATCTATGTATATAATAGTTCATGTGAGTAGACTACAGATGTCTCTAGTATAGTCTCTTCAAATAAACAAAAAGTTTTCAGATTTTGAACATATCTATACATACATAACATTAAAAATTTGATAATGTGTGGATGTTCTTACGGTGGAATTGGTGTCGTAAACCCTGGGCCGTCATATAAAAAGTCTTCCACGCATGTTTCTCATATAAATAGTTTCGTCTCTGTGAGAATTCTATAATTAAGCTTAATTAATTAATCGTCCCTCTGGGGATAAAACCTATTAACTATGTTTCTCAGAATATACCTACATATAAAAATATTGTTGAATTACCTTATTATTGTATTGTCTTTGAGAAAAATGGTAATAACTTTAGCGAAGAATTTTGCTGAAATTTTAATGAAAATATAGATTCCAACGGAGCGACGCTTATAACTGTAAAATACATCGATTCCGTTAAAATTTATTTTTATTCCTTATTTATTTCCGTTAAAATATATAAATATATATAATTAGTCAATTAATCCCGTCATTCATAACGACTGCTTAGTGTCAATTATATAACTACAAAAAAGTAAAAATTTACGACATTTTTTTTTTTTTTAATAATTTGTTTAAAGAACTTATGCGAGAAAAGTGTCTCTTTCTGTGTATTAATCTTCAGCACCCAAATATACTGCATGTTTTTTAAGATAAATCGAATTGACACTAAGCAGTTGTTATGGTGGATAGGGTTTAATCCAGTGACGAAACATTTTGTGTTCTTTCTGTAGCGTAATAATATTGAAAAAAAATGCAATAGAAGAAAAAAAAAGTATTTTAGCCCGAATACTTTATTAATAACAGGATGAAACGAAATAAGGAATTTCATTTATGCAACATAAGAGGCGGCGACAGTATTACAAGTACAGAAGAAAAACAAAACCACAAAGTTGTTCGACGTACAAAAGAATTTAAAATCTTCATCAGTCTATACATAAAATATGGAACTAAATAAACAGTGAAATAAAAATAAATAAATAATGTTAATTTGAATAAAGTTCAATTGTTGTGGATTTTAATGCAATTACTCAAGGGATAAGTAGAGTGCGTTGGATGGTTTGCGTATGGCCGTGTTTATTGTGACGCGCTTTCCGAACGCAAGCCAGAGGGCGCCTGCGCGAGCGGATGTGCGCATTCTGCGCTCGCAATCATTGGCTGACAACATTTTCACAAGATTACCAAAATATTTTACAATCAAATAATTTATTCCGGATTTCTATCAATTTTAAGGTCACTGAGAGTTTTGTGCGAAATTTTTTCCGGTCCATGTTGTAATAGTATTAGATTAACTTCACACATTTTATGATTCGTATTTAACTTTATCGTATTTATCTCCCTCGAGCACAATATACAGGATGTAACAGAACTAGTCAACAATACTTTACAGGTAGATTCATGCCTAATTTAATAATCGAAAATGTTTCAACTTCAATATCCTAATATCAATAAAGATAAACGACTTCGATGACTGCATTTTTTATATATTTATAATTTATGTTCTGATAAACGTAGGATTATCGTGAAAGTAATAAAATACTGAATGATATTATAATACAAAACAAATTAAACGATTAAAGCGTTGTAGAAATTTTAACCAGAATTTTTAAAATATAGAGGTGTCAAGCAACAGCAGCGAAAGCTATGTATAGTGTTTCATGAGAAAGGACTACATATGTCTCCTAGCATAGTCCAATCAAATACATGGAAGTTTCCCAGAATTGTAACATATACACAACTTTAAAAAATTTAATGTGTGGATATTCTTACGATGGAATTGGTGAACGTTATATTGTGTAAAGTGATCACTTAAGCCACATTTACAGGTTGAAAGTCCTGGGAGATCGTATAAAAGACTTCCAAACACGTTTCTCATATAAATAGCTTCGTCGGCTCTAAGGGACTTCTATAATTCATCTTAATTTTCTTTTATATGGGTAACATAGTGAATTATTGTAATTATCTCCATGTCAACAATTTACCTGTAAATTCTGCAGGTATGTTAGGAACAAAATGCTAAAATAATACCATATTAAAATAAAATAAACATAAATGAACTTATTTGATGCAAATGTTCTCGAACCCTGTGACATCTCGTTTTGTTGCATTCGTTGTTAATTTAATGAATGAACGCAAATCTTATGAATGGGAGACAGAAATGGGAGCATCCGAGCGATAAGAAGGGAGTCGCAGCCAGGCGCACTCTGCGGTACACGTTATTATGGACATACATTATGTATGAGCGTCTCCCTTTATGCATTTCTGCTACCAACAGCAGTTTAAGAAGAATAATTAATCTATAAGATGTGCGCTTGTAACAAACTCCTGAGCATGGCATTGTTTGCTGTGCGGACGCGGACACCGGATGTCAGGACATTTAAGGGGGGATAAGGTTAATTCGTACAAAAAAGGACATGTTTTTATGTATTTTTTGTGACGACACAGTTAAAATCTCTTTATTAAAACCAATGGTTTATAAAAGTATGACATTCGAAGAATGTTGTGTAAAATTTTCAAGAAGAAATATTATAAAATACGGCAATGGCAGCAATTATTCGGACGTGTCTCGGAAAAAAGTAGAAATGCGGTGTCCATCATAACTTGGTGCTAGATCATCTGAAATCAAAAAATCAAAATTCATTCGTTAGATAATAGGTTTTCCTAGGTAACGCTGGGAGGGTTTTTTGAAATTTCAATTTTTAATTTTTTTGGAACACTTTGAAAGGAAAAACGCGATTTTTTGCAAAAAAAATCGGCTAATTTGTTATTAAAAAATATAAATTATTAACAAATTTGAAAAAAGGTCTCCAGCGTTACCTCGTAAATTATGTACAGAAATAATGTTCAAAATTTTAAAAGGATCGGTACAGTAGTTTTGTAGTTATGATGGACACCGACTTTGAAAACGTGAGATGTGGGGAAAACGCTTTAAAGTTTTGCACACTGTAAAATTCAAAATAAAACTCGACACTTATTTTATACTTACACATAATCGTCGATGCCATGTTCACACAGTAAAGAGCTTTTATCATCAGCATCTTTTTGTCCTTGTCTATGCAAAACTCTTCCAATACAATAAATAGCACGTCCGGTAGTCCTCAGGTGAGCGCGTCTCTCAGCTGCCCGAGCAGGTATAGAAAATCAGTCTGAGCATCACTCAAATGTTCATAATTTCGTCAATTTTGCTCCGATTGACTTGAAATTTTGACACATTATTCTTGCGATGTTATACATTCATTTAAAAAATTAAAAATAAAATGCAAAAAAAAGTTAAAAACCTTACCCCCCCCCCTTAAATACAAACGAATCATAGCAAATAAATACATAGTTATATACTTCCATCATGAATTGAGCGCCACCCTACTATCCTGATGCACTCTCGCTTCGTCCATAATCATATCCATTCGTTTGCCCTGCATTTTAACAAAATGTGTCAGTATTGCCCCAGAAAAATTGGCGGTCCTCGTGACGCGTGAACGCATTACGAAAAATATACCGTAATTATATTATTTTCTATGTAAGCGCACAAAGATAATAATTGTTTGTCATAGATTAATAAACAAATAAAATATACATTTTTTATCGTGATAAGTTTTTTTTAAATCTTTTAAATACATAATAGGTTTTTCACGCACGTTCGAAAGTCCACATTTTTTAATATTTAAGGGCCGGTTGTTTGATCGGTAGTTAGAGTAATAAATAGTTAAGCGATAAGCATAGAACGGGTGTTTCAATTGGTGAAAAACGCTAAAATTAATTATTTCTTAACTATTACTCTTAGTTCTGATCAAAAACAATCAAGTCCTGTATTTTGGGCCGGGCAAGCCATCAGCTAGTGTTCTGCTAAAAATTCTATGCGTGCTGTACATGTACATATATTTTTGGCTGCGTTATACCGTTAAATTTTATATATTATTAATTCCTTAAAATAACAAAATGTTGGCAGGCCATATTGCCACAGGAAAAACATCAACCCTGTTACCAATACACGTAAGTTTAATAATTTCTCGAAACTTAAGTAGTGAAAAATGTAAAAAACATAATTAAACTCACGTAGAGGTGGGAAGGTTAATATTTTTCTTAATTTAATGATCATCAAGAGTAATCTCTGCAATATTAATGCCAAATCCATCTAGTAATATAACAAAATTAATATTTATTTTCTCTTAACGTCACTTTAACTGATGCGGTTCCATTAGTCCTGTGAGTCATCAAGATGATTCTGATCATGGACAAAGCGGGTCCAAGTGATGGTTCAGCTCGAGTGTCTGCTCGAACAGCCGATTGAGTACGCAGATACCGCACAGACTCTTCTATGAAATACCTTCGATTATCTGCACGACATGAAAGCTTGTCAGAGATACATTTTAACAATACAATAAAATCAGCCAGAACTAAAAAAGGACTATCTTGAAGCCATGTAACCATCACTTTATAATAGTGATGCGACGAATACTACTTTCACGAAGACGAATATTAAGCCTACTATTCGGCGAATACGAATACGAATAATTCAACAAGGTAATAAATAATGCACCACTGTTCTTTTTTTACTACAAGAGATTTAATAATTAAAATTTACCACCGGCAAATTTTTGTTCAAAAAGCTCAACACTTCTTTTATCCGTTTTTTACATTCCCAGCGGTCGAAAATAAATATCACTTTTTTCTCGCTTACGAGAGGTCATGTAATCAGATTTTATTTGAAATTATTTTATTAATACTTTTACACACAATAAAATGGCACGAACTTTACATATTACAAAACAAAAACTACATGAAATGAGCACCTAACCTTATCAACAACCCAACGAAACTAGATGAAATAACTCATGTTATACTGTGAAACAAGTAACAATTGACAACTTGAGAACTCAACAAAGCCATTCAATCAATGTTAGGGGAATCCCCGATAATAGAGTGCGTAGGTATGTTCGGATACACGATGCACAGCCAAACCGTAATTTGCGTTGCGTTCAGTTAAAAATAGTTTTTTTTTTTAATATTCGTGATGATATTCGGCGAATATGAATATTCGTATTCGTATTCGTTGCATCACTACTTTATAATAATTTCGAATTTCTAATCATCAATACACGTATGTACATCGTAGTGAGACATGTCTCGTCATGTATCGTCCGTGGACATCGGCAATTATGCCACAAGGCATGCGAGCGAATATTTTTCAATAAATCAATATCGAGAGCACCCAACACGTTCAAAGAAATAACAATTTTTAAGAACTGTAAGGCTTTGGAGGCCGAGGCCGCCGATATTTTTCCCACATATTAAGTAACAGTACCTGCCGCCTGTAACGTGATACCTGTGCGATACTCGCCCCGTCACGCCCCCTGCAGACTCCATTCACCGTCCCTGTCGCGCAACACCACGGCGTCACACGCACCAACAACAGATATGATAATATTTGACTAACACAACGTCTTCAGGCAGTTTTGCCGCCGTTTATGGTTATTTGCCCAAGACACCAGTTTACTTGCTGGTGGGTGCTTTCTCGCCAAACGTTACCTAACCAGGTGTAATAATTACTCAGATTTCAATACAGTATATAGATATTGGTTCTTAAATTATATACCCATAATGTGAGACATTTTGTTTAAAGTTCTATTTGGGTCATTCTCTTTTTTATTGTCTTGTTTGGTACGTTCTGTGTATAGTTATCTGGGATATTCTGCCGTGTATATGGATATACACGGCAGAATATCCCAGAAAACTATACACAGAAGATTCTGAACGGCCGTGAAAACCTAAGGACATTTTTGTTTGGTACGAAATCCCAACATTAATAAACAACTCTGTCACAATATCGTATCGTATTATTGTGAGAAGGTATCATCAAACCTATATTATTAAACAAAACAAAAAATAACATTTTTAAATAAACACTACGTCACGAAAATGGACAGAGACAGACAGACAAAAAAGAAAATGACTAATTTACATTTTATCTTCTTCTTCTTCCTCCTTAGACTTCATCTTTACACTGCTAAATATAGGCCTCTTCTATACCCTTCCATCCTTTCTTGTTATTTGCTTGTTGTAGTCATTTCTTCCCCCCACAGCGGCTATATCGTCGGCCCATCTCTTTTGAGGTCTTCTGACGCCTCTTTTATTTTCCCAAGGTCTCCATTTCAGGACTATGGGAATCCATCTTTAGTATCCTGCCTTGAAACATGCCCTGCTCATTGCCATTTTAGCTTTGCTACACGACCCATGATATCCACTTCTCTAGTTCTGCGCCTAATCTCATTTCGGATCACTCCATGGATCGTTAAGGACATTTGTGCTTTTCTACAATTTCCTTTGTAAGGGCCATCATCTCCACTCCATACTTGGGATTTCTTTGTTGTTGAAAATATGTTTGAGTTTGCCAAAAGCAGCCCAGCTCATTCCTATTCGTCTTTGGCAATTCTGCTTTTTGTTTTTCTTTGCCCATATTTATCTTGTATCGCAGATACAAATATATTAATCTATATTTCAATATTATTGTAATTGATTGTGCATTTGTATTTTATGTGGAGATAATACTAAAGCAACCGATACTGATCGACATTTATCACTGATCTTGCGTAGAAGGGAAAATTCTTCAGACAACAGAAGAGAATCTTCTCGAATATTTTTATATACTCTCGCGCTTTCGTTTTTTCCAGACTTATTTGCAGTTGTACAATTACTCGATTATGTGCAATCCCTCTCGCCTTCACAATTTCTTGACAATACATTTATACAAAAAATATTTCGTAAATATTATAAATAGATTTTTTTAATATATATAAACACCGAACAGACATTACGATTCTATTTTTTTTTTGAAATGCGAATAAAAGTATTATGTCCCCGCGCCTCTCAAACAATGACAAGTCCGTTAAATGCAACATTAACATGCACATAAATCTTCGACGAGAGCATGCACGAGTGCAACATTTAATTTGAAATAATTCAAATTGTAAAAGGTGGGAAGTCCCCCTCGATTAACCCCTCCCAGAGTTTCGTATCTCCCATTATCAAAATATTCAAATGGAGCATGCTTGGAGAAGAGTCATCATACAAGTAAATCCACACATGTCTACACGAGTATTTGTTATTGTTAACACGGAAAATCGAATTAAAATTATTACACGAATATGCCGGTAATATTTTAGCACAAATGCCATCAATATTTCTTTTCGGAATATGCAATTTATTGAAAAAAAAAAGTGTCCATGGGAGCATTTGGTAGATTTTGATAGGAATACTATAGGAATCCCGATACAAGCTGGCAAAAAAACATAGTCTATTATGAGTATAGGTACACCTATAGTATAATATGTTTTTGTGCCAGTTTGGGCGCCCGGCGCGCTGCCATGTTGAGAACGTAATAAGAAAATACTACCTGTCTCGCTGGCGCGCATTTATACCTATCAGCATAACAAACACCGCTCAAAAATATTCATTGTTATCAATAGGTCGAACAACGTGCCAGTTTTTGCCGTGTGACGTTTACCAATTGTAGACGGTCCAATGTAGAAGGTACATACTTTCGTCATTTTTAATGCATTTTCTTCGATCAAGAGACTCCGAAACTATCGTATGTCAAAAATTATATTTATATATCAGGCGCGTGTAGTCGGTACATTGATGCATAGGTTTTGGTGATCACATATTTTTAAAAAAAAATCTTTAAAAAAGTTTAATATAAAATCAATATTCTTGTAACAATAACTACCATATATGTTTTTAGTTTTTTTAACAAAATGTGGGTGGTAAACTATATATGGTAGTTCGGGCACTTATTTTTGTTAGTCTCTGGTTTTTGGGCTGTCTAGATCTATGGACACGTATGTAGTTCTCTGTGTATGTAAGATTGGCGCGAAACACAGATTCTATGATCTATTAAACAGTCCAAAAAATATTTTTCACGTGTTTTGACTGTGAGTTTGTAAGATTTTACAGCCGGACAGCAGAATAGCGGAAGCTGACTGTACCAAACTTCATCACAACGGCAGATCACCAAAGGAAACTGGTAAGTGTTACCTTTTCATATCTAGAGAATTTTCGTGTTCCAACTTCCCAAAAAAAAACAAATTCGAGGACAATATCAAGAGATTTGCCCCGTCAATGGTTTTTATAAACACGATAACTCCTGTAGCACGTATCAGATTTTCATCAAAATTTTTTGAAAAATTAAGCTGGTAGAAATCTCGGATAAGCTTGTCGGCCAGTCTGATCTGACATCTTGTTTCAAAATGGCGGCCGATCAAAAAGTTTATGAAAATTCCCAACTCCGTTAATATTGGACATTGAGAAAAAAACACTAACATAAAACATACGAATTTCTTGCAACCAGCGCCGAAAGTGATTGATTTTTTTTTTAGTAGTCATTCATTAAAACACATCTCGGGCTACCGCCTTCAATCCTACGGCCTCGCCTACTGACCTCGTAAATCCTCCAGCCCATGACATGCAGAAAATCATTATCACTTCCTAAAGCCTTATACAGCTCACTTTATACAATAAATTTAATGAGAGTATTAAAAATCAGAATCGATAGAAATAAAAGCGGGGAATTATTTGTTATTTTTTTAAAGTGTACGAAAAATCCCTCTGTTCTCGACTGAGAAAAATAATTCTTGCACTTTGGGCACGGGTCCAAGACAGATGGGGGAGCCTGGAGAGTTTCCGTGAACAGAAAATCTGGAAATTAATTAAGACGGCAAATGTGTTTGAAAAACAATAAAACAACAGTAACATTCAGATTAACAAAAATACTAAAACTTCAAAGTCTCGTATATGTGACGAGATCGATCGATCGAAGACGAGCAGGATCTTGCACCTCTTAATGCAGGGAAAGATTACCGGAAGTCGGACCCTGGTAGAAGGAGGATATCATGGTTGAAAAACCTGGAAGCAGTGGTTTGGCTAGTGTATTGTAGAGCTATTACGGACCGCGAGATGGAAAAATCATTGAAATTTGAAACAAAACTGTCGATGCAATTTCATCCGAAACGCAAAACATGCCAAAAACAAAAATAAATATTCGTTGACCTTGAAACCCACGCACACTACACTTGTGCGCTAATTTTATATTTCCCACAGCTAATTAATTAATAATGAATAACATCATTTTAAATATTATTTTCTACCGTGGTATTCCCTTAATTATCTAAAAATATTTTTTACTAAACTTAATAATTAACTAGAACTATTTATCAGAGTTATCAACGATCTGTTGGAGCTTGATGTTGACTTGATGAAGTGAATGAATGAGGAAAGAATGGTAAGAAAGATATTTGACGTAAGTGTTGACGGCGCCAGAAAAAGAGGGCGGCCGCCGAAGACTCGGCATGGTTTACCTAGTAACTACATAGATGCTGCAAGATGGTCCTGTTAGGAGCCTCAAAAATCTTCGAACTGTATTCAAAGACGTATGAATATGGACGAGGCGAGAGTTGTGTGTCAAGGCAGAAGAGTATGTCACTGATTGGGCTAAATACATACAATTTTGTGCTTTTATATGACCTAAAACACAGTTTTTGCTTTTATTTTATTTTCATTATTTGAACATGCTAACTTACTATCATGCCATTTTTTTCGCAGTGGGTAGGCAGAGAGGATAAAACTCTCATTGAACACACCATTCTTACCTCATTCACTTTCATACGTCTTCTCATCCACACTCTCCAGTTGTTGGAGCTAAACGATATTGCTAAAATTATTTAAATATTTTTTGTAAAAATATTTTTGAATTTTGTAGTAGTTACTGCTTTCTGTTTTGCAACCTCGCAAGGGTAGATTTAAATAATTGTTAAACGCTGACAATAATGTTTACAAAAAGTATTTGATTTATAATTATCAAAATAATTAAAAAGTTACCCGATAGATAGACATTGAATGGAGTGAAGGATTTACGGAAGGGGTATGAAATATGACGTACAGGACACAAAGGGATACTGCAGGGGAGGATTTTATTATGAGTCCAAATGGACACTCTTTAAAATACACAAAAAGAAGAAGACATAATTTATATTATTATTTATCGGCGAACCGGTTACGGCTTTTTGTACGGCGCGTGCTGTTGACCGAAGGGTGTTTATTTAATGTAAGCCCTATCGGCCGGGACCCTCCGCGCTATTAGGGAAATAATTTTTAATTATTTATGGCACAAGGGAAGGCAGAATTCACAAGTGACGAGTTTGAAAGGTTATGTAATTGCCATCTGCTTTAATATTTACAGAGATTTAATTTCACGCATGAATTAAGCAATTCCGGAACATGTAACATCTCGGAATTCAAAGCATTCGTTACAATTTCAATGTATTTTTTTAGTTAAAGCAAAGGAAAGACATCATTGTCTAGTAGATGGACACAGGAGTGACATAAAAGACCAGCCAGAGCAAGGGTATGTCAAAATTCTGTCGATTTGAGCCATTGAATCAACATCATATTGATACTTTTCTGGCGGTCTGTATTATATTTATTTATTTATTTATTTGTTTACGCCCATTAGGCTTTTACATAAAGAGTATAAAATAAATTTCAAAAAGCACATACATTAAAAGTTTCAGGAATAGCACCAAATCATGAGTATAAAAATTAAAAATGTAGAGTAGGTAACGAGCAGCAATGCGTATAGGCTTTTACATAAAAAAATATATCATAAAATTAAAAAGAACATACATTAAACAATATAAATTACAAGTAGCAAATTATTAAAAGTACCAGGAATAGCACCAAAACATGTGTACAGAAATTATAAATATAAAGTACAAAGCGGCAATGTGTACGAAAAATATATATTACCCACCATTACATATTAACAGCTGAAGTCAGTAACGAAGCAGTATTGCCTCTTTAAGTGTGAACTTTACTTTCTCCAGACTGTCGACGAAAATGTCAATCATGCAACCATATTCATTACAAGTTCCCAATATTCTGTGTATCACAGAATTTGAATGATAGTTAGTTTTGCAATTGTTGCGATGGAATGTGACAATTTGTCGCGTTCTATGTGTGGAAGGGATTATATTTTGTATTGTATTTTTTTTCCGTTAAATAACTGCTCAATTCACTATGTATGACATATGTGTGAAATTACAATATATACATAAAATTCACGACAGTCCAATTCATCAATCCAATCCGCATTGAAATAGGATACCACAACCTAAGCAATTTCCGGCATCGTTAGTATCTTCGAACGACTTCTTTTCTCTATGGAAAAAGTAGATTATGTGTTTCATCAAACCTTTTCACTGGACAAAAAATAAATGGTGACAAAACAACCGGTGGCGGTCATGCATCAACTTGTTTCATTCAACATCAGTAAAAAACAAATTATTATACGTATATTCCAAAGTGTTATTATTATTTTATTAAGTACTCCAAGACATTAATGTATTAAGTAAAGGAATTTTTTCTATTTTCTTCTTCTTCTTCATCAGCCTTCGTCTTTCCACTGCTGGATACAGGCCTCTTCCTTATTTTTCCATTCTTCCCTGTTGTTGGCTAATTGTAGCCATTTCTTTGCCCCCACAGCGACAATATCATCGGCCCATCTCTTTTGAGGTCTTCCGATGCCTTTTTTATTTTCCCAAGTTCTCCATTTCAGAACTCTGGGAGGCCATCTTGTAGTATCCTGTCTTGCAACGTGTCCTACCCATTGCCATATTAGCTTCGCTACACGATCCATGATATCCATTACTCTAGTTCTGCGCCTAATTTCGTCGTTTCTAATTCTAATCTCTTACTATATTAACCCGTCAAAAATGACGGTACTCTTACACATCGGATCTTAAAGAATAAGTATTTATTTATAAGAGAAAAATATATATAAATAAGTTACAGACGTCACAAAAAGTTATGGACGGGTTATTGGGATTACTTTTCACAATACGGACATCTAAACATACACGAAACATTATATGTGATATCTATATAGTGTATCTATATAGTGATAGCACAATAGTGTATCTACTTATACGATGTGTATGAGCATTCGAATTATTCCTTGTTTACGCAAAATGGTGCAATACAAATTATCCGAAAAAATTAATTATTTTTTAACATCCTTAAAAACTATTCAGTTCCGTCGTCAATACAGCGGAACCTAGTGCCATTTTCACAATTAATTTTAATAATTTTTGTTACAAAATGTGTCCCAGTTTTCAATTACCCAAATACAATTCTGTGATTTATGCCGATTTGACACGCGACAGAGCGCAGATGGAACTGTTGGCGATTAAACTGTGCTGCGCGACCCTGATCCGGCGGTGGGCAGGCACCAGGAAGGTACCTACTTACTACCTACCCACTGAACTTTTTGCTGCATTCACGCCGAGTGTAATTATTCAGTCGGTTGGCAATGATTAATATCGGCGCGTTCGAAATTTGAAACTGTATTTGCGATTTTTTACGCGCGTCGAAACGGCGCGTAATTTTAATGTTAGAGTAAAGGAACACATTAGATGGCTCAATAAAAATAAGTTTTCTGAATTCGCGAACCAACTTTTGGAAACAGGCCACACGCTCAAAAAGGAAAACGGTTTCGAGATTCTAAATGTAAATAATAGAGGTCTTAGATTAGATAACTAAGAAATACTAGAAATAAAAAAATGCCTGAACACAGCCAATATAATTAATAACCAGATAAATTTTATGAATAGCCCGTTACTTGATGTATTCACCATTTTGGCGTCCACTTCTAAATTACCCCCACCATAACTGCAGCCACGCCCCCGTTCAAAAATTGATTTGTTTACTAGAATAGATAATGGATGTATTATGAATTTGCGTCCGTCCTGTTAAAGAAACAGTGGTATCGTAACCGGTAGGCGTAGAGTTACTAGTTAAGTGATTAATACAAAGTTGTTTAATTAAAATTAAGTAAATATTTTCATTCCCCGATGTAAAACAGGAATTTGCATTTTGTAAATAAATTATGCCAAGAAATTGTATTAAAAAAGAACGCAACATTTAGTAAGATTATTAATTAAATAATGCTTTATTTTGCACAAATTATTTGTTCTAATACGATTCCCACATTTAACTTATAATTAATAACAATAAAAAATCAAAATATTTTCAATATTCTACCGAGATGAAAGTGATAGATGATGGAGGAAATATTGGAGGATGGCCCTGCAAAAGCATCAATGATGGAAGAGCGTGCATGATAAGATGTGTGAATGTGATCAAAGCTAAACTGATGTGCCATGACAGAAGAGTATGGCGTTCTATTCTCTTTAACCACCCCTGGGGTGATCATGTAGTTTTTCCGCTCACATTCACAATGAACGGGATTTAAAAAAAATGGCGTCTATGTCCTTGAGATCATTAATTAAGATGGTTCTGGCGCTGCTTGATTTGTCCGATATTGAAAATTAGTCTCATATTTAAGGGGTTCTCATTTTTACTTCCTTTATATTAACTCGTGGCGTCTGCTTGCTTGCCGTCAACAAAAACTTTGGATCGATTTTTGACCCTTTTCCCGTGATACAATCGAGCTAAAACTTGGCAAGCAATCGTGGCGACGATCAAGAAGATTTATCAAATTTTTGTTAAAAAAAATTAATAATTATAGTATAATTTCGGATTTTTAGAAATTTTATTGGTTTTTTGAAATTAGAATCATTAGAAAAATTTGATTAGCAACGGCACGGCGGCCCGATAACCTCGCGGAATATTTTCTAAATTTGAAATACTCCGCCGGTATAATAGGAACATCACTACGAATTTCGAAAATTTACAAAACAATTGGTTCACAGATGACAGTAAAATTGGGTTTTTTGGGAAAAAATCAAATAATAATTTAATTCTTTTAGATTTCTGCTTAGTTTTGAAGAATTCTACATTACTCAAATCTGATTCTGACTAAATCATTTGACGCTGGAAATTCATAAGGTACGATATGGATGATAATTGAATCTATCAAAATCTTGTCATCTCAAAACATCTGACATTTTAGAAATATATTAAATTTCTGTAAGTTTAGTGTTATGTTATATGTTTTAATTCGTCTTTAATTATTGTTATATTTTACAAAGAAAGAAAGTATAGTAAAAACTTGGTTTTTATGGGTTACTTTTTTAATTCATATTCATAATTCATAATCTCATTTTTAAAAGAGATCCCAATTAGCTTAAAAAGAAAAGTCTTTGAATCGTGCTTACTGCAAGTGATGACGATGGCCCTTACAAAGAAAGTGAAGAAAAGCTCAAATGCACGCAACGATCCATGAAGAGATCCATGCTTGGCGTAAGCCTAAGAAATAGTACCAGAAATGATGAAATTAGGCGCAGAACTAGAGTAGTGGATATCATGGATCGTGTAGCGAAGCTAGAATGGCAATGGGAGGGAATTTTGCAAGGCAGGATGCTACAAGATGGACTCCCAGAGTTCTGAAGTGGAGACCTTGGGACAATAAAAGAGGCGTTGGAAGACCTCAAAAGAGATGGACCAACGATATGGTCGCTGTGGGGGGAAAAAATGACTACAACTAGCAAATAACAAGAAAGGATGGAAGGGTATGAAAGAGGCCTGTATCCAGCAGTGGAGAGATAAAGGCTGAAGAAGTAAGAAAAATAAGATTTTTAGACGATTTTACATTGAATGTGATCGTATTTGAAAATCAAACAACTTAAGCACTGTCAAGTGCTGCCAGTAAAAAGTAATTTGAATCGACAACTTTTGGAAATTACCTCCTGAATTAGTGAAAAATACGTACGCCTCTCTATACCTTTAGTTAAATGTACAAATTTCCTGGTAAATAAATAGTGGTCAAAATATATTTTTTAATCTACATGTATTTATAAAATTAACTACTAGTAGTTATAACTACGCGTCTCTGGTCCCAATACAGACCTACATACAAACAGAATTCTATATATCATTATATGATATAACACTGTTTTCGATTTTGACGTCTGTTGGGCTCAGATTAATTACAGCGATTTATTATACAAGAGTATTAGATTATGTCAGGTAGAGATTTAATCTATCTTTTCAACACTACTTCTGTACTCCATCAAGATGATTTATGGAATATTTAATATTTTTTTATTTGGCCAAGACTTTGCAAACCAATTTCGTTAAGATAATCAGTACGGTTTAAAGTAATTTACAGACGTATATTGTCGTTAATGAATTGAATTTTATAAAAAAATCTTCACTAGAGTGTTTAATATTTTTCAATTGTTTTATACAACCCTTTTCAGAGATTAGATGGCCGGTTAAATGACTGCATGTTAACTTGTCTAATTATTAGTAAGTAATGGAAACACGTTTTTAATAAACAAAACAGCAGCTGTACACCACTTCAAAAAATAACTTACATCCGAAGTTACATCATAACAAATATTTATCTATGGGTGCAGGTAATATAATGCACTGCTACCTGTCATTAGTATATGTATAACGTATACATACACATACATAATGTATACTTATGCATGTACCATACCAGTGGCGTGCTCTAGGTTATGCTGGTTATATATACTTATTCTGGTTAAGCTGCTAATATCGGGTTGATAATTGAAGGTGAACCGACTTACTGAATATATAATAGATAAAAAAGTACCACAATTTATGAATATTTTTGATGGAAGATGAAGGAAAGGCAATTGAGATGGTATGGCCACGTTGGAAAGTGCGATCGCTTAGGCGCATGTGTGGAAAATCCATTTATGACAGAGTAAATAATGAACAAATTAAGAAGGTAAAACTGATTTTAGAATAACAAATAGAATTTAAAAAAGGGTCGCATAGGCGGCCTGCCAAGACTTGACACGACTACACTAACCAGGAACTGGGAGATGGTTCTGTTAGCAGCCTCAACAATGACAGGACAGAAGACTATGGCGCTCCATCCTCTCTATCCACCCCCACGGGGAAGCGACGTGATGGTGATTAGCAAGATAAATAAATACTTAGATTAGTTTCGCAGAAATTTAAAGTTGTACATTGGCTTCACCGAAACCATCCTATAATATTACCCATAGGAGAAGGGTTAACTAAAATCAATGAGTCGATTGTACTTGGTCATTCACAGTTTGAAAACGGCCTAAACCGCGAAATAAATGTATTTTTTAAATACTTAACGCAAACTAGAAAAACTCAAAAATAATATTTCATAAAATGTGAGTAGTTTTAAATTTCACAAAAAAATGTATCATAATATTTTTAACTAAGCAATTACCTATCCAAAACACCACCAATATTGATACCGACTTAATAATTTGGGGCTGGATTTTCAGCATATCAAAAAATAAATAAAATACCTTTTTTAGATTTCGCATGGGGATGTAACCAGAAAATTAGGTATGCACAGCTTTTTTGATTACATAGAGTGCACGCCCCTGAGCGATACACGGATTGCGTTACGGACACGGTGAGCATGTCGAACAAGGAAAAAATATTTGTATATGTAATAATGAACAGTGTGTTTACGATAATATCAAGGCAACGACAGACTAACAACTCTCGCGTCCAATACTTCATTAAATATTACGTATTATACAAATCCGCCATTTTATGATTATCTTCGGGACATAAATCAGCTGGCATCCAGCGCGTGGGCGCCCTCTATTAAGCTTTGACCAAGTTTGTCGGCGTTTGATTTTAGATAATCAATATCAATAATTTGTAAGGTTTACTGCACAAATCGATGATTTCCTGTCCCTCTGCACCAGACTTTGGAGAATAATCTAAACGCTCGTCAAATATAACAGGTACGAGTAGCTAATCAATTTTGACGATGACGAAAATGTAAAGTAGCATTTGAGCGGATATTACATTACATAATATATTATATTTAATTTGTAAGACTCCGTGTTATATTTTTTAAATTGTAAATTTTTAATAAATGTAATATATATAATTAATGAAAATAAACTTAGTTTTACCCACTTTTGCATTGAAAATATCAACATGTTTCAGAGCCCATAGCGCCTTGCTCAGGATACAATTATATACGAAGGGACTATGGGCTATGAAACATGTTGATATTTTCAAAAAAAATTGGTTAAGCTAAGTTTATTTTCATTAATTATATTAATAATGTCACCACAAAATTATTTTGTTATTTTTGAAGAAGAAAAAATATATATTTATGCTAGGTATAGACAAAGTGTAAATTTTGATAGTGTTAATGCGTACTAGTTAAAATATACATTATCGAAATTCATCATATAAATATTGAACTATCATCACCCCACTTCTTAACAGGTTCAATAGGTTCTAAATAGGCAAAAATAAACACATTAGTAATCTCTTGAGTTAAAATAAATAAATAATAAAATAATATATAATGACACCTATAGAAATGGGGAAAATTGACAATTAAGCTCCATTAGCAAATAGCCATTATAACTTCCTCAACAGACGCAAAATCGCTTTGTGACATAATTTTGCATGATTAATATTAAAACAATTAACATTGTTTAAACAACTAATTTATTTAAAACACTCGACAGGTTTCAAGACTAATTAATGGTCCCTTCTTCAGGAGAATACATACTTTGTAAAAATAAACAACATACTTCGTAAGGTTCCGAACCACTACAAAAAAAATTAACGCCTTAGACACACGGATGCTGCATGTAGGTGTAAGTACCGATTATTATTGTCAAGGTATGCTTACTGCGATTTTTTTTGTGAAAAATATGGGAACGTTTTGTGGTTCATTTTTTACCAGAATGATACAATTTCATAATATTTTTTTTTAGCGTTAATTACATTATTTTCACTACTGCGTCACATATTTATAAATGATAAAATTTAAAAAAAAAGTACAACTGTTTCTTAACGTTCATTGCAAATATTATGCGCTACTTATCTGTTGCAATGAAATATTTTTTTTTACAGATAATATGTTTGTAATGGTTGTGCCCAGAGCCCACGGTAATTATTTTAATGTTTTTTTTTTCAAAATAGTGATATCTAAACTAAACATTTATTGAACTTATATATATTGAAGTTACGTGGTTACGAAAATTAACTGCCTAATTTGGTACACACCAAAGCTAGTATCTTATTACAGAAAAAAAAACAATAAATCTTGCATGTGACAGCTAAAGAATCCAGACACCTATTGGTTAATATTTTATATAATGATATGCTACCGACGTTCTTACATACAATTATTTTGCACTAATTAGTGAAACGTTTTCTCATCTAAAGAATGAGGTTTAAAGATTCTTAAATGTAGTTCGGAGACCATTCTTAAGTTTGATTCATTAAGCATGATTGCGCGTTCTTTATCATATATTTAAAATCATTTTCCTTCTGTGGACAACAGTTCTTAGCTCTCAATGCCTAAATACGGAAAAAAACACTGCTTATAATTTATAAAATTGATAATTCATAATTTTCTCATAGTTGGTTTATTTCTTAGGACTCGTCGACCCTAAAGGTATTCGCAAAGATGTTTAACAACAAATACTTTAGCAAAAAAAATGCAACACAGAAAGAAAGACAAGGAAACTAATGATAATTCTGTTAGAAACGGGTCGCACTGTGAAAAAGTTTTCGAACATAACTGTCGCGGACGTAACCCATAACTATGCGCGTGTTTGTAATCTGTACAGCACTTCATCACAAATGTGCGCAGTGCCATATATTCGGCCGTCTTCTGAAAATAGCAACATTGCTTTTTCGGTATCTTGACAGTTATTCTATATATTAATGCCGTCAATTTTGACGTTTTAAATTTGACAGGTTTGAAATTAATCAGAAAGCTCTAAAACGTAAACAAACTTTAATTTATTCATAATTTGTGATCAACTTACTTATTTACTTAACTTACGTTTAAGAGCTTTCTGATTGATAGAATTAATTTCAAATCTGTCAAACTTAGAACGTCAAAATTGACGGCTATTAAATAACTGACAAGATACTGAAATATACGATACAAAAAAATATGGCCGGTTCTTAACGGGTGAATTCTATAATTCTGGCACTCACTCTCGCATCTCACTTTATACAATATAAGTATTGAGTTTATACAATATATTTGGATCAGAAAAAAGAACAAACACAAAATTTATTCTATTTTATTATTTATTTATTATATGACATATTTATTTATCTATGGCCGCGCTGCCGACCATTTATTCAGGAGCAATCCGGACTATGTTTGTTTAAATGAGGAGCAAGCCAGTGGATATTATTTGACTCTTTATATATCATGAATATTTCCCTCCATATCTTCTATTACATAAGTGAAGGAACGAATTTAGAATTATACAATTACTGTAAAATCCTGTAATACCCTACTACTGTGAAAAATAAACGTAAATTTTTTAATGATTTAAAAAGTCCGCGTTGACAATTGTACTTCAACATTCACTTACGAGTACTTACAAAAACCGCTCTAAACCACTTCTAGGAAAACTTCTAACGCACCAATAAAATACCCAGAAACCAGCGCGGCTGATTAAGGGTTAACGATTAGAAGAAGACACTCGAAATTGCTGAAGATTCATCCGACGCATTTTTTGCATCCCGTTCGGTAGAGCGGGGCTTGATTAGCCGAATTAACCTTTCAAAGCGATTAGAGTTAGGACCATTATACATTGACTACGTCCATTTCGTCGGGTAATCGCATTAGCGGTCTCAATTTGCGTTTTGAGTTCATCTGCAGAAAAATAGATAACGGCAATGAAAATAGTTTATCTTGGAATCGTATATTTGCAAGGTGAACCCAAGTAACAACAGTTGATAATGAAAAGCTTAAAGCCGGCTCTACACTAGTAGCGAAGTCGTCCGAAGTAACCCGAAGTCCGAAGTATGTGTCTACACACTGCGAGGAATTCAGTTGCCCAATAGAATACTACTTCGCACGAACTTCGGGTCACTTCGATTCCTTTGACTCGGCGCAAAAACCAACAACTTTCGGAAATCGGCCGAGGCGAGCCGAAGTAGCACGAAGTACCCCTCTACACTATCGTATTCGCTTCGGCCGACTTCGCTAGTAGTGTAGTGCCGGCTTTATATAGCTAGAGCGAAATTACAGAAGGTACAAAGTATTATATACTTGGGCTGCAATATAAATGAAAGATGGGATCTTTCAGTACTGATCAAATGTCGCATTGGTCATGCTTATACAATCTTTATCCGTATGAATAAGATGTTCTGCAGCCATGATTTCAACCTTCGATTACGAATGCGAGTAGTCAGATGTTCAGATGTCAGAGTAGTCGAATGAGTAGTCAGATAGAATGGAAGCTTGGAAGCTTACCGAAGAATTGATAAGGCGACTTGAGCATTAGAGGCATGGATCTGCAGAAAAATACTCAAAATAAGCTACATGGACAGAGTTACAAATGAAGATGTTATGGTTCGGAATGTAAAGAATAATAAATATTCGAAAACTTCAATATCTCGAACATGCGATGAGACATCCAGAGAATTATTAGAGAGATTTTGCATCTTATAATACAGAGGAAGATTGCCGGAAGTCGCGGCCCTGAAAGAGCTGTAGAGCTATTCCGGGCCATCGTCCGTTGACCGAATGGGACACAGGACAACTTCAGCGGTAGGAAGGGTTGTGAAAATGGCAAGTCAGTTTCAGAAAACTAGGTTCAGCGAACGGGCATTTGCGGTGGCGGGCCCCAAAGCGTGGGACTCTTTACCCTCCCTGATAAGAAAAGACTTAAAAGGCACCTGTTTACAAAATCTTTCCCAGAACATTTTTAATATTCGTTGTTTTCTTTTACTATTTTTCTTTCTCTTGTCTTTTTCATTTTTTTATTCTAGGCTTTTAGTACGTAAGAGTTTTTTGTGTGTAAAGCGCCCTTGAGGTGAAATTTTCACAAAAATGGCGCTATATAAAGAATCCAATATTATTATTATTATTAAGAAGAACGGTCACTAAGACGCTTGTGTGGAAAATCTTTGGTCGATAGAGTGAGGAATGAACAAATTAGAAGTGAATGCAATGCTGGCTGTAGTGTGGTAGATAGAATAAAGAAAGGAGTGCTGAGATGGTTTGGTCATGTGGAACGTATGAACGAGGAAAGGATGGTTAAGAAAATATATGAGGCGAATGTTGAAGGCAACAGGAATAGAGGGCGTCCGCGAAAGACCTGGCACGATCAGGTACTACAAGTATTTGAGGATGGCCCTGTTAAAAGCCGCAACAATCGTAGAACGTGTATGAGAAGATGTATGAATGTGGTCGAAGCAAAAGTGGTGTGCCAGGATAGAAGAGTGTGGCGTTCAATCCTCTCTGCCTACCCCTGCAGGGAAACGGCGTGATGGTTAGTTAGTTAGTTAGTTAAGAAGAAGACCCATGTAAAACTATGACACAAGAGTGACATTTGAGCGCTAAAATTATCATCTTTATTTCCGCCGTGAGAAGGAACATTTGCGCTAAATTAATATAACTATTTATATAATATTACCTTGAGTTCTCTTTACACAAAAAACTTTAGAAGACAATGCACAATTAGTCATAAGAGTGTAAGTCATTCGTCATCTACTGTATTTTGCATTAAGATGCTGATGCGTACCTGGATTACCTTGGGCTTTCCTTTTTTTTGAATTTTATGACTATTTGATTAATTAAATAATACTACATTAATTTCACAACGCATATCAGGCCGTATTCTGAAATAATCAATAATGCTATTTGTATCTTGACAGTTATTGTGTAACATTTTAATGCCGCCAATTTTGATGTTTTAAGTTCGGCAGGTTTAAAATTAAATCAATTAGAAAGCTCATTATTTATAATTGTATAACTTAACGTTTGTTTACGTTTTAGAGCCTTCTTATTGATTGAATTCATTAATTTCAAATCTGTCAAAATTGGCGGCATTACAATATTATAAAATAACTATTAAAGTACAGAATTATACATATTGCTTATTTCAGAATATGGCCAATCATTACCTACTACACAATAAATATTCTAATAGTTTAAAATAATAAAAGAGCGACTATAGTGTTTTTTTATTGTCTGCAATACATTTCGATAATATTTTTCTAAGGGACTTAAGAGATAATGAAGTCTGCCTCAAATTATCCAATTATGATTATAAATAAGTTCAGATAAATATCTATCAGTATAGAAGTCAAAACTTTTGAGATTTATGGAGGAACAGAACCTCTAACCTTCGAAGTAACCCATAATAACTATATTATTATATATAGACTTATTACTTAATAAATATTCTAAATATTTTATGCAAACTTCTGTTTTGTAATAAAGAGAGAAAGGTGAAAAATGAACACTTAACAAAATGTGGTAATTGCTTAGAATTCCTTTAGCAAGACAAATGTATGATGTCAAATACAAAAAATAGACATTGCACCCTAGAGATATTTATGGCAGAAATATAAACTAATAGAAAAATTATTTGAACATTTAGACCACACTGCAAGACGATTGAAATCTGGAAAAGCTCATTACGGTGGAAATGTGCCAGGAATGAGACCAGGCGGACGATTCTCTTCGCGGTAGACCGGTCAATTAGGATCCATTTTAGAAGTAAAAATCCACCCTGTCTAAGACAGCGAAATCTGGAGAAAGAGACAATTCCCAACTCAAAGGAATAGGAGAGAGAAAGAAATAGAACTCACAAAAATGGTGCACTTCACAACATGTCAAATATATAACATGGCATAATTGCATGGGGAGGATCAACAATAAGTATATTCAATCCAGTTATTGCAACTCAGAAAACTGTTATAAAAGTTATCTTCAATAATAACAAGGACAGACGAAATATGTACTCGATAATTTCGATACATATGGCTAAAGGTGTTTCAATTATTTCGGATCCAATTCTTTTAATTGTACGCTACAAATTTTAAATCAACCTAATCCGTTGATAAATTAAACACATAAAAATATAAAATATCAAATAGAATCCTGGATAATAAATATAAGCAGACATAAAATTGATACACCCTTCACTTTAATATCTTTTCAATTAATGTATTGTAGCTTTTCTAATTACTGTATTACTTTAAAAATACTAAATTGTACAACCAACGGTAAACAATGCCTACTCAAACACAGAATCTTTTAGTGAGATAGGCATAGTCCTACCAAAATAGTCTATTTCATATTTATATAAGAAAAAAAAGATCGATTCTGGGTTACCTCGCAGCTGGCCATAAATTAACGCATAATTCGGACGAAAAATTGGAAGAATTCTTATTAATGCTGAAGCTTTTTAGCCCATTAAGTTCAAATATTACTTGTTGAATTTTCGGATACACACTGTATTCATTATGTAGATTTTCTTCACAACAATAATTACACAGAAGACGGATAGTTAGTTCATTACGTCTCCATATTAAATATACCTTCAAGAATCTAAAAAACTAAGTAATAAATATATCAAATTGAGATTCGCCCGAAGGTACTTACAGATTTTTATCTTTCTTCATGCGTGCCTGTACATGTGTAGACGTCAGGGATTTGATTTATGTACAACAGTTTTAACGATTGGATAAATACCAGTCGACTTAAAGTTCATCTTGAACCTAGTAGCTACCGGAAAATATTTAATCATAAAACAGTGTTTTCCGAGAGGTTGAAAAGAGATAAAAACGAAATTGCTATTTTCAAGCCCGCCGTGGATACGATGCGAGCAATATGAAACCGAGTACGCAGTTAATTTTTTATAGTCCTTTGGCATTCAACGGAAGTGGTCTGACGAAACTGACTGACTCGCGGTGCTGTGAATCCGCTTGAAACGATAAAGTGATGACGGGCCGCGGATTAGATTAGCGGCACAATTGAAAATCATAATTTATAAATGGGCCGGTATGATAATGTTACAATAATGGACGGATAAGGGAAACCGCAATCACAACACACACACAAGAAAGAAAAATACCAGACTGGTGGGAAAAATGTAACCTAAGAACTGTGAAGAACAATAATTAGATTTTCTGGAATTTTCTGCAGCATTTTTACACGGCTGAAAATGTACATATTTAACGCTGAGAAATATTTTAATTATAAATTTAAATTTTATTTTAATCTACAAATTATTTGAAAGCAAACGGTACCGTAATCTGTGCTTTTGTATAAAGAATCTTAAAAATGTATACCTACTGATGATGAGATAAATTTTGGTTGTTTGGTTCAATTATAACGATGATTGGTAATTGTGATAATTCGTAGTCCAGCGAGCAATCTCCGATACACTAGAAACTAAACCGATCTAACCTAAATCACAGTGAGAAATACTAATCTTCGTTTCAATCTAACACCAATCATACAATTACAGTTTAAATCATCACTGATACATATTGGAGTTATCAAGAGTATAACCAACCCTCGCCAGTAATAATATAAATAAGGCAACCCGCAATAGACACACGAGTCTGAGCACCTATTGAAGAGCTATAAAATACTATGTCATACTCGTTTAAGGCTATAAAATGCAACGACACACTATGTAGTCAAGACCTGGATAGTAAAGTAAGCGATCATCAAAAGTATGGAGGTATATGAGATGTGGCTACATCGATGTATGCTAAAGATCTCCTGGGTTGACCACGTTCAGTAGAAAGTAGTAGAATGAATAAGTCAAGTGGATGGAACGCTGAAAAATTCAAGCACATTCTCTCCAGTGGTAACTATGATATGTTACAATTCATTATGCAGGTTAAGATAGAAAATAAACTTCAAAAGTGGCTCAAAATCCGAAATGCTGAATATCTTATACATGCATCATGCTCAGGATAAATAAGCATACTGCAACGTGATGGCCAACACTTGAAACAAGAAGAAGAAGGAAAAGATGACAAATTCTTGCAGATTATACGTATAAAACATCAGGATATTAAAATTTGCCAACGTGCGCTCAGACAGTATAGTTTAAACATTAAACTGTGTCATATGAGACATAAGGCTACACTACTATTTAAAATTTAATGGTGAACTTGTACAAATGATTTTAAAAAAAGGTTGCGCGTTAAAGGAGACAGGCACTTCCGTTGTATCCAATAATGGGATATAAACAATAATAATTCATCAATTAATCAATCAATAATGTTAACATTAACTTATCCAAGTTATCTGTATTTTTTTTTTTAAATGTGCATATGTATCTTTGCGTTATATAGTACCAATAGTCAGAATATTCACCTGTAAAATAATCGCATTTAGTTGGGAATATTCCTTTTAATCTCGGCTTTATTTATACAAAACGTCAGTAATAAGCTTTAGAATTTAATGAAATACAATGAATATTTAGTAAAACGCTTGCCTTATTAAGGGGAATCTTTTAGAAATAATGATGTAGTATCGCTCCGCGGCCATTTTATCTTTAAATCCTTTTCCGTTCGTTGGCAATGTGTGTTTTTCCCGCCTTTTCCCACGACTCGAGCAGCCGAAGCCGTCTGCGAGCCATCTTAAGGCAAATCTTCAAAGATAATAACACAAATCCCGCCATTTAGCAGAGATTACGAAAGCGCCATTTAATCCGCGTCACGCGACGCTCGGTCAAGTGGAACATGGCACAACATGAAAGCGAAATTGTATGCATTTTGTAAGAACATAATCGCCAAATTGGTGGTATAATCACTTATAATAGCCATTTTTAAAGTCATTTAAAAATCGGTATTGTCAAAATCGTGGGAATTTTTCGAAAGCGTTATGGAACGAATCGTGCCGACGTTGAAACGCCGAAGTGATGACAAAAAAATTTGATAAAAAACGACCAAAAATTAAATGGCAATCCTAAAGGTGCGTGTCCAAGTGAAGATGGAGGCTGATTGTTGCTGATCGACGTTCTCTGGAGGTAAAATGAATAGACAACAAGTTTATGTTCGTAGACCGCATACATATACGTAGGTATATAATGATTTTAATATAATAAGCTCTACACTGATGTGAACATTTTGTATCCTGACATCAAGCAGGATACAAAATGTCCACTTGGAGTAGATACTCCAGGAGGGCCGCCCAGCACACTGGTAAGCTGTTTATTCCCTTGGATTATCAATCCGTGAAGTAGATCACGCACTTGGTGTGACCGTCACAGGATGTTTAGATATACAGAGCAAACAAAGATATCGGTCTACAAAGCTATTGTGCTTCCCATATTTCTGTATGGAATGGAGGCTTGGGTATCTTACAGAAGACACGTTAGGAGTCTGGACATGTTCCACCAATTCGCCGAATCCTACAGATCCACTGGAGCGACCATATACTATCTATCATTACAGTTCTGCGTCGCTCTAAATGTCGGCCAATTGAAGACATGATCATGGAAGCGAGATTGAGATGGACGGGACATGTGTTACGCATGGGCGATCACAGACTTCCGAAGCGGGTCTTACATAGGGAGATAGTGGGCAGGCGAAAGGCCGGAGGACAGAAGAAAAGGTATAAAGATTGTCTCCGAGAATCGCTGAGCCTATGTGGAGCACCTGAGAACTGGGAGTAGCTGACACAAGATCGTGTGAGATCGGGCTAATGGTGTTGCGGCGGCCAGACGATTAAAAAATGACCGACCAATGCAACTTGACCCCTTCCTATGTGAAATATGCGGGAGAGAGTGCGCCTCTCGAATAGGACTATTTTCCCATCGCAAAGCTCATGAGAGGCGCAGCAACAACAACTAAGTCAGAATGGCGAGGGGATCCTCGATTACGAAGCCCGGCTACAACAACAACAACAACAACAAGATATACGAAATACAACAACGTGTTCTGATACATTTTCTACTATGAAAATGTAATACCATACTTGCACATTCACTCACCATTGTCCTGCCTAACTCGACAAAGAGTGCAGTGAATAATTTTAATATAATAGTGTTACGATATGGAATCTAAAATTTCAGAAAATATTTCGGCACGCCTATATGACTAAACTTACTCCCTCCATAAGTAAGTTAAACACAACACATATTAAAACAAATTAGATTTTAAAAAATGTCTATCTATCGAAAAAATTAGTCATCATGAAATTTTAATGTTTCCGACGGGAAAAAAAATTGTTTAACTAATCAAATTTACGTAGATAAATTTTGCCACAAAATCGGTTAAAATTCTCTACCTACAGTAGAAAATTTCGGGTTCAAAATTTTTTTTTTTTTCGATAGATAGATTTTTCCATACAGAAATTAAGTAAAAAATATGAAAGAAAAAAATGCAACTCTGATGTCGCTTATCTCCGTAACTGTCGACATTTCACCAAAAGTGTAAAAAGTATTATCTATTCAAAATTAATTATAATAATAAGGAAGACTCCTCGTTTTTTGTTTTAATTATTTTGAAACTATATTCTGAAAAATGGCCAAGCGATCTAGTGGACGGTGGATCGAGTCTCGATTCAGGAGACTATTTTCATAGCGCAAGCGTTTAGCTTAATGTGATTAAAATACGAAGAATATTGATGTGACATAATGTATCCCTTGTGGATGCGCATCTCTTATAAAAAAAAAACTATACGTGTGTCGTATTTCATAGGCGTTTTTTATAGACAATAAAATAACAAGCCGAATAATTTTGGGCTAAACTAAAATCCCAAAAAATACAGATCCATCAAATTACGATCGTAAACCGAGTAATTCTATAACAGGTATTAAGAAATTTATAGCGTAACTTTGATAAAAATCTTTTTGATGTTTGCAATATATATCTTTACGACATCTTTATTTTCCGCTTTAATAACAATGTTCGAATCAGGGCTGTCACAAAACGGTGCCAACGACTTCATTAACGTGCCATGTGCTTCGAATGTAAAAGCGCTCTGCGGCAATTAACGATTCGATCGGACCAGATTGATTTGTCGGCAGGGACCGTAGAAGAAAACGAAAGTGGAATTTTGATCGCGGGCTTCGAAGCGTATCTCGTACGGGATCTGCCCCGCTGGAATTTTGGACGATAGCAGCCTTTAACCCTGCGGGTGTGTTTTAATGATCGATGGCAGATAACGCAGGCACCTGTGAGACGTTCGGAAGAATGGAACGTGTTACCTTGCTGGCAATCTAAATCGGGAGGCTGTTTTCTCCCCAAGGCTAATGTTACAAATTCTACGCTACGTTTCTACACAGCGTGTTATGATATAATTTAAATACACGCTGATACGGCAGACGGTGTAAAAAAATACAGTTTGAAAATTTTGAGTTCCTATCGTCAATACTGAATATTATTTTGTATGTAGAATCAAAAGCTGGCGAAAGACGGACTTTTTCGTTTTCTATGACTGAGTCTTTCTACTCTATATAAATACTAGCTGTAACCCATAAAAATTGATAAATTATTAGATCGCGCTTTTGCTAAACCCTAGTATACATTTATAGTATTTTTTTGGCGGTCCGTGTTTTGCCGGTTCGGGTTTGGTGGCCCCGGATTCATGCCCCATCCCCGGCCATTTAATTTGGTTTTTGTAGACGTGAATTCGAACGAAATTACGGACGTTACACGAAGTTACGGGGACAGACAGACAGACAGACAGACGGACGGACGGACGGACGGACGGATGGACAGAAAAACGAAATTATTATGTTTGATGATTTGAAATCCTAGTAGTGAACTAATATTTATAGAGTACTGAGGGATATTTTAATATTGCAAAAAACCAAATAAATATGTCTTATTCATTACCATGGCGACTGTATATTTTACTCAATACCCAATAGCGTCAAGCTTGCGTTTTGGCACTTTCAAAGATATATTTAAAAATTAAAATATGACTTCCCGGTAGCTATACAAAGAACATATTTGTAAAATTAGTGTACCTACATGATACCTACGTAAATACTTTAATTAAAAAATCACACTTGCTTAATACCTACCTATACAAAGAACAATGCTAAGCATAAGTGAATAAACTTTAAATATCTAAAATAAGTATAATATTTAATTCCTTACATCCTTCTCAGTCAAATGTTCACATAAACACATACAATTTAAGACGTGAGAATATTAATTATTGTAGGCATTTTTTAAAAAATATATATCTACATATACATTAATTTGATCGCTAAGAAATAGGAAGATCCTTTATTAAACTTGTATCAAGAGATGATTAATCAATAGTAAAAAAAAAATGTGTTCAATCATACATTTCTAAATTTAGTCAGGTGTAACGAAAAAAGAATTTTCCACAAATTTTTGAAATGGGAGAACAATTTAAATCTTAATAAAATAAAAATCACGTATTAAAATATGTGCCTCGCAGAGTTTAACAACCCTCGATAACACGTTACGTAACAAATGAATATTTCATAATACCAATACAGGTTGAAAATTATTTATGCTCGTTTAAAAATGCCTGCCATGTATAGACATTATGTTCAAAATCTGTCCGGAATACCGTGCTTGGTTGCCGAGTCGGCAGCGCGCTCGCCCACATACCGACTACCTGGGACTGAAGTCCCAGCGCCGCGGGCGGCTATCAGTTTGGTCCTACCATCTTAAATGATTCTTAAATCTTACAATTCTTTCCCTAGATCACGCTATAACATCCACTGCACGCCTACACTGTTAGGTTAATAATTGTTCTTTAATAGAGTATACGTCACACCAATATCTGCATATTTTATAAACCAAGAACGAATTCAATGGTCTCCTGGATCGAGATTTTCGTAGTTCTTATAGACTAAGAGCCAGCAACCGCCACACTTAGGTTATAGTATCAAACCTGAAATATTTTCTGTAGATGTGCACTATAGTAGGTAAGAAGGTTTGGATATTATGATATTTAAACATGTTAAATCAGATTAATTAATCAATTAGAAAAACATATAGAAAAATCACGGAAAAATATTTGGCTACCGGGATTCGAACCACGGATCTCCTCCTTTCCGGGGCAGGCGCGTAAGGTAAATTGTTTTATGCGTGGTTAAGAAAATAATTTCCATCTCTTTCTCACTGATGCATCTAAGTCCGTAATAGAAGACAGCAGAAACTAGATGTCTCATATTTGTTTTTTAGTGACGAGTCTATATTTATAGTACGCCTATGGCGTCATTGAAAAAATTGTTTTTTTTTTAAATAATAGTGTCGTGTAGTGTCGTAAAGATCTCGTTCGAAATTTTTTCGAACTTGAATACGCCGTGTCCAATAGTCTGCGGGTGACTTCACTTTACTCTGACAGCTATCAAATTTTGGAAATGGCCGATATTTGCACGAAGATTCCGGATGCCGTGGTTCGGACGACGAAGGCTTGCTATTATTGGATGTGACTCGGAGTGAAAAATGTACGTAGTTTGTTCCTTCCCTTCCTTCTTCCGTCGGGTTAATCACATTAATGAATCACCCCAGAGATAAATACTCGGGAAGAGAACTAAAAACAACTAGCGCAATAAAGGGATAAGCAGGACGCGGCGGCGCAAATAAAACTTGATTTGAATTTAAAATTTCACGAACTTCGCGGCCTCGGCGAACAAATGACGGAGTCGCAAAAAAAATATTTCCACAAGGATTGTTTTGATAATTAAATTAACTTTTTAAAAACCCTCGATGCCAAGTTCCTCACTTACTTTGAAAAATATTAAGTAATAATTTCGTCGGTAAAACAAACTTGTTCAAAGCGGAATAGAATTGAAAATTGCCAGAAAACAATCGGCTTCGCTGATGGCGTAGTGGCCTCTTAACGGATAATGTTGACCGCTGCGCAGCCACAGCCGGTATTCTACATAAAACTTACTTACCAATTTTAATATTTCCTAGGTAAATTTATAGGACTCCATAAAAACGCTTATGAAATTAAAAACACACTTGTTTATTTTGGAACTGGGTACGTGCCTAACTAATTTTTAAAATATTATTAGTGTTCGAATTTCATTGTTAACCAGATTCCAAAAAACTATGAATTAATAGGAATAATGTTGCCTCTATCTCATTTATATAATTTTTTTAAGTATCCTTTTACATATACAGGGTGTACCAGAGCTAGCAGCAGAAACTTGGCCGGAAACTTGGCCTATGTTATGAGTCTAAAATATTCAAGCAACCACGACATAAATATTAATAATGGAGATAAGCAATATCAAAGTTCGCATTTTTTTTCAATATGTCTGACTTAATCCAAACCTTCTTACTTAGAATAGGGAACAAGTACAGAAAATATTTCAGATTTGATATTACATATAAAGTAAGTCTGGCGGTCGCTGGCTTCTAGTTTTAAGATTTAAGATAGATTATAAGAACTACGAAAATCTCGATCCAGGAGGCCATTGAATTCGTTCTTGGTTTATAAAATATGCAGATATTGGTATGACGTATCTATATTCTATTAAAGTCTATTAAGTCAGAAATATTGAAAAAAAATGCAAACTTTAATATTGCTTATCTCCACAACTATTAATATTAGGTCATGGTTGCTTGAATATTTTAGACTCATAACATAGGTGGGAATCTACCGGCCAAGTTTTTGCTGCTAGCTCTGGTACACCCTGTATATTTTTTAATTTCTTCCCTTTAAAACCGTTCATACAAATATCATTAATGTTTAAATAGAATTGTTTATCCAAACCTATTTAAGCCCTTAAAATTATAATAAGCTATCATTTGAAAGGTTTTCGTATATACATATAAGTTGTTGAATACATACATACAACCGCACCCAAACTAATTCATACAATTTATCTTCCCTTCTACTCCCGTCCCACGTTCCCCTCCAACCTCCTCACTCGCTGTTTAAATAATTAAAAAAAATTATTTTACTACGTCACGCTTGTTTTAATAAATTACTATATTCAGTGAAAAAAAATTACTTGGCATAATTTAATATCTCTTATTTTATATTTGCTAATATAGATCTGCTGTTAATGTTCCCTCAAATAAATAAAATAAAATATCTCAGATTGATAATTTCCTCATAAGGAGAATCATGTCTCACAAAAATTAAACAAGTAGAGCTAAAGAACAAGACTATTTATTTTCTTGTGTTTTTAAATTATTTTTTTTTGAAAATACATATATTTATTACAATAAAAGTGTACAAAGTAACAAATAATTAACGCAAACATTTTAATCAAGGGACTGATCTCTTTAAGTTAATTGATGTATGCGAAATGTGCATGCATTTATGTCATAGTACAAATTTTTTGGTTTGACATAATAATTATTTACCTAATAATGATAACAAACTTTGTACTAGGAGATTTAATGTAATAAATCGTTTATAAAACAAAGAATCATTGAGCATCAGCAAAAGAGAGGGTCCAGAATCTTCGAGTAAAGCGTAGAAATGTTAGGGTATCAGGTGAAGAGATGGCAATGGGCAAGCCACATTGATGGATGATTGCAATCTTCGAAGGGAAGTGAAGAAAACTCACTAGACTGTTGATATTATCTGACATTCTGCGGAAATATGTGACAGAGGTTAAAATTACAGATAAAAGTGAGAAATACTTGGGGAGGCCTTCATCCAGCAGTAGACAAAAAAGTTAATAATGATGATAAAAGGATTAATGGCGTGATGCTTAGTTAGTAAGTAATGATAATGTAAAAAAAAATCATTCATGTGTCAAAATTAAAATCCGCCATTTTGACTACAAAGCCTGTAAAGAGGCATTACGCCATCAGAACACATGATGCCTGCTCTTGTTTAATACAATATGTGATTCTGTAACGCAATTAGGCGTATATTTTAAATTTTGTAATTAAGCAACTGAAACCTAGTTTTAATACGCCGTAATTTCATTTGCTTGATAAATGATAAAATCTACAAGAATGTTCAGCGTTCCAGCGCGCTATTAAATTATTTATCAAAATAATTACGTAAATAATCATTAATAAAGAACATCGCTGTTTGCTCAACTTCGGAACACAGCGCCGCGTTTTCGGGGATAATTTTTTTCAACTCGTGTCATATATTTATCTCGATTTAGAAGTTTAATTATCCGTAAAAAATGATATATAATTACTAGGAAAAACAAAACACAAAACCCACGTCTAATGTAGGTATACCTCGACATTATTACACTCTTGTATGCCTCCGAATCTTATAGACACAATCAAGACTTTGGAAAGACACCACCAGCAGCGATGTTGAGGAAATATGCTACGAATTAGATGCACAAAAGATATAGTACATCTAATTCGTATAAACTTTCGCATTGGTAAGCCATAATAATAAGCAAAGGAGCGATAACTTATAAGGGTTGGCCATCTAGCCGGGAAGCCTCAAAGTAATCTACCAAAGCAAATCACGTACTCCCAACCAAGGTTTCCTCTAATTTTTCTATTAAGTGTGCGGACTATATACTCGTCTGAGCAGCAAATTGCGTACAAAAAAACTGTGCGCAAATCTGCACCATTTTTTGCAAGTATTAATTATTATACCGTCTAAGAAAGTGCATACCTAATTATGAAGTAATTATCTATAAGTTAATTGCACAATATTCTTACCCGATTTACGTTCTTCATCCTATTAGAATCTAATAGGTTAATCATTATAAAATGTTGATCAATATTCGGTCTATTAATGGATAGTCGAACAAATATTTATGATATTAAGTGCGCAGTTGCACTCCCGCACACCTTAGAGAGGGAACATTGCTTTCAAATATACCGGGACGAACTCTGAGGCAAAAAAAACGCTTCTAAAGCTCCCTGAGAGAAGATCTTCAAAATATCAATATAAAGATCGATACCTGAGAGATAAACTGACGAGTTTAACTGGAGGTTGATGGTGCATAGTGGCATCTAAAAATTCGAAACGGAGCGCTAGCCGTACAACGCAAAAATAAAGAGAAAGAAGAGCAAACAGGGTACAGAAGTCGAGCCGCAGACACTACCTTACCACACCCAAGAAGATTAAGAACTGTGGATCCAGGATTCATCTGAGTAGGTACGCCTACTCATGAGGGCCAGTCTTCCTCGGAGACGAGGGATAGCAAAAAAAAAATGATGATGATAACAAACTATTTCTCGAGATTGTAGAAACAAGAGGAACTAAGAGGCTTTCCGAACGGTTTGAATCATTTTACAAGATTTTAGAAAGATCTGGATAGGACCTTATAAATTGCAGCGCGGTCGCTCGGGCGAGTTCAGTCGAATTTGATAGCTGGCGAATACAAAGCAAAGAGCGAATATACAAGCGTACATAAGGTGTTACAAAAGAATACGAAATATAGCATAGAAAGTTGGAATCTTCTAGTGTGAAATTCGTGCGAATTACGGATGAGTGTTCAAGCTAAAGTTTGTGTCCAGTGATTTGTGTTTAATGAAAGTTTGGAATTACTAAGAGTGTTTCATTTCGCTTTCCACTGCGGCGAAATTATGACAATATTATGATTTTAAAAACTATGAAATTCATTGTTCAGAACCTGATCCTAAACGCTATGAAGTTAAATATTCTAATTCAAATTTTTGATGTAATTTTTACCGGATAACTTGTAACTAAGCTTTCGATTTTTTTTACATTCGTCCTGTTATTTCGAGGGCCGCCGTGTATATCATCCGCCACGTTATTCCGTGTATATCATAAGTTGCCCCTATTTATGTATACTTAAGTATATTAACAATCTTAATTAATTATAAGCCTTGAACTACGATAAAGGAGTGCGCAAATAGTAGTAGATCGTAGAGGGGACAAAATAAACAGTACAACACGTAAGCTGTGTAATTTATAAATGACAAGAAACAAGCACACACACTCCGCGCGTCTCCCAAATCTCCTTTATTCTGCCTTTCAAAAGCAAACAACATTCCCACGAAATCTCAAAGAGCAGTCTCAAAACGTAATAAACTCCGTCAAGATGATACTTCGTATGTACCAATCCGCGAAACAAATATTCGAAATGAAAATGATTAAGTACTGAAAGTTAAATGGCGACATCAAAACGTTTATGGGCCTTTTTTTCTCATGGCGGGTACGCGTGACACGAAAGTGAAGCTGCCATTTCTGTAATCGGACAGTAAATAATTACCGACATTACATTTATACGGGGAAAAGGTAATTATCACCAGAGCCGTCCTCGGACCAAGTGCCGGCCTCTGTTTAAGAGACAAAATGTCGCAAAAGACTAATTCTCGACTATAAGGCATTATTGACGGGACCTCATCTTCTATTTAGTATTGACCCAAGAATTTCAAAATTACAAGCTTTGTAAAAATTACCTAAAATTTAATTGATAATTGAAGGTGTTCCTATTAAAAAGATCATTATGAAAAGACAAAATTTTACAAGAGAGAAAAAACACTTAGTGAAATAAATAATCAGAATTTCAATTTTTATTCGCTTGCCAATTATGGATATTAATTTTACGTTTCATGTTGTTAAGCAATCTCAGTGATATCAAAGAACTGTCGACAACCGCCGTATTTGTTACTGCCCGATGAATATAGACCTTTTTCCACGATAGCCAACTTTTGAGGTCTAATTTCGGCAAGATTGAGTTGAAATCATGTAAAATAAAATACCTTCCTTATACAGTGTATACTATTACATAGACTATTTTAAAACAATAAAATCAGTTTGTGACCTGATGTAGGTAGGTACTATGTAGACTCTTTTTATATGCCTTCAATTATTCTGTGAAAAATTAAAGAATGACAATTTAATGAGGTATAAATAGCGATTTTTTTAAATCAAATATACAATATGAAAAATCTATGATATTTCTTGTATTCAGGTGAGTTAATATACGTACACAATTAAAAAAACAAACTAATTATGATATGAATATCAATACAATTTCTGCTATTAAAGTGGACGTTACAAATACAATGAGTAGCTCATTGGTTTAGTGGTTGCGACTGCCATCTAACGATCCAGTGGTCGGTGGTTCAAGCTCCATTCGAAGCGAACAGAAAGTTAGTCCTATTTTCATGGCACAATTGTCTAGCTTAGTTTGAAAATAGCAAGAATATTGATGCGACACGTATTCAGATCTATCAACTCTATTTTAAAAAAATGCTTGTTAGTTTAATGGTTAACACTCTAAGACTAGTGATCCAGTTAACGGGAATTCGCGTCTTATTTCAGGAGACAGGACCTATTTTCATAACCCAAACACTTAGCTTAGTTTGATGTTATAGTAAAAATATTTATGTCATGCGTATTTCTTATACGCCTCTCTATTTAAAAAATGTGACACAACATTATTTTATAAATTTTCTTTGTAAATTTTTGCATTTTCATAAAGAGTTGTTTAATAAAATCACTCTTAATTCTTGCCTTCACATTATATTGCCATAAAAGTGATAATGACTATTTAAATTTTTACAAACTTTCAAACTTCGTTTCGTCGCCCCTGAAGGGTGTCGCCCTCAGGCAGTTGCTATTCTCGCATACCGTTTCGGGACGGACCTGGTTATTGCTTAAGCCAGCGACACCAACCACAGGTTTCATACTACTTAAATATGGAACAGCCGGAACATAAAGTTTGTTTTATTTCGGACATAAAGCCGCTTTGGCTCTCGCCTGGAAGGGTAAAAACGCCTCCATTATGCGTATTTTACAACCAAGGCAAAAGAGTCTTCCAAGACGCCAACAATAGAACAACATATCTACCTCCTATCCACGGAACCTTCTAGCCTTCAGTGACATCTGTTGCTTTTATGTAAGCTTGGTCTATAACGCATTCTCAGTATTCAAATCAATGTAAACGCTGGTATGTTTACATTTATGCGATACCCGGGGTGTAAAAATATAGGTAGAATCGTAAAAAAGTATAGAAAGCCGTTTTAAAAGTTTAATAAAACATACTTCTGTATAATTTAATAAGCTATCTATAATTTAGGTACAAACCTTGAATGTGCATACCATTATTATTGCAGAATAATGTGATTAGTTAGAAATATATTTTTGTAGAAAAAAAACTGTAATATTTAATAATGGTCAAACGTTATTTTAACCGGTTATTATTTGATATTTGTATCCACGATTGGTAAGTGAGATATGACTGTTGATTAGTACCTACTGGTGGTTGCCCGTCGAATCGCGAAAAATCAGTTAACAATAATCGGTCCAGTTACCAATCATCTCATACGACGGTTATTGTGTAACCGATTAAAATACCATCGCTAATAATATAACCTCATCAAATGTACATATTTTGAACGATTAATAATTCATCCTAAAAATTCTACATTATCGGTTTGAACTTATTTGGAAAATTACAATTTTTGTGTTATGCAATTTTTTTGATAAACTTCGAGTTTCTGACACGTCCGAATTTTTTTTTCATCATGTCAAACTGTTACTAATTTAAAATGTATCGATTTATAGATTTTATGTATCTAGATCTTCCAAAATCATGTTTCCTATAAATTTACAGGCTATGTAAAATCTCGAATTCAGTACCTACATTATAAATTAGTGATATTCGATAACGGTATTCAATTTTTTTTTGGATAGTGCTGATTTTGCTTTTATACTCCACAAATTACTAATACTTAAATTCTACTTAATTTGCTTCAGTTTTTCACAAAATGCCAATTAAAATTTAACTTTCACAACAAATAAACTTATCGCGAAATCGTGGTATGTTTGTATTATTAGCGTGTAAACAGTGTTATTTGGTAGCTTTATTGATGGGCATTATTACGTGGAGAATTCAGTATTTTGATGATTAAAATCTGAATATTATAATAATAATCGTGAGAGAAATATTACGAGATACATATTTTATTTCGATTTATTTCGGAGAAATCCTAGTCAAGCGTGCCTTATTTCTAATTATGTACTGACTGCACGACGAAGTCTTAGAAGACTCAACAATCGACGAGCCTGTCTGAGAAGATGAATGAATGTGGATAGGTTAGGATTGTATCAAAGGAAACGGCGTGATTCTAAGTTATTATTTTTCTTTTATTTAAACAGTCTGGTGGTAAGTTAATTAGTAGATAATTAATTATATGTTAAAGAAAACAAATTATTATTGTGAATCAATTTCAGAACAAAGTTCTGTGAATTATCAACAAATTTATCAATCAATTAGAAAAGAAAAAATATTTTGGATAACGCGCCATTCCCGGATAGAGTGGAGGTCCGTTGGTTCGAATCCCGGTAGCAGCTAAAATATTTTCTCGTTAGTTTGATTTCTCTGTATGTCTTTTCTAATTGATTAATAAGTTTGTTGATAACTAATTAGTTAGGTAAGTACTGGTTTCATCACAGCTTTTTACTGCATTTGTTTTTCTTGCCATTGGGTTTGACTTCAACTGTTGTGGACCGAAGTAGCAACGATTATCGCTCACTATGCGAGTTTTTATCTCCCCGTTACTTGCATGTATACAATATATATATTATTGTGATGAAATCTAATTACATAATGAGTGGCGCATAACGCATGAGCCATAAACGATGTTACCGAGAAGTAAGGCAAACTAATTTAACATCAACAAATGAAAGTAGGTAACAAATCAAATCCAGTTCTTTCGCTGATAGAATTCTCCGCGCTGAGCACATTAGCGCGACATGATTTATTACCCAATCTGCACACTTCCAAACGAGAAAAAATATTTACGGTGTGTCTTTGTTCGACAGACGAGCGACAAACCTCGCCGAGGAACCTATGAGAAAATTCTCGATACAAGTAGGCACCGAAAAAAATTACGACAAAGACTTTACCTCCGTGGAAATTAATAATAAAATGTGGTACGTATTCACGCATCACCAAAAATTTTCGAAACAGAAACAGCGCTTAAACCCAGCTATTCTAAAGACAGCAGTACAACTGCTCTCCAATGTTTCTCCTTCTTACTTAACAATCACGACTGAGTTGACGTTTTCTTGGTATTTTTCTCTTGAACATTTAACACTTTAAGTCCAAAGTGTCTATTCTGAACATAGCAATATAACGTAACAATCCTATCTTGACCGTTATTGTATAACATTGTCATATCGTGAATTTTTACGATTCCTCAATCACTTTCATACATCTTCTCATACACGCTATTTGGTTGTTGAAGCTTTTAAACAATGTCATATTCCAATGTTTGGTTTATCTGGTCACGCTAGGTCATTTGCTAGGCATCTTATGCGTTCTTTGATTCTAATATTAACTAGCTGCAACCCGTAAAAAATGACGAAACATTGCTTCGAATCTTTGCTAAGTCCTAGTATATACTTATAGCATCTTTTTGCCGCTCCACGGAGAGGCGGTCTTAGCAACATGCGTTGAGCGGCCGGTTCGGGTTTGGTGGCCCGGGGTTCAAGCACCATCTCCGACCGTTTAATTTAGTTTTTTAGGCCCGGTTGTTTCAAGTTGGATCACGGTACAGTTGCCGGCAAACTTCTTGGACATTTTTCGGCGTGGTGGGGGTATGCGCAGAAGACAAATTTTGGGTCTCGTTGGTGGAATGGTACATGCGCAAACTCTCCCCCACTTCGCCGAAAAATGTTCAACATGTTTGCCGGCATCTGTAAGTGTTCGTTTAAAGCATAGATTTTTGCGTTCGCCACCAATCAGACGATCCGTTTTCGTAAATATATATGCTTTAAGCGAACGCTTACTTTAATCCAACTTGAAACAACCGGCCCTTAGCCGTGAATTTGAAAGAACGGACGTTACACGAAGTTACGAGAACAGCAGACAACGAAATTATTATTATTATTTTTTTTAATATTGAACTTTCATAAAAAACATTGTGTTTTTTTAATTTTTATATTTGAAATTATTATGTTTGATGTTTCTCGTGTATTTGAATATTATAAATGTATGTATATGTCAAACAATAATGTGTTGTCTTACTTTAAACATTATAGGTATTTTTGTAAGCAATTTTTAAGAATAACTTATTCCGGAAGTCAAAAGTCCAAATACTTAGAGCTGATGCAAATTACGTTCGTAGGTAAACGGGCAGAGCTACAGAAAAATTCGAAGTAATAAAGACTTTGGACTTACATGCTGCAGTTTACAAAATCTACCTTGCATAGACCTAAGATCAGAGCAGGTCATAAAAAAATTCATGCCCCATTTAAATTTAAATTCTGCTCATTCCAGCGTCCGCGCAAGGCGACTCCCATCAGCTTTGTGTCGAACAATGATCAGAAAAAGTTACCGCCTGTCTTTCCCACGCGGCTCCATCTTATTGCTACACATCGCAATTTCAGACATTCTAGAAGCTCCATCCAGCAGGAATCCTTTCCATTCCATTCAGCACGCATTGGAAGCTGTCCTGTTCCAGAAACGAGCGTCACATTGCGCCAATACTCTTCGAGCCGCATTTACATCACTTTTTGCCTTCAAGATGATACAAATATAGATATGTTATTGCTGGAATACATATTATTCCGCGGACAAATGATGGTATCCATCATAGTTTCTTTTCAGAGGTTTAAGAAGAATTTTTTATTATCAAATGTAATCATACATGTGGTCTTGATAGTGCAATTAGATCTTTAAGCGTCTATCTCTTTATGAATCGATACTCATTACCTGATAATATATGTGATAAATGCCAATATATCTTTAAAAAATCGAAGAGGTAATTGCTTTTGTAGAAATTGTCTTTTGTATGCATCTTCTGAATATTGTTACCTGTTTAGAACTAGTTGCCACTTTAGGATTAATAGATACAATTATATTCTATAAATGAAAATTTAAATCCCGGAATTCACATGAACGTTGAATCATTGAACATTTTGAACGTGTAGAAATTTCAAACTGACTCAATCAGTTCTTAGTTAGCTATTGGCGCGTGCTTTTTGGTATAAAAATAACCAACCGAAATTTAGAACAGTCACAGACTTTTTGACCAAAATGCGATTGACCAATTAGATCATCCGTGACTCGATTTAGGCTTTTTTTTTCGAAATTGGATCCCGCGCAAAAGGGACGGAGATTTTCTCATATAATAGCTATCCCACAGATTAGTGATGGTATTTTAACCGGTGACAACAAACCGTTATTTGTATATGATTGTATTGATGATTGGTAACTGGTGATTTTTCTAAATTCAACGGGCAACCATCGACAAGAGTTATATCTTAAGTTTATTTCAGTTACCATAATTATCGATAAAATCAGATACAAATTACAAATAACTGTAACTGTAATGAATAACAAATTGATTAAAATAACGGTTTTACCATCACTATGACAGAAGGTGTGACAAGTAGTCGACAGTGTTACGAAAAATGATTTACAGAATTGGAAATGCCGTCTAAAACAGTGAAAATAGGTGTTACCATAAGCAAGTTATTATTTTTTTAATTTTAAAATGCAGGCCCAAAGTAAACAAAAATTGTTCAAGGTTACACGCATTTCATTTAAAAGAATTTTTTTGCTCTACAAGATATTGTGTTTGCTTTTATGTTTCTGTTTTGTTTTAATTTAATTATAGGTCTTTAAAATGGAATGTCAAGTAGACAAAAGTGAGCACATTCGACACATCCTTCTGTTTGCGTTCAATCAAGGGAATAAATGTTTTTTTTATCGCAGAGACATGGAAAATCTTATAAAATAATATTATTGACTTAGTTGTATTATTTTTGTTTTGTCCTCTTGCCTTGTTCATTTGGGAAAAACGGAAATAATTACATATGTACATGCTTATATATTAATACCCAATATATGCGCAATGGGAGTATTTTAAAGGCGTATAATATTTATATTAATACATATTCTGAGAATATAATTGTCAAACTTATATGCGGGGTATAAAAGCAAAGGCAAAAATCAAAAGAAAAATTAATGTAGTAAACGAATCCACTAATTTATAATGAAATGATTTCGAGATTTTATAGGAAACATAGGCTATAAATTTATAGGAAATATGATTTTAGAAGGGATAGACACATAAAATCTAGAATTCAGCACATTTTTAATTAGTAATCCTCAGTGAATACATTCAAACATTTTTTAAATTCATTAGATATTGCTGCTTGTGCTTTTATATCCCACATATTATGTATATGTACATGTGCATATAAGTGACATACACTTATTTGCTCCTTGATAATCAAGGAATTTAACGTTAATAACATTTTCTCGAATATCTAAAGACTATTTCTTAACCGATTAGTAAAGAATTTTAAAAATACACCAATATATTATAAATATACTTATACCGTATATTATCATATCAGCATTTAAAAAAAATGTATATATTTTTCAATTCAGAAAAGCCAATTTTTTAAAGAAACACCTTCTCATTTCGCAAGTAATAACGCCTGATACAGAATTATAACACACATAGTAATAAAAGTGGGTATTATTTTTCATAAGAATCTAACGTGCACGGTCTATTAGTTTAAAAACACCTTTTGCAACGTGTTACTGCTTTTATTTGCGAGTCTCTTGCCCACTTCTTTACATCGATATGTTTACTTAAAAATATGCAGCAGTTCGCGGAAGAGCTGACTGCATTTTATATTGTAAGGACTAACAGAAAAGGAGAAAAGGTAATGTCAAAATAAACCGTGCGAAGAATACGACAGTGCTGCGGTAGGAATTTTAGTATTTTTATGTATTTTAAAATGGACAAAATGGAATGCTTAACCATATTCTGTCGATGTTTAGTGGACTGCAATGCCGACCACTAAACAGACTGAGCCGAAGGTCCGGTAATTACAAGATTCTTGGCTAGCTTCGCCGCCCGTATCGTCAAAATAACGCGATAACATATTTTGAGAAATAATTTTATTCTTGCAATTTATTCTAGATAGGTGCACGACGAAGTATGCGTTGAATAAACATGAATAAAAAATTTAACAATATTTTTATATGAAAGTATGTTGTAAGAAAACAGTTACTGGATTTGGTTTCCAGAGGGATGACTAATTAAGGATAAATTATAAAAGTCTTACAGAGACGAAGCTATTTGTGTATGCGAAAAGTGCATGGAAGTCTCTTACACGACGGCTCAGTTTTAACCAATTCCATGGTTTTTATTCCATATTCAAGTATATATATATATATATATATATATATATGTGTGTGTTAATATGGAATATTGTTAAAAAACTCCACTTTGAAAAAAAAATATAGAGGTTTCATTACCAGTTGCGAAAAATATGTAGGAATACCTACTAACTTTTTAATGAGAAAAATAACAACAGATGTATCTAACAGAGATCAGGGCAATATATGAAGTTTTCTCGATTCGAACATATGTATATGCACACGGAACTTTCAAAAATTTGATAATGTATGGATATTCTTATGATGGAATTGGTGAACGTTGCATTGTGTAGAGTGATCATCTAAGCCAGCTCACACAGGTTATAAGCCCTGAGCCTTCGTGTAAGAGACTTCCATCCACTTTTCTCACATACAAATAGCTTCGTCTCTGTGAGACTTCTATAATTCCTCCTTAATTTATAAACAAAATACCTGCGAATTAAAAGTGAAGAGTATATAATATTTACGCACATTAAATAATCTTTAAATTGCTGCTGGTTGATACTCAGAGGCGGATAGGCGAGGCACCGGAAGAAATCACAGTGGGTCGATGGTATAATTTTTTGTTGAAATATGATATTAAAACTCAAAGTAATCTAGAAAGTAATTAAAAATGCATTCCGAGTAAGCAATAACTTTTATTGCATCCTGCAATAAACCATTAATTTTATAAAATATTTTGCATACGTGCGGAGAGTTTAAACAGCGTGGGGGGGCCATGTAAAAAATGGATTACAAAATAGTATTAGCAATAGAGACTTGAAGCTTAAGAAAGAGAGATATATAGACCTAGCTGTAACCCGTCAAAAATGACTACTTTTACATGTCGGTTTCTTAGGAATAAGTATTCATTTATTTTATTTAAAAAAAAATCGAAAAAAAATATTACCTACTATAAAAAAGTTCCTGATGTTACGCGAAGTTACGCGGACGGACGGACAGACAGACAACGAAATTATTATAATTGGGATGAGACTGGTAATGATATAATTACTATGTGCGTGTAAGGGAAAATTAAACTTTAGAATCTTGAAATAAGTTTTAAAGACGATATACATTTTTTAAAGTCACGTTACTAAATATATTTTTGAACTATTTTGGCAATCGTGATTGGGTCGATTGTTTCGAAAGTTTCCTGGTCCGGCCTCAGGTCGCTAGTCCACCCCTGAACGAATCGAAGTATTGAACACAATATTAATTTAATTATGCATTAAAAAAAAAGAATTTCAGTACCAACCTAGTAGCTATATATACTAATTTCGTTGTCTGTCTATCTGCCCGTAACGTGCTGGAAATCAAGCTGCAATTACAACTTTAGATAATTCGAGTGCGATACGCAATCAGCGCGCAGCACGCAACGGCTCAGGCAACACGAAAGGGTCGCCCCACCAAATTACACGGTCTTGACATTTATTTATGTATTATTTTTTACTAAATTTACTTTTAGCTTTAAGCGAATAGTCAATTTAAAAAACAAATGGTTTTCTCTTTATGAATTTTCAGCTTCCAAATCCCGCAATTATTAAGTCCTGTGTTTTTTCACGAGTGTACGGCAAGCACTATGCTAATATTTGTAGTTTATGAAGGTAGATACTCCTGTATAAGAAACATATAGTGTATAAATTAGGGGAATGTAAAAAATATGTGTTGGTTAAATTATTTAACCAGTTTACAATATTTCCTCCGTAAAGTGAGAAACAAGATATAAATAAAATATGTAACTTATTAATGCATATGTAGTTATGGTAATATTTAGCGTGGGTGTTAATAATTTCAGAAATATTGCGTATGACTATGAAAGGAAATGGCGTACAATTATAATTACGAGAAAAAAGACAACAATTTAAAAAATCCTTTCAAGAATAACTGCAAGTTTTCTACTTCATATTATTGCACGCAGACAATAATGATTTTACTAAAATAATTATATTGCTTGTATAATAATTTTTAATAAGGCAAACGATAATAATAGATAGACATTAATAAAAAGTATATTTATTGAATTCACATTTCAATGTCACGGAATTCATATCTAACATAATAATTTCGTTGTCTGTCCGTTCGTCCGTCTGTATGTCTGTCCCCGTTACTTCGTGTAACGTTCATAATTTCGTTCGAATTCACGGCTAAAAGAACGGCCGGAGATGGGGCTTGAACCCCGGGCCACCAAACCTAAACCGGCCGATTAACGCATCTAACGCATCTACGGCCGTCTCTCCGTAGACCGCCAAAAAGATGCTATAAATATGTATATACTAGGGCTTAACAGAGACGCTTGTTCCGTCATTTTTGACGGGTTACAGTTAGTATAATTTATATTGTTGTATACTGACTGTGGTCATTACTGTACGAGAATTAATTATATTACTTTTGTAACAATCTTAAATAATGGGAACAATAATTTAAAGATTTGATTAAAAATTATATTTCTCGAATTTACATTTCGATATAATTTAACGGAATAAATATTAACGCATAAATTAAGCATTCCAACGCCAATAAATATTAATCTTAGCTTAACACTTAACCAAAATATAATACAATATATTATAATATATTTATAGAAGGCATACCTTTGCACAGTGCTTTTCAAAATATTTTGATACTTACCGTTCTTAATAGTAATTTTATTCATTGATAAAATTATTTAGGCTTAGCGTTTGCTACATTAAATGCTGCCGAACATGGTTTATCACGAATTGGTCATATGTCATACGCATTATCAAAGCAAAGATGGTTTAATTTGCATAAATAATTATAGGAGTTTGATCATTTAGCATTCAGAATCTGATTCTAATCAACACCGCTGCGGCGATAAGATTCGACAAACGGGTTTCACTCCTATATTCGAAATTAATTTTAACCAAAAATAGTCAATAAAATTTAAAATGCCAGACTTCCTGCGCGCGGTCAAAACATATTTCCGAAAACATCTACGGACAATGCGATTGTAGCAAAGTGTTTTATCTTTATACACAATATACAATAAATGTTGGCATTCATTTAATATTTATCGAAATTATTGAAGAAATGTGTGCATGTGTACCAACTAAAATATGTAGTATTAGTACGTAGGTACCTATTGTATATGTGACAGACAAAGTGATACGTTTTGATAATGTATACCTTGATTAACTAGTATGTATATGTATGCACTAACGAAATTTATTTTTACATTATCAAAATTTAAGCTTTGTCTATAACATATATAATAACTTTCATCACGTCATTATTGACTTAGTGTACAAGGTTACATGATAGCACTGAAAACATAATTGTTATGATAACACAAACCACCCTTCATTGCTTATAAATAAAATTCAATGACAATAATCAATGTCCAGGAAAATCATAGTATATTGCTTTACATTAACACATACACACGTATATTTTTGGTTACATGATTGGACCTAGATAAAAAAAATATAAACATACACACAGTCTATGTATACAGAGTTATTTTGAAAACATTAATAACCTTGCAAGACTATATTCCTGCCTTGATTATGAGACGAAAATGATCAATAATTATGGAGTTATGCAAAATCAAAGTTAGCATTTTTTTTTCAATATTTCTAACTTATTTTTTTAAAACGTTGATCTATCATTACAGAAACTTATATCGATTACAAAAAATTCATTCGTTTCAATACAAGTTAAATAAAATGATAAAAATCCTGCGTTGGAACGTTTTTATTATTTTAAAAGAAAAGCTTTTTTATATTCGATATAAGTTACTGTATTGTATACTGTGAAATATTGAAAAAATGCAAATTTGCCTGTTGTATATCTTCATAATTATTGATATAAGTCATGGTTGCTTGAAACATTTTCGACTTCTAATCAAGGCACGAATCCCACCTGTTAAGTATTGTAGACTTGCTCTGTTACACCCTGTATTTTAACACACACACACGCACACACACACACACACACACACACGCGCGCGCGCATACACGCACACACATATATATAAATTTTTGGTTATGTTATAATTCGACCTAGATAAAAAAATATAAACATACTTTTACACACAGTCTTTGTATATACACCTTATCCTTGGAAAGGTTTTTAAATATATCTCTACTCTTACAATAATCACAATAATATGTGATTACCAAATACAGTTTTCTATATATCATAATTAAGGTAAACGCACAGTAAGGTTAATCAATTATGATATTCCAAAATTAGCTAATATGTTTTAAAATGTGAAAATTGTACATACAGCAATTTCTTCATGTAACGTTTTCTTGCAGTGAGAAGTGTGTGAGTCTCCTTGCCGCCGCCTCCGTACGAGAAGTATTTCATTTTGCGCAGTCCTGAAGATGGGCGGGGTCACACTTCCGAAACCAGTGAGCAGAACACTTCTTTCCAAAGAGTTTTCACCGACTTCTTCATATCAAAGTCGAGAAGCGCTAGCAGAAGCACTGAAGATCATTCTTAACACACTTGACATTTTGAAACACTTTTTTTCTTTCTTCGTAGAACGTCAAATCTTTAAGAACTGAAAGAAATATTTAATTACTAAATTTAATCTTTGTAATTAGTTTAATATATGCGACAGCCATTTTGCGATCAAGATGATAAAAGTTATTTAAAATTTATTTTGTCATAATTTTAGTTGCTAACTTAACAAATATATTATAAAATAAAAAATAAATTACCTATTTAATAAGAAAATTGAAAAAAAATTAATACTCGAGACTAGAATCCGGAAATTTACATTTAAAAATATATATTTAACCATATCTGTATATGTTATTATTGCGACATCTATTTTTTTCCAATGGATGCGAACATCATAATTATAATAATTCTCAAAAACCTTTGAGTGGAACTCACTAGATGGCGCCAGGACTTGCAGTCCGTTTTAGAAAATAGAAAATATTTAACTTAATTATGATAATTTAAATTACCGTTATACAGAATTGTCATCACAGAGCACCAAAATAAAAAGAGATTACTTAACATAAATTCTTTGTCCACGTTTTGGCACTACATCTAATTTTTATATTCCATTAAATTCGCCTTGTTTTAAAAAAAATATTGTATATTTAGAAACAATTATGAAAATATAAAACTAAATACTTTTAAGAAGCATAATAATAATATGTTAGTAAATTAATGGCGCTGTATTACAAGAATACGTTTTTACTTAACGTGAATACTTTAAGTGTAGTTGATAAATGTGTCTTCGTCGCGAGAGTGGAAATTCTTCCGCTTCATTCCCCTCTCCTAAAGGTCTAGTTTAATTCACCCCTGTATTTATGTGTACTGTACTTGTCACAAATCGACAAGTAAAAGATTTATATATCAAATCAACAACGACGTAATATTTCATTTTATCGAGCTATTCTTTGATTATCATCTTACACGGTTTAGCATGCATAATGTTATGAAATAATTTACATTTATTCCATAACCATGCTCGTGTACGCGCATCTGCGAATTATCATAGTGGAATTATAAATAGAACAGAATGTTGGTAAAGTGTACCGAAGAATGGTACACGCCACGTACCGGTACGCAAAGCCAGGGCTGCTAGTCTTTCGCGAGACGTCATGTTATAGAATGCAATTATCGACCAAAATCCCTCGGGGCCGGGTCCAACAACAAGACGGTACCGAGGAATTGAATTAATGCTCAGAATTGAGTTTCTTTTTCAAATGTAGATATTTTTATACGAATGTTTATAACAACAATTCTTCATTATTATTTTATAAATCACACCGTTCTCAATTATGTTTTTGTCTGTTTTTCTAATTTCAAAATCATAAAAGAATGTATTCTGTATTCCCCGAATGTTCATCATATGATTTTATATTGTACTTTAATGCCATAGTAGGATCTATCAGTCATAAACGATATGTTTATATTAATAAGTATATTAGAAAATAAAATAAAAACGTAAAAAAAGAATAGAAAAAAAAAAGTTTTAGAAAAAAAAATGTTTATACGATGTGTTTCGTAGCAGTAACTTTAAGGGAGTCTCCTTATTTAAATTTTAAAGAGAAAATTTTCTTTACACTGAGGTTGAAATCAAAGTTCGCATTTTTTTTCAATATTTCTGGCCTATTTTCTATAAAACTTTGGAGTAACATTGAAATAACGTATATAGAATATTAATAATTCATTTGCTTTGATACAACTCAAATAAAATCATTAAAACATCGCGAAAAATCTGGCTCAAATTTCTGCATGATTTAAATAATTTTTTTGACTTCTATCAATTGAATGAAGTAGACTCCCCCGAAATTTTAGCTACTAGCTACGAAATACCATACCCTGTACTGTATATATCAATCTATACACAGCCCGTTGACATAGAATGTGTTTTATTGTAGGTTCCCCGTGTAATATATAATGAAACTGCGATAAAAAAAGAATCTTCGAAATAACGCGACAGAAAGTTTGTTAAAATTTGACAGGGAGTTCGCTAGAGGGTTATATAATAAAAATAAATATAAATAAAACGCGTATTTATAATAGAGTCATTGTTTGTACACGTCAACGTGGAAGAAATAAGTAGATTAGATGCAGGGATGGTATGAACAAGTATCTGAGACATGTAAATCGTTTTTTTTAACATTAAAAAACACGGAAAAATCGAACGCAGCGATATCACCACACCACGGACGATTTTAAAAATAAATATTGTTTTTTATTTCGCGATTGACAATAGTTTAATATTTTTTATGCTGGCTGGAAAAGTGTCATTCAACCCGATTAAATAAATTGTAAGAGATTACAGAAGAATATCACAATAAATTATTACGAATTAACAAATTTATTAACATATTATTAAATTATTTATAAAAACAAAAAATTATTTATTTTTGGTGTCATTGGCCTTATGACAATTAGGTTAGATTAGATACACCCCGCGCAAATAGGATTTGTCAGCAGAATTTTTCAGGGAAATTACGGATTCAACATTTTATTAAATACTTGGTACCACTGATAAACTTTCCAGGTATAATATAATACGAATACGTTGATAACACACGGGAATTTATTGGTTACTGAAGGTTACGTTTTCGTACCCGATTACTTGATACTGCAGTATTTGCTGTATTTAATCATATTATCGTTATCTCTATACCAATAACACGAAATCGAATAGCAAAAATGATTCAGACTACGTTATTTGGAAAATGCGGGGATTTTATATTAAATTCTTCATGCTATCTCTTCTAACGAAAAAATAAAATCTTGCATACATTCGCCCTTTTATATTTCATATAAATATAATTATCGGCTAAGTGATGATGATCGATATTATAGTATGTTGTCGTTTTCCGTGCATGTGCGAATCTTGCAATCAATCCAAATCCCTTGATCAGAAAGACATTTTTAATTTATATTTATAATCGTTTCATACATTCTTCGGAATATTTTAGATTTTTCTGTAAAAATACTATTATCGTCTGGCTGAGAATGAAGGTGAAAACGTTAATACATTATTATACAAGATATATATAGATTTGGAGTGCATTTTAGAAAGAAGTTCAAATCTCTAAAAGTCGCTATGGCGATCTTTAATGTAACGCAGTGTAATGCAATAAAGATTTTCCTGGAAATTCCAGAGGAAATAGGAAAAGAACAAAAAATGTTTATATTTAAAAAAAATTAAAAATATATGCTGCGTAAATGTCAGATAGGTGAAACATTTATGAATATTATTTATTCATATTAGCGCATACATTTATATTTATGTTAATTCTTTTTTAAAATGATATATATATATATATATATATATAGATATATATAATAATTTTTGTGCATTCACCCTTTTCATTATTTTCATGTAAAAAAATCCTTAATGCCTGACTGAGGACGATGACTGTCCTTGCGCATGTGCGAATTTCATAATTGATATAAAATCTTGAAATAGTAACAAAATTGTTTTGTTATATATGACGATTTCAAAATTTTCTGTAAAAAAATCATTAGGATCTAAAAGAGCATGCGGGCAATGTCGCTCATACACTCGTACAACCGTAAGTAAGGATTTAAAAACATAACAATTCGAAAATTTACAAGTGTCCACTGGGATTAGCGTGCATTTTTGAAAAGGTGCATTCATTAATTTAATAAAATAAATTTCGGATTTAATTAAGAAGCGAGAATATCATGTGAAAATACCGACCCAGAGAGCAAAAAATGATTTTCGAAATAAACGCAGTTAGCAGCATGAGGTATACAATTGCAGATGCATTCTAAATGAATAAACTGCGCTTACCCCGAGGCCATGAAATAATTAAAGCTTTAACCCTTTCAGTACCTCACCTTATTATTTATTTATTGACCTGACGTTATTATTATTTTTTGATTCGAAGGCTTACTAACTTACTTACCATCACGCCGTTTCCCCACGGGTGTAGGCAGAGAGGATAGAGCGCCACGCTCTTCGCATACACTTCGCTTACGCAAACAACTTTCGCCTCGTCATACAAGCTCGACGGTTGTTGAGGCTTCTAATGAGATCAACATCTGTCGCGTATCTTTCTTACCATTCTTTCCCCATTCATTAGCTCAACATGCCCAAAACATCTGAGCGACCCTTTTCGAAGACAAATATGTATTATTTCACAGGACGTTTATAAAAATGCTTTTACTACTTCAATTAAATATTTCTTAAATGTTTCCGAAATTTTTTTAAAAATGCAAATATTTTATAATATTGAAGCTTATGGTAACCTATAAACTGTGTACCTTTAGGCCCAAGTATTTGGTAGACTTCGCGGAGTTTTGTATAGTAAAATACTTATAAGATAATAAAATAACTAATGTTATTTGCTTCTTCAATAAATCCAAAATGACGTTGTGGTGACATTGTTAACATAATTAAAAAGAATATACTTTGTATAAACCGCTAATTTGTTGAAATACTAACATGTTTAAATATTACAATTTGCATTGTATCCTGATGAAGGGACCATTGACTCCAAAACATGTTGGTATTATAACAAATTTGTGGATTATACAAAGTATACTGTTGTTAATTATATTCATATGATTTGTGTAGGAGATCGATATATCAGTAATTTTAATTCAAAAACACTTTTACAGTACCTAACATCAAAATGAGTTAACTGCAAAAATCTGTTTTCTCGTTTTAATGCGTGACGGGCTACATCCATAACATATTTTATTTATTCACACATACATTATATTACACAATTATATTTAAAATTCTAGGCTCACTGGGTCATGCCCATGCTAAGGCAAATATTTTATACTTTTTTATATGTAGACGCTTGTTTAAAAAATAATTATTAAAAATAGAATTAGAAATGCTCACACAAATCAATTAAATAAAAAAAAAAACAATATAAAAATAAATCTTTATAAATTTATTTAAATACATTAATATTCTAATTATTACAGCCGGCGTTGGCCGGTACCGGAAGAGTTAAGCGCAATTGCATTCAGCGATGTACCAAATCACATTGCCTTCTTTGGCGTGCGCTAAAGGATGAAATCGTTTTGCGGGCGCTGCTAAGAGCTCTGGAGGTTGCGTTTTACGATTGACATTAATTACGTTTGATTCTCAATTTTATTGCAAATTAATTATTACGCTTGTATAAAGCGGTACTCTCACACCGGCAAAAGAAAGGTACAAATAATTAATATATCTATGGTGACGCCAGTCGCCATCTGCAGACTCGGGAGAACCATAATGATTATGATTTAACGATTTTTTAAATATTAAATAATAGTAAGTTTATGAATATTCAGACGGTTCCCCAGTAAAATCAAAAGTTAGAAAGTTTCATATAATTTTTATACTTTTCAACTTTTGTATTGCGTCCCATTTTAATTTTTACCGGTACGCGCCTCCAAAACTAGTTAAAATCAAAAAAATTTTGGAATCGCCGAGTGACAATGCCGCTAACTCACGCGCTAAACGAGTGCTCTACCATCTTGCTATTCCCTCATTTTACTGTATAGTAAAATTGTCATGCGTATATGAGATTATTTTTATGTTAAGATACGTTGCATTTTTTATATTTTTGAAAGGAGTCTTTATTATTTACGATATATATCAAGGGTAGAAAGCCAAAGCGTTATTATTTCGAATTTTACAGGAGAACAAAAAGATGTTTTCTCAATCCGATTTTGTCAATATTTCTTTTATTATTTCTTTTTTATTTCCATGAAATTGGATTAACAAATATGGAAATCGTTTAATAATACAAGAAACATTGACAAAATTTTCTTTTGCTCTCCTGTAAAGTTCGAAATAATCACTAACATCTTTTTTTTTGGCTTTCTACTCTCGATATATTTAATTTCATTTAAAAAATACTAATGCACGTTCAAATTTTATATTGTTAATTTCATATATTGCTAAATATTATTTTCATGATTTAACTGAATTTATGAGTATTTTTGAAACCAGTAAAACATATTCTATGCAGGGTTAATATGGCACATGTGTCTGAGACGTGCAACGCATTTTTTGCTCTCATTTTCAACGAAAATTTGTTTTCCATATAAATCAGGGAAAAAACTTGTCAATTGTTCTAGAAATATTCCCGCGATATAAATGTGTACCTACTATTGTTTTCCATGCGCTTCAGTTACTAAGAATCAGCTTCACATTATTATAATACAGCTCTAAAAGTATTTCTCTAATTATTTTACTTCTCTGATTCATTATAATTTACTACGTATAGTGTGGAAAAATTAAAACACGCCATGAAAGTGCATTGTTTAGGATACTTTAAATGTATAAGTACAATATTATATTTTTTTACAATTAAGATAGTCCGCAAGAAAGCTCAGATAACTTAGGTAGAATATAGCGAAAAAATGTTATTTATATTTAAAAAATATATATTCAATATTTAAAGACTGTTCTAGGATTTTGTTTAAGAGCCATTTTCATCAAGTTTTTTCTCAACTGGAACTATTCTGTATTAATTATCTGCCACAATCACTTTTTCATTAACAACGTCTTAAACCTAAAGAAAAGTAGTTTGACCTTTTAACTATTAAATAAAACCTATCGTTACGATTTCAGAATCATAAATATAATATTATTTAATAAATACCTTCCTACTTAATATACACATCAGAAATATATGATGACAGTTAATTTAAATAATTATCTGTATTCCTGTGTTGAATTCTCAACTTTATGACAAATATTTTGTTTATAATTTTGAAAAAATACTTTCAATGCAAAACATGTTCAAAATATTAATTTTAAAACTCCGCTCTGACTTATTAATCGTTTAGAAATACTGAATACTGTGGAGTATAGAACTATATCTTAATAATATCCAAACTACCTGTACACCCGTGAAAAATCACAGGTGTAAATAACAACGACCCTTGCGCGTGACCTGGCTCACGGGCTGGTTGCGTGTTACACTCTAATTAATTTATGTTGTAATTCCAACAAGTTACGGACGTTGCGGACCGAGAGACAACGAAATTATTATACATAGATAGATAGCCGCCATTAAGACCTATCAGACCTATTTGAACAGTAGCTGTCACTTATAGCGAAGCGACTACCAAAGCCGACAGCAAGCAGACACGCGCAGTGGCCACCATTGGCTGCGAATCCCCACCATAACTGCCATTGGAATCTGCCATTGGCGACAGCAGATTGTAGACACCAATGGCCGCGCAGCGCACACTATACCTATATTGTTGCAAGAACGATTTATACTCCTGAGTGTCAACATAAGTTTTCTACTGGTGGAACAAAAATGAACTTATAACCTTGGTGAACTTGAAACATTAAAACATACCTAACAGTATTTTTGAAGACTATAGATGTAGTATGATGTAAATCGTGGGCTGTATTTAATTTCTGTTAAGGTTACCAATAAATGTAGCGACGCTCAACTACCACAGGCAGGTGTTTTTAATGAAACAACAAAAATATCATCACGCGAAGAAAATTACAGTCATGACCGTCGTAACTATTCCGTATATTATTTCAAAACGAAGAAAGTAGCACGACCCGAGAGGTTACTCGCGCCGGGAGAGCGGAGGAGAGCGGAGAGGAGCGGAGGAGAGCGGAGCAGAGCGCCGGCCAGCGGGAACAGGAACGTGACCCACGACGAAAGTGGCGATAAATTCATTACAAGCCCTGTCGGATGCGTGGGGCACAAATCAACATCGGGAAGCCAGGATAGGGAGGGAATCCAATAGTAATGGCCTCGTGATCTGGCGGAACTAGCCGCGGACGCGCGGTGTACGGCAACACAAAAAAAGGACCAACACAGAAGAGGGCGAGTCTCCAACACAAACACCAATTACAGCGAACAGAATCACGCTGTTTGTGCTGCTTGCAGAACAAAGCAACTCTCCCAACGATGAGGCGGCGGCGTGCGCGAGGCGTGACTTAGGTTGTGCTGCCGATATCGATGCTGTAAATGCACGATGGGCTGTATTGTCAGATGACATTGTATTTATCTGAGAGAAATATTTTGTCATATCAGAAATATTTAAAAAAAAAAATTAATGCAGTCATCGAGGAATACTTATTTATAATGTATTGAATTCGAGATTTTATTGGAAAAATAGTCTATTGATTTATAGGAAACGTGATTTTAAAGGGAATAGATAAATTAAATGTAGAATTCAGTACATTTTAAATTAGTCATCCACGGTGACTGCATTCAAAACATTTTTTTAATTTTTTGTATATTGGTGCCTTTGCCTTTATACCCAACATATTGAGTTGAAACACTTTGTTTAATTCCACTATATTTTATGATATTAAACGTTAGAACGTTTTAGAGGACATCAACCAAATATTTTTTGAGTACATTCAAATTTTTTTGTGAACACAATTACTGGATTTTTATCCCCACACGGCATTGTCACCAATCAAGGCGTACAGGGCTCGCTTCCTGTCATTGGCTGGCTTAAGTGATCGCTTGTGCGCCAATGTTGGGAAACAAGCAGATTAGGGACACGATACTGAAAATCAAGATAACTCATTGTGCGCCTTATTAAGGAGGTATATATTTATAATAGCTGAAAAATTGTAAACACGATGTGAGGTCTCCGCCATCGGACTGGACGGATCTTCCGCAGCGCATGTTTTCAGTCTTACGCTGTTGTTTTACTTTGACACCTTCACTTGCTCTCGGAGCTTATCTTCGGGGAGAAATAAACATCTATATGCAACTACAACTCTCCTTTATTCACACCATCACGTATTCCCTAAATTAAATAAATACGTAAATAGTAAATCAAAAAAATAGATATATTAGTGCTGAGTGAATTTTGAATTATGAGCTTATTGTGTTTTGAAAACAAAGAAAAATGGCCCTGGCGAGACATATTGAACATCATCATTATGTGGCTATGATCTACTAAAGATATTGGCCTTCTCAAAGAGCAGTTTCCACATAACCATTAATTTACCGATAAATATCATGAGACGAGAGTAGACGTCTCATCCGTGTGTCATATAGGACAGTTTTATGAGTTATGCTTACCGTTTTATTATTGTATGTATTGCACGCCTTTGCAACGAAAGTATATTTGATGGGAGTTAAATAAGTATGCGCGGAGTTTCGTGAAATTGTCGAACGGAACAACAGATTGATTGCCAAATTGGAACTGCTTGAACAATACGGATTAGGAACAGGAAGTCGGTACGTTTTGTGAAAATTTATAAATCGTAATTCGCACGTGTCGTACGTGACTCGATGCGGACAGGGTGGTTTCAAGTTAGTGTAGAAATATTCTAACAGAAAAATAGAAAATAAAATACGCCAAGATGCGATAAAAATAAAAGTTTGCTCAAGAAAATAGGAAAAAGTTTGCAGCACAAGGAGAATGTTTTTTTGCTAGTTTCAAAATGTCTAATAAGAACAAACCAAAAAATAAATATAAATCATGTTTGGGAGCCATATGCGCTTGCTGAAGGATCCAATATCTAAAATTATCCAGAGGCACTGTTGGAAATGTAATAATTTATTTGTTTCTTGTACTATTGTTAGGTTTGCACATCAACTAAAAGAACCAGTATTATTAGGAAAACTCTAATCAATAGTCGAAAGGTATTTTAGAAGTGTGCTCGATAGGGATAGAAAGGTTGAGAAGGATGTCGTAAAAATGTGACTAAAAGAAGAATGAAAGAGAGAGAAAGGAAAGGAGAAGAGAAGAATGAAGAAATGAGGGGCGAGTGTAAATCTGTTTGCAGCTCCAATAGAATAGAACAATAAGAAAGGGTCTCGTGTGGTTTTGAAATGTACAATCTATGAGTGGGAATAGGAAGGTTAAGAATGTATAGATCGCTCAGATGGTTTGGGCATGTTGAGCGAATGAATGAGGAAAGAATGAACGAGGTAAGAATGAGGTAAGAACGATATATAATGCAAGTGTTGATGGCACCAGAAAGGGAGGGCGACCGCGGAAGACGTGGCATGACCAGATCAACCAGATACTGGAAGATGGTCCCGTTAGAAGCGTCAACAACCGGCGAGCTTGCATGCGAAGATGTATGAATGTGGATGAGGCGAGAGTTGCATATCAGTACAGAAGAGTGTGGCGCTCTATCCTCTCTGCTTACCCCCACGGGGAAACGGCATGATGGTAAGTAAGTAAGTAAGTAAGAATGTATAGGGTGCAACAGAGCTAGTCCACAATACTTTACATATGGATTACTGTTAAAAATGTTAAAGCATCAATGTCCTAACATCAATAGCTGCAATTCGGTGAAGGAATACACGGGTTCCTCACCCATCTGCGAAAAAAAACAGAGAGTTCACTTGCACACAGAGCGATGCAACAATAAGCGTTATAAAATTGTGAAATTGTGAAAAAATTGAATTAGTTAATGAATACGTATATCTTGGTATTACCATAGATACATTTTTCAAATGGGATATTCAGGTAAATAAGGTATGTAAGAGGTTGAGAACTGTATTGGGATGTATGCACAAGATTAAATACTATGTTCCGATACAGACTATGAAAACTATATATCAATCTTTAGCGGAATCGGTAATAAGGTATGGAATAACTAGCTGGGGTCTAACTTGCAAAACTAATATTAGAAAAATTCAAAATATTCAAAATTCGGCTATAAAATTAATAAATAAAGAAAGTGCTACTAAAGATATACAGGAACTCTTCAAGAAACAAGGCTCTATGCCAATTAATGCTATCTTGTGGTACAACTAATTACACGATATCATGAAGATGGGACATATAAGCATAGATTGATTCATAAACATAGTACCAGATTTACGGTTAAAGAAGGACTACGAATACCGAAGGTCATAAATATATATGGACAAAGAACATTAAAATATGTCATACCAAAAATATTTAATAAAATCCCATGTCGTGTCAAAATGGATATTAATAAAAAAGGGCAAAATACAGAATTAATGAATATGTTATTAAATAAAAAAGACTTATTTTGATTTTGGTAATAATTTGTATTTTTTCTTGTATTGTTGTATAGTATTGTAGATTTGTATTTGAGTTTATAAGATCTATTGTAATTAATTAATATGAATGTATTTCTGGTAAATACAATTTATTTATATATATGTATTGATGCACCTACAGACAAATATCAATGTGATGTTTTGTGGGTCTGAGATGTAAAAAAAAATAAAAAATTAATAAATAAAAATAATAATAATTCATCTAATTTCTCCACTCGTTTGTCGTCGATTTCTCACAGGCATAAGTTATGCACACTATCCACTTGCAGCACAATTAATTTGCGATGCTACCATTACTCGTCCGAGATAGGAAATTGCACAGAGCATGTACATTCATGGCACAATCAATTTGTCTTCATAATGGTTGGCTGGAAATCGGAACGCATTGAAGATGCCCGTGCGATGTTCTGATGCTGGTGGCTCGTGCGCATCATATGATTTTACGCGAACACGAGTCTGCTCTTTCAATTAAGACGATGAGCACAAGATAATCAGGACTAATAATGATTAATAAAACAGGATAGGTTCAATGAGAAGCGATGAATGAGGCCTAGCAATCAATATTATGTATTTATATCTAGAAAAATACTTCTATTTTAATTCCATTGTTATTTTGCTTACCTGTGCTGCTCATCACAGTAAGTGACATTAATTGATGTCTATACATATTTGTAATAAATAATAATAAATTTAGTTTTTAACAACATGAGTTTATAACAACCAAATGGTTCCGATAAAAAACGATAAGGTATAGGACGTGGTTGTACTGCATACATATTAAAGATATGGGAAAATAATATTTAAGATCGACAATTATAGAAAATATTTTTAGGATAAGAATGACGGTTAAATTTAATTGGTTGTGGTAATTTTTTCATGCTTTACCCATTTCTAACGATTCCAAATTATCAAATTTTAACAAATTTATTTACATGTAAAATAGATATACCCAAATTTTTAACGAAAGTTAATCGTTTTCTATGAATGATTCGAAAATAAAAGAAGATTCAAAAGAAAATTGTTGTGCAAAAATAAACAAACCCAAAATCACACAATACGAAACTACGCGATTTTTGTGATCAATAAATAGTTCAGGATGGTTTTTATACGTAAAGATTTATCTAGCTTCACTTGCCAGTTTGTATGTTTGTCTCCAAATGTAATAATTTAAATATCAACCACTTTCAGCGTTTGTGTATTTCCTATGACAATGGAATTACCAATATGATTTATTTTATATTTTAAGAGAAAATATTAATTTTATAATTTCATAGAGAAAAGATAGAAATAAAAACACAAACAATAGTATTTTGACATTTCTAGTCAAGTTAAGTACTATTTTAATGTTTTATAAACTTTTAAAAAAATTTTAAGTATGTTCTAAGAACACATATGGCGATAGCGTAGTTCTATCAAATAATGTAAATGAGAACTAAAATAACACGTATATAATTTTTCAAATTGGAAAGATGTGTGGTTGATCTTGGGTGGAATCGTTAAACGTTTTGTACACTGTGTAAAGTAATCACTTGAGTCAGCCTTGAGGCATGTCGTGAGCCCTGTAAACCCCTGATTAAGACTTTCACACATACTTTCCCATACAAATAGCTTCGTTTCTATGAGACATTTATAATTTATCTTAATTATTTTTTAAGTCTATCAACTACGCTACAAATAGATCGATATTCGTTATTCAATAAATAGATTTTACGTACATAAGCCTAATCGACCGCATTCATTGTACTCTGTAAAATACGTATTTCTGAGCATGGTGAAAAAATATGAAATAAATGGGAAATCACATTTTTGTCTATTTTGAATGTCAGAGTGAGTAAAAAGACAGAATGGAAAACATCTCGCGAGTGTGTTCTTCGCAGCCGCCGGCAGAATATCAAACACTTCTTTCTGTCACTGCGATGCGTGATGTGCAGAGATAGTCGAGAGCCGGCGAGAGTCCCAGACATGTGTGCGAAGAGGTGCGCACCGCTGAGGAAGCTAATTTCAATTTCAATTTCAATTTCAATTTCAATTTCAATTTCAATTTCAATTTTTTTTTATTTATTACATAATATGTATATTACAAACATTATGTTCAATGCATACATATTATTAACTTACATCTAAAAATATACATATACACATATACATACACATCCATATACACATATACATAAACACATATGTATACATACATACACATATACATATACATACATACATACACACACATATACATATTGTGTATTAAAATACTAATTTATTATTAAACAATTAGAAATGACCTGTATAATCTGGTCAAAGGTGTAGGAGAATCCTGCTTCGGAAAACCCCCTCAGACACATGGAATATATCAATATCCAAAGCGATCTTGTTCAGCATAGCTGTAGCTTTTCCAACAGGCATAACCATCGGCAGGTTGGTCCTGTATATTGGAATGTGAAACAATCTATGCTGACGATGTCTAAGGTAATTATCAGGAACATACAAACCAATGCTCTGCATAATTTCAGTATTGTCGATCATACCGCGCAACAATCGATAAAAGTGTGTAATCAAATACACATTCCTTCTAGTCTCTAAACTATTGTAGCCAAGCATACCCTGGAGAAACTCGGTTGGGTAAAGCCAAGGATAATGCCCGTACTCTCTCATGTAGAGATGATTATGACTTCCCCCGTGCGCGGCGCCCGTGGGCTTTGTTAGCGGGCTAACTGGGAATACCATTGAACCTGGTTATGGCGGGGAGACGTTAGAAAAGAAGATTTCGCACGTTGCGGGGAGGCAGTCAGTCAGTGTGTAAGCAAGCTTGATGGCCAATGTAGGTACTATACTGAACTGGTGATTCGGTGGGTACATAACACACGTTTCAAGGTTTTTTTTATTATTCACTAGCCGTACAGCCGTGAAATATCACGGAACGTAATAATTGCAGAATTTCGAAGCTGAAAATTCACGAATAGAAATCCATTTGTTTTATGAAATTGATTTTATTCGCTTAAACCTAACACTAAATATAATAAAATAATGATATAAAAATGTCAAGACCGTGTAATTTAGAGCCTTGCGTGTTGTTTGAGCTGTGCGGTGATTGCCTGTCATACTCTTATATCTAATTCTATACAGTTATGGTCTTTACCGACGGACAGACAGGCAAACAGAATTATTATATTTGGATTACATAACGGCAAAATAAATTTGTGTAAAGATTATTTATATTGATAATAAAGTAACCCATAAAACCAAGTTTTTATTATACTTCCTTTTTTTGTAAAATATAACAACAATTAAAGACGAATTGAAACATATAACATAACATTAAACTTACAGTTATTTAATATATTTTTAAAATGTCAGATGTTTTGAGCTTTGATAAGACAATTCATGCTTTGAAGATTAAATTCTTAAATAAGATTAAAAATAAGATTAAAAACATTTATCAGTCAATTTAGATTTTCGACATTCGTAATGAAGTACCTATTACGTATACCGACGGAGTAAAGGTACAGATACACATGCCACTTAGTGGCATGCTCATAAATCAACCGGCGGTTGTATGGCTAGTGGCATGCTCGTTACTAGCAATGTGCGTACACATATGCCACTAATAAGCAAGGCCTAGAGAAGGTCGATACTGCGTATGCTCACGTGCCACTAAATAAGCATGTGTATCTGTAGCTTAATTTAAATTTAGAAAATATTCCGCGACGTTATCGGGCCGCCGTTGCTAATTAAACTTTTCTATTGATTCCAATTTGAAAAATCCAATAAAATTTCTAAAAATCCGAAATTATACTATAATTATTAATTTTTTTAACGAAAATTTGATAGATCTTCTTGGTCGTCGCCACGAGTGTACTTGTCAAGTTTCAGCTCGATTGAATCACGGGAAAAGGGTCAAAAATCGATCCAAAGTTTTTTTTGACGGCAAGCCGGCAAGCAAGCAAGCAGACGCCACGAGTTAATATAAAGGAAGTAATAAGAAAACACTGTGTATATAAAACCACTATTTCAATAAAATAAAATATTACATATTAAATACTGTTGTTATTGTTATTTATCTTCAGATCTTTGGTTACACAAATCCACCCCTCCATCCCATAAAACACCCCTATCCCTGCGCCATGACAGCCGCAACAGTCCCACTTCGGATTGAAATTAGTCTCGCCGTTAGAGTCACAATGGCGTTTCTCACCGACGAAAGAACCTGTCAGTCTGATTTAGGGACCTGACAGCGAGCGCGAGAAGAGGAATTCCTGGCGATTACCTCCCGCGGACGACTGCGATACTAACGGTGATAGAGATTGTTTGAGCCAATCGATTTGCGCCGCTCGTGACTCATGATGGAGCCATCTCCACCGCACCAGAGCCGGACCCTCGCTCCAGTAAGACCAATCGGCCGATCTGTATGGGCCTAGAGTCTTTGGACACGCACGAAGAACTCGATGGGCCGTTTCCGCAGGTTTTCACTCGAAATTCTATTAAAATGCTTTTGCAACTGCGTAATTAATCTAAGGCCGCTTATCAACATTGCCTTTAAGATAAGAATTAATAAGTAAAAAAGATAATACAGTTTTAATCTGTACAGTTGTCTTTTTTTAATTAAAAAAATAGAGATGCGTACACGGAATACGTGTCACACCAATATTAATTATGCTTTCAAACTAAGCTAATCATAATATTGAAATTCAAACCATTCTTTCGGCAATCATAAATTTAAACTTTTCCACTCGGTACCATATAAAGGAATAATAATGAATAATATAGATATAGTGGATGCGGATAAAACATTCAGCAATACTAATAATTTATTTGGAAATACTTTGTCTTTACAAACAATATTTCCAAAAAATACCAAAATTACCTCCGCCCTCTCATACCTGACCGCTCCCCCTGACAAATCGTCAAATGAGTGTATATATTAGAAACAAATTTTTATTAATCAATTAGAAAAGATATACAGAAAAATCAAATTAACGAAAAAATATCTTAACTGCTACCGGGATTCGAACCAATGGACCTCCTTTCTATCCAGGGATGATGCGTATCCGATTTCGCCATCCCCGGATAGAATGGAGGTCCGTTGGTTCGAATCCCGGTAGCAGTTAAGATATTTTTTCGTTAATTTGATTTTTCTGTACGTCTTTTCTAATTGATTAATAAAAATTTATTTAATAATTCACAGAACTTCGTTCTGAAATTGCAACTTCACAATAATAATGTGTTTTCTTTAATAATTTAATTTACGCCTGTCAATGGGAAATTCTATTCTTCCCGAAACTGGTAGTGAGACTATATGTGTGTGTGTGTGTTTGTCTTTTCCCTGGCCTCCCCCACCTTTTTCCTACGATTTAAATGTTTATTTTACTGGGCCAGATTTGCCACACATTTCTCAAATTTCAAGAAAGTTAATTTAAATCTGAACGCCATACACGTACCGCTAATACCCTGTAAAATAAAGACATCTTTTCATAGACTGAGATCAACCACCGAAAACAATAACCTAGCCGATTAGTGTAAAATTTTAAACGGCAAACTACGGAGCGTTCCAAATTAAATACGATAGCCTTAGAATTAATATTATTTCTAAGAAAACAATTCATTAAATAAATAGGCACTTAAGATAAGTGGTTCTAAGCTCACGGTTAGAGAGGTCTGTACAAGACTTATTTTTTAATATAATTTAATGAACTGAAGCACGGAGCATATCAAATGAGAGTCCTTGGCGTACAGTAGGATGCCTCGATAAGAGAAACTCTGTATCCGACTTGGCCGAGGAAGTTTCGCAAAAAGATAACAAAACAGAATCATGGATTGAGGACAAAATATTAACATTGACAAAGGCTGGCACAAATTAAAAAAGCAGATGCCGCATTTGAACACTTAACTTGAACACACAAAATAATTAGTGTTGCACCAGTGGACGTCGCTTTCTTTTACGGCGCTTGTAAACAGGTGAGACTTTGATCTCGGGCCTCGGAGATTTGTCTGTGATAGTCGGTAGGTACTCTACGTTAAAAGTAAAATAAATAATAATATTAATAACACCATTGGATGATTTATATTAGTAGATGTGTTTCTGTATTTTGAAAGTGTGTTCGATAGAAATGGAAAGATTGATAATGACATCGAGAGGAGGGTGACAGCGGGGAACAAGGTCACCCGTGCTAATGACATAATTTTTTCTGTTATACATGTGTTACTTATTTTTAAAAATTCGCTACCGATTTCGAAACATACGTGTTACTAACCAGCGTCGTTAGTGACACGTACCAAAGCCAGTAACGAATTTTTAAAAATAATTAACAGGTGTACATCAAATAAACTCATCAAACAAAATGTCTAGAAATTATTATATAGTTATTGCCCAAAAAATACAAAAAAATACAATATTTTCGGTCAATGCGCGCTTTAACACAGACTATAATTATACAGAGAATTAAATATACTTTGGCCGCAGGTTACGGCTGTGAAAACAGCGCCATATAGCGAAGCGCTTAGCCTTAATGAAGCACATTGTTACATAAACAAATATGTATTTTTATTATTAATATATTAATATTATTATATTATTCAAATTTATAACACCATATTATTGTGCCAGATAATTATTAAATTCTGATTTTTTCAAAATGTACGCTTGTTTATAATAACTCGCGCTTACCTACGTCTAGGAGAAAAGGAGAAGAAAAAACAGAATTCGAAAGTTGAGAATTATTTCTGATGTTGATGATGTATGGTGGTAATCTTCACGGGTGAGGTAATACTTTAATACCCTGTCAGGGTCAAGGTATTGAGAAGTTCTATCTAACTCTCGAATAATTACGATTAATCTTCTAGTAAATAAAATATTTTTTAGTGAAACCTTATAACCGCAAGTCCACCGGGTTCAATCTAACTAACCAGTCGACAATATTAGACAAAAAATATATATTCAAAAACATGTTTCAAGACGATAATTTGTCAACTCGCGGCCAACGTGATGTCTGATTTGAACTCTGCAAAGGTTACCTAAAAATATCGCCAAAAAATCTAAATAAAAATTACAGAAGTGAAAAACAATGTTATGGCAAGTCTCGTGCAATCAATTGCGAAACATTACGTTATCTTATTATTATTTTGCTTACTAATAAGTAAAGCAATGAAATAAATGAAAAAAATGAAAAGAAATTAAGAAACGCATTACAAGAAAAGTTAGTGTTGGAGAGACATTTAAAAGAAACAGTCTTGATATTTATATTGATTTAATTATGCCCCGTCATTTTTCACGGCTAGTGTCGTAGTATTTAATAAGGCTCACAGCACATGTCCGTAACGTTCATTATTTAGAATGGTATTTTCGCTTGAATATCTCGTTAGTGTAATGGATAGGACACCTCCCTAGGAAAGCAGAGGTCTGAGTTCGAGACTCGTGCCAGGTGACCACCAAGTTTTACTTACCTGTTAGTTTATGGACATCTTACTTTTTTTATGATAAATGTCAGGACATCTATTAAATGTAATCATGTCAGGTGTACAATGTTCTATGTTGATAGCAGAAGACGTGATTGTTAAGATAACGCAAATCGATAGGAAAAATGTCATTTTACAGCAAAAAAAGAAGAAACTCATCTTAAGAAAACACTTTTTTTTTGTAAAAATACCATTGCAATGTGACTAAAGATAAGGGTGATATTAGTTTTACAAACATACAAACTAACGTTTTTATTATTATTTACGATTTTATTGAATAGCCATAATTTACTATTTGTGGAAAAAATATAAAAAGGAATTAAATTTAAAGGAAGAAACCCGTTTAAGAGATCAACATTTAGCCAGTTACCGTTTTCCAATTAAATTACTTTTAAAAATAAATAAATAAGCTTTATTATACGTACAAGTTTATGTATATTACATACATTTTATTTGGTCGTGAGAATAATCCACGCCAATTTCGTTGTGTAACCTTATACCCAATTTCCAAATATTTCCAATAGAAATAATATAAAATTAAGATTTGAATCTTGATTGAGGTATATCCTGGTCCATGCCCAGCGATTATTATTTATTGCAATACGGAGAACTGTAGAAATAAAGAAGACGATTCCTAAACTAATGACCGTAGGGTGTTCGAATGAAACACTAAAAAATTCCCGTAATTACCAATTCAATATGTAAATTTACATAATCACAGTGATATAAATTACATACACAACTCGGAATCCAATCAGTGCAGTTATTAAGACAGTCGAGTGCGTTGCTAGGAGGTTAAACGCTGAGGTTTTATAATAATAAAAAAAACATCTCGTAAAACTGTACGCAATTATAAAATATATCATTACGCTTGACGGCTTTCTTAAGAGGTCAAAATCCTACGCTTTACTATAAAAATCATATCCGGAAAAAACCTACAAAATCTCTCAAATACGAGGTACCGAGCAATAAAATTGATTTCATTGGAATGTTACAAAAAAACAATTATTAATGACATTAAAATACGTATAAACTGGACATTAATCTCGAATTTTTTGTCAAGATCATAAACCAATGTGTCTACATGAAATAAAATTTAAAAAATATATTAATAGGCGAGTACGATCTTACCTAGAGATATATTTTTAAGTCGTAGTTTTTTTGATCAACAGTTTAATATTTGTCGGAGCAAAGTCAAACTTTTTTGGGAGAAATATATTGTAATTTACTTGGTTTATTATTAGAAAAGAATAAATCTTCCGACAATTTGTACGTACTTGTATTGCGTAATACGTATTACAGTGGAATGTATGTAGATATATTGAATGGTAATTCCCTATAGAATGCCACAATAATTAAGACTTTCTATGGGAATGATGTATGAATGATAATTCCTATTTGTATATTCTCGTACTCGGGGTCCAATCCGATGAATATTTATAACCTTTATTAGTGAGCAGAGCGACCATACACGCTGTTAGAGGGATGAACAGTGAACGGGTACCAGCGTCAATTTGCATTTCAAAGACGTTGTGGTGGGTGATTCAGCACAACATTTGAAATGAGAAAAAAAAGCTGTCGACACCCAAAAGACACTAAATACCGCCAATAACACAACCAAAACCACATCATCGAGATGGAACACAAAATGTATCAGCGACTAGCGAAGGGAAAAACTACATTTCAAAATGAAGACTACAACACACACGTTCACCAGTTTGAAGACTACAAAGTGTACACTACAATTGTAATAAAAACTACATGAAGTGAAGTAATTGTAGTACAACGAAATGAAGTGAAGTAATGAAATGAAGAAATTAAGTAATTGTAGTACTAGTGAAGTATATATTTTTTCCCCCAAATAAAAATTTGACGAGCTAAAAAAAAGAAAAGGTCAAGGAGAAAAATATTTAAGATAAATGACGATATTTTCTCCGAAGTAACATTTTGCGACCTAAAAAAAAAAGGTCGCCAACCAGATTTCTTCACTCGATTCCAAAAAAAAACAAGTTATTGAAAGTATATACTTCAAATAAGTGTACTATTGAAGTGTTTGTAGTTTGTAGTGTGCACTACACTTCAAAACGTGTGAAGTGTGCACTTCAATGTATTGTTGTGGTGAGTACAGAGCAGACCCATCACTATCAGCGACGTTAAATAAAGATATGCGCTCTGAAGGAAGTACAGTTTGGAATTATCATACGAATCAGGTTCACTTGTACTATAAATATCGTACGTGTCAAAAAGTGTGATTGGGTAACGCCCCGCTTTTGGGCACCGGAAATTTTCGATCGTGTTAGTGTATATTTATAGTAATCGTATTCATATTTGAGCTCTAATGAACAAATGATATTGAAACATAAATGATTCTGATTGGGTGTTGATCCCGAGTTCTGCGACGATTCAGCTTTGGTACGACTAGAAGTCGGAAAGAGTGATCTAGATGCCACGAAAGATATACATACTCACAGAGGACGAAAAACGGTTTACTCTAATATATTGGATTGGTAACAGGTTAATAATAAACTGCTTTAGCGGCCCTCGTTTCGGGTTCGATTCCCGGTGAGGTCAAAATAAATCTACGTGATTTACTCAGGCTAGAGTCTTTTGTGATGTAAAGACTTAATGAGTTGATTGTTTGAAAAAAAGGTTTATGGGTCGTACAAAAATCTGGAATCAGGAAAAAATTAGAGGGTTATTTTTTTACCTGTATTTTGCTTTTTTTTATTGTATGGTGATACAAAATCAGAGTGATTGCTTTAAACGCTGTGTACAGTTTCATTTCAATAATAGTCACTAATAGACAGTAAATAGGATTCTCGCGGAGTAAAATTATTTGACAGAATGAGCAGTAGGTACTGCGATAAGCGACAATTTGCACTTGGTACGGTTCATAGAAAGATCTCAATTGGGGCGTCTTGGAAATGTCTTGCGAACGCCAGAGGACCGATTGTAACTAGTGATGGTATTTTTATCGGTTACACTATAACTGTGATTTGATATTTTTATCTGATTGTATCGATAATCGGTGACTGATGTTTCGCAATTCGACGGGCAACCATCGGTGCATGACAATATTTATAACTCAGTTACCAATCATCGATACATTCAGATACAAATCTCAAATTACAGTGCTATGTGTAACCGGTTAAAATAACTGTAACCGGAGAGTCGCCCTACATTAAGGTGAAAAGAGTGGATCATGATTGGCAATGAAGTAAATAAAGAAGGCAAGATGGAGGAGACTTGTCCAGAGTTTTGTTCTTGAGCCTTTGAAGAAAATGAGGAATCTTTTTGTGAGGGAGATGAAGACAGTCTTGTCAAGTGGACGCCAAATTATGTTCTTTTATTTTGTTAACCTAATCTACATTATTTGAAGTTGCACCATGAAATGTGGATCTGGCCACCGAGAGAGCGAAGCGCTGTGGTAAGTCCCAAAGACAAAACAATGGCATTCCATTTTTAGATAGCTGTGATTGGGTAAAGCAGCAGTGATCGATTTTCCAGCAGCGTGACAATTGATTTAGCTTTCACAAGAATGAAAGTGTCCACCAATCAAGTGTTGTATTAAGAAACGGTATAAATATACCAAAACTGCTTTGCTACATTTCCTGTAGATAAAAGTAATTCGAATTTTTAACAATGTTGCTGCACCAAGTACCTACTCAATATTTTACGGGTATTTTCGTTTCGTTTCAATATTTGGGTTCGAAAAATGTTCAATATTTGGGTTCGTTTCGTTTCAATATTTGGGTTCGAAAAATGTTCAAGATACATTAACGAAATTTTCAACTGATTCAAAAATACAATTGGCCGTATTCTGAACTAGCAATATTGCTATTTCCAAGACGGGAAACGGCATAATGGTAAGTAAGTTAGTATCTTGAAAGTTATTTTGTTTGACGTTTTAAGTTTGACATGTTTAAAAATAATGAATTCAATAAATTAGAAAGCTTATTTATGGTTTTTTGTTTAATTTGTAGAACTTCATATTTATTTTTAGCGAAATTTAAAATAAATTAAATTTTAATAATTATTATTAATGAAATTTAAAATGAATTAAATTTTAATAAATATTATTATTAGTGAAATTTAAAATAAATTAAATTTTAATAAATATTATTATTAATTTTGCGGGTTAACTATTTTTAGTGTGAAGCTGTTTCGGCTTGTGACAGTGGATATACCACTTAAAATTTTATAAATAAGTCGATTATACGTGATATATCCACTGTTTGATAATGGCCTTGCAAGCCGAAACAGCTGTCACGGCTTGCAAGTCCATTATCAAACAGTGTATATACCACTTAAAATTTTATAAATAAGTCGATTATACGTGGTATATCCACTGTTTGGTAATGGCCTTGCAAGCCGAAACATCTGTCACGGCTTGCAAGTCCATTATCAAACAGTGTATATACCACTTAAAATTTTATAAATAAGTCGATTATACGTGGTATATCCACTGTTTGGTAATGGCCTTGCAAGCCGAAACATCTGTCACGGCTTGCAAGTCCATTATCAAACAGTGTATATACCACTTAAAATTTTATAAATAAGTCGATTATACGTGGTATATCCACTGTTTGGTAATGGCCTTGCAAGCCGAAACATCTGTCACGGCTTGCAAGTCCATTATCAAACAGTGTATATACCACTTAAAATTTTATAAATAAGTCGATTATACGTGGTATATCCACTGTTTGGTAATGGCCTTGCAAGCCGAAACATCTGTCACGGCTTGCAAGTCCATTATCAAACAGTGTATATACCACTTAAAATTTTATAAATAAGTCGATTATACGTGATATATCCACTGTTTGGTAATGGCCTTGCAAGCCGAAACATCCGTCACGGCTTGCAAGTCCATTATCAAACAGTGTATATACCACTTAAAACTTTATAAATAAGTCGATTATACGTGGTATATCCACTGTTTGATAATGGCCTTGCAAGCCGAAACATCTGTCACCCCAAAAATAGTTAACCGGCAGAACTTATTAATAATATTTATTAAAATTTAATTTATTTTAAATTTCGCTAAAAATTAGAAAGCTCATTATTCAGGATTGTGAATGACTTAACGTTTGTTTACATTTTTGAGCTTTCTGATTGATTGAATTCATTAATTTCAAACCTGTCATTTAATTTAAAATGTCAAAACTGGCGGAACTACAATGTTATACACAACTGTTATGAAACAGAAATAGCAATATTGCTTAGTTCATAATAGGGCTGAATATCTATGTAAAATTCGATTGGTCGTTGGATATTTACAATAAAAAAAAATTAATGTGGATCATCATTGGTTGAATGAAACACCAGATACGGTAAATTATCGAAAGCTTACAAATGAAACGATATCTTTCTACGGTAGTGACATCACATATCTCAGCAATTGCGCGCGCGGTATACAATATACTGCGCGGGTTTATTGCTTACAATGATCGGATGATGACGGAGTGACTGTGAGTATAACGGAAAAATATTTATTTACTAATAAGTTAGCTGTTTGTGTACAATGTACAGTCCGATAGCGCCAAGTTCACTATCGGCATCTTATTTCCCCCTCTCATATTCCTAGACATTGCTGTGCGTATCCACCATCGGAATGTTTCACATCAATACATCACGAGAAACGGCGCCTCTCACGATTATTTTACCTATTTATAAATGTGTAATATATTATTATACATATATTAAAAAATAAATTCCCATATTGTGACGGATGGCATTCTTCACACATGACAGCGATGTGTGAAAGGCAAAAATCAAATCAATCCTTGAATAGGGTAAAGAAAAAGTAAACGTGTCTCAAATGCGTGTATCATACTGCCCCTGCATGTAATGATTTTTGGTTGGAGAAAAAATATAATCATAAATTTATAAATAAACCGAACCCTGGTCTCCCGCGTGACGAACACAACAGTTTACAAATATTTTAATCTCTTATAAATAAAATTTCACTATCAAAATTAAAATTAATTCATAAATAATTAATTATATTGATGAATTATATTTTTATTTTTAAAGCTTCAATTGACCAAGAGGTCCAATTACTGTAGCGACACACATCACAAAAAGACATAGGCTTGAGAAAATTGCATTGATGTGTTGTGACGTCACCGAAAATTCAAATCCAAAATCCCGGTATTGGAAAGCAGTGTCATGCCCATTGGACTGTACTGAAATGGCTGAATGACACCAAAGCCTATTAGGAGAATAGTCGAAATGGCAGATCAATGGCTCAGCGAGGTACCAGGAACGATCCCAGTATCGAATAAGTTGAAAATTAAAGCATAAGTTAAAATATAAGCGTATCTCGTAGTTAGTAGCAAAAACCTCGCTGGAGTCTCCTTCATTCAATTTTGAATAGAAAATATTCCTTACACTCTGGGTGAAATGTCAATAGTTACGACGCTATGCGACATCAAAATTTGCATTTTTCAATATTTCCGGCTTATCTTTTCTGAAATGTTGTGCTATCACAACTGTAACTTGTACGGAATATTTAAAGTTCATTTGCTTTAATACAAGTCAAATAAAATGAAAAATATTTTTCAAATTATAGGTTAACAAAAGGTTTTAATCATTTTCTTTGACTGGCATCAAATTGAATGTATTTGCAATACTGGTATGAATTACTTCCTCTCTTTATAGTCTAATGTTTAACAAAAGACAAGCCAGAAACATAAAAAAATGCAAACTTTGATGTCGCTTATCTCCGCCACTGTGGACGTTTCACCAAAAGGGTAAAGAATATTTTCTATTCAAAAATTTAAAAAAAATGTTGCTACTAGCTACGAAACACTGTATAAAAGTCCAACAATATTTTCTTCAGAGGTTTTCGTGACAAATTTCGCTGACGCTGAATAAAGATGGTATGTTAATGCCATGTTCAAAAATATAACAGTAATGAAAATGTGGCCGCGTCATGTTGCCTACAGTGTGACGGAATGTTTGCCGTAGGTCAAGAGCGTGGACCAGATATGTAATAATATATTTTGCAGCCTTAACAGTTAAAACTGGTTCGAAGTTTGATGAGAAATTCTTTCGAGGAATTTTTCATCTCACAACGACGGCGCGGCGGGGCCCGTGTCCGGTGCGAACCAAAAATAATAAACAACAAAACACTCCCGAGACAAAAGAAGGCAACGGCCATCGTCGAAAGTGGCACACTTTGGTACCTGCCTTAAAAAAGACTTGCATAAAGGTACAGATACACATGCTTCTTTACTGGCATGCTAATGAGCATGCCACTAATAAGCATGCCCTAACAACTGTACACACTTGCTCATTACTGGCATGCTTATTAGTGGCATGCTCATAAATAAGCATGCCCAAAGCTAACAATCAAACACACATGCTTATTAGTGGCATGCTCTTGTCATAGAATAGAGACGCTCTTGTTCAAAATGGAAACTTTGCAAACTGAAATAGAAAATTCAAGTGAACCAATAAATCAAAAAAGTTCCCGAGTTTCCATCCGCACATTTTTGATTTTAGTTTATATAATTTTTATTGTAAGATTTGAATCATTCATGCCTATTAATAAAGTTTCGTAAACATTATTTCTCACTATATTATTTTTACACAACGGTGACCGAGTATTCCGCAGACATTCGTGATTCCTATAATAAGTCACGAAAAGTAATGTTTGAGAAGATCGCATCGATAATACTAGCCGCGAAGCCCGCGAATGACATAAGCATGCTCATAAATAAGCAAGTCTGTTCACACATGCTCCAAAGATACCCCTTCTCTATGGTGAATGACAGTGGCATGCTTATAAATCAACCGGCGGTTGATTTTTGAGCATGCCACTAGGTGGCATGCTCATTTCTAGCAATGTGCGTACACACATGCCACTAATAAGCATGCCACTGTCAAAGTCGATACTGCGCATGCTCACGTGCCACTAAAGAAGCATGTGTATCAGACGCCTAAAGCATTATTCCCAAAAGGGAAGAGGCATACCACAGAATAACCTAACTTGATACGTCCAGTGCTAAAAACGCTATAGGCGTTTTTACAAACATTCGCAGTATGCTGAAAATGCTTATCAGCGTTCTATTCCATATGGGTAAGTGCCAGATAATAGATAATCGTATCCATCGTGTAAAAGTTGATCAATTTCTTTCGTTTTTTGCACTGCTGCACAAAATATAGAAAAAAAATGACGTAGTTAAAAATTGATTTTATTATTTGTTTGTATCCACTTATATGCATTTATTAACTAAACCTACATGTTTTACAAAATGATCACGGTTTTGAAAAAAAACTTACGACACTCTTTTTTATGCATGAAATTGAGTAATTTAGAATCATTAAAATCATTAAAAATAAGCATAATCAATTAATTTTAACTACTCGTCCAATTCTAAAAATGTTTCCAATAATTGTGTGTAATCAAGAACTTCGGCAAAAATATTAAAAAAAAAAACAATTTTTCAAATAATTTAGAAAAACAAAAGACATTTCATTTTGATATTTTGACATTTATAAAACAACCCGACGATGGAAAGGTTTTTCCGATAGTAGATACAAACAAATAATAATATAATTTTTTTAAACGTCAATTGAAAAAATAATTAAGAAATTGTTTTAACTTTATATAAATTTGAATGATATATGTAAATTCATAAAAGATGTATTGAAAATAAAATTATTTTTGTGTTTCTGACTATGACGGGTCTTTTGAGGATGCCCTCTGTCTTCAACTGACCTTATATACTAGTATTTCCATGATTCTAATTGCTTCGTTTTGTTGAATACCTAATTTTTTAACATCTCCTTCGTTCTCAAGTAATCTTGCTTCGAGTGATAGAAGCGCTTTGGTCATAATAGCATTCGAACCACCGTTATTTTAAACTAATATTGTTATTATTAACACGTGTTATTAGTAACAGTATTACATATACAGTCGAACTCGGTTATAACGAGCTCGGATATAAGGAGATCCCGGCTATAATGAGAAAAACTGTGAATTCATTTTGATTTGCGCATATTCCCATACAATCGGTCTCGGCTATAAGGAGCGCGATTCCCGGATATACGGAGCAAATTTTAGAAACTCTACAGACATATTTGCTTGGGTTGCAGAAAAAAGACAAATACGTACTCATAACAATGAACTTTTTCACTTTGCTTTTAAAGCGGCTCGCACTTAATTAGGGTTCATTTTATGATGTACACAAACTTGTGTCCGAAAATCCCACGTGCGCAGGCAAGCAATAGTTTACTGAAGGTCGAGAATACTGGTCATATAACTCCGATTATTGGGGGTTTCCAAAATGTTTATGGTGATAGTTTATTTTATGCAGTTAACTGTATTAGCATTTAAAAGCCTAATCAGTTAAAAGCGAATTATTCTATCCGAAACATGTTCACTAACACACGAAAGTATCTCTAGGTTCGCGAAAAAGTCGAAATTATCGGCGTCAAAAAATCTGTAAAATCGTCTTCTACAGTTTCATCACTCTGGAAAGATAAGGATGTTTATTTAGCTGCCTTTGAAAATAACAACACACAATCAAAAAAAATTGTGAAAAAAGTGAATCCCGGATATAAGGAGTCCCGGCTATAAGGAGCAAATTTAGTCGGTCCCGTCGCGTTCCTTATAACCGAGTTCGACTGTATAAAAAAACAATAATACCGCGTACCGTTTGTGTCTTACTGAGCCTTACAAACCAGAATCGGTCAGTTCAAATGTCAAAAGAAAAACGCGGAGGAATTTCGTATTTAGAACGTCGGATGCTGCGCGGCGCAGAGATGTCGTAAATTTTGGAAACAGGTATGCTCGAGATAGGCAGCGGGACTGCGCACGCTGAAGACAGGTGCCGATCGGACGCGAAATGTATCCCCGGTCGGCCCACGGGTCCAATACGGTTTCAATTATTCCGCGTCGTCTGTCGTCTCGCTCGTTGTTCAGCGCGCCATTCATCAGGTCGCCCTCGCTCGGCGCTGAGCCGGTGCGGGCCGACATCCGTCCGGATTAAGGCGTTTTGACAGCCACAAAAACCCTTTTAATACGATCTCTCCAGCGTAATCCGACAATTTGTCGACGGTGATAGATATATCACTTCGGAAAAGCACTGCAAAATTATTTGCATTTCATACAGGAAACAAAATCATTGAAATAGACCCTTTATCAATTTTAGGACAAATTGGAATAATATTGACTGTCATAATTTTCAATTTCGCAATAATTTTGCATAATTTGTTTAAACTATAGGCCGGTTATTTTATCAGTAGTATCAGTAAAAGTTAAGAAATTAAGAGGTTAAGCATATAATTTTGTGACAATGGATTTCTTAATCGCCGGAAAGCTTAAAATTTGTGCTTTTTCTTAACTTTTACTGTTAGTTCCTGCTCCAAAAACCGGCCTTAAAGATTAGTGATAGCAGACGCGTGTAGTCAGTGTATTAAAGCACGAGTTATACGTAAGCGTGTTTAAAAAAAAACGTAAAAATAAATTAAAATAATATATAAAATATTTTAATAGAAGTTCAACGTTTTATAGAAAATAAGTCAGAAATATTTTAAAAAAAGGCTAGCTTTGAAGTCATTGTCTCTATGACTATTTTTATTATGAAATTGTTTGTTTGAACATGTTCTACTCATAATTAAAGTAGGAATCTACCTGTAAAGTATTGCGGATTAGCAATGTTACTCCCTTTTGTAGATTTCGACAGACTATTGCAGAAGTTATCATGACGCAACTTTTGGAAAATTTCAATGCACTCTTTTGACTCTACCCGATACATGAATAAGCTTGCAAGTATGACGAATCTCCTTGCAAATATCTCGGTTTGATCTCACCTTGTTGATTATCAAACTTTTATTTTTATATACGTATATATCATCACACTTTTAACGCCCTTTGTGAATCGTCTAGATAAATTAATTAGTATGTTTGCGCTACATTCGTGAGGGTGCGGATCGCACTAAAGCCGTTCCGAATTTAAAAAGTGTATAAAATCACATTAATAGTTAAATTGATTGACGTCAGTTACTGTTTCATATATTAAAGAAATGTTTATTCAGCGGCCGTAAAACAAATTGTTTGTAAAATACCCGCGGGATTTGTGTTTTTAAACGAATAAATGTCAGTTTGACAGAACGGCCGAACGCACCGTCCCTGTCCCTACGTGGGAGCATATGAGTTATACAAGTGACGGTGGATTAGTTGAACGATATGATTGATATTAATGTTTGCATGTGTCGTATTTTAATAGTTTGCTCCCCATACAAATGCATTAAATTAATTGTCACTTGGTTGAATAAAAAAAGCGATTGAAATAAAAATAGTACAAAATGCGATATGGCTGTCTTGTGAGCACGACGCAGTTGTTGTTGAAATTTGAAATATCACAATCCACTTATATATTTAATAATTTGGCAACATTCACGAATATACATTTTTCTGAAAAATATTTTCCGGCAGGATCAACTATCCTGAATTAAAAAAAAATTTACTCCCAAAAACATTGCCTCGTAGCTAGTAGCAAAAACTTCGGGGAAGTCTTCTTCACTCAATTTTGAATAGAAAATATCCTTTACACTTTGGGTGAAATGTCTACGGTAATTAAAAAAATCAAAGTTTGCGTTTTTTTTTCTCAATATTTCTTTTTCGATATCAGAAAGTCAGAAATATTGGAAAAAAAATGTAAACTTTGATGTCGTTTAACTCTGTAACTGTCGACATTTCACCCAAAGTGTAAAGAATATTTTCTATTCAAAATTGAATGAAGAAGTATCCCCGAAATTTTTAGTACTAGCTACGACTCACGCTGTATTTAAAATGGTAGTAATTTGGACGTTCTGTTGTCTTCAAATTTTCTACAGAAACCTAATGCGTAATTTTGCCTCTAACTAACATAACAAATCTTATGATCCTGAGAATAAGGAGGATTACTCTACATGCTTCTTCAACAAGAAAAAATTACCCTTAGGTAAAATAAATGCAGTCGTGGTTTTCGGAGTTGAAGGGTTATTAATAAAGCGTCTGATACACATGCTTCTTTAGTGGCACGTGAGCATGCGCAGTATCGACTTTGACAGTGGCATGCTTATTAGTGGCATGTGTGTACGCACATTGCTAGAAATGAGCATGCCACCTAGTGGCATGCTCAAAAATCAACCGCCGGTTGATTTATAAGCATGCCACTGTCATTCACCATAGAGAAGGGGTATCTTTGGAGCATGTGTGAACAGACTTGCTTATTTATGAGCATGCTTATGTCATTCGCGGGCTTCGCGGCTAGTATTATCAATGCGATCTTCTCAGTCCGCGACAGATGAAACAAATATGGCGCGTTGGGGAGATGATAAAACATTATTTTTCGTGACTTATTATAAGAATCACGAATGTCTGTGGAATACTCGGTCACCGTTGTGTAAAAATAATATAGTGAGAAATAATGTTTACGAAACTTTATTAATAGGCATGAATGATTCAAATCTTACAATAAAAATTATATAAACTAAAATCAAAAATGTGCGGTTGGAAACTCGGGAACTTTTTTGATTTATTGGTTCACTTGAATTTTCTATTTCAGTTTGCAAAGTTTCCATTTTGAACAAGAGCGTTTCTATTCTATGACAAGAGCATGCCACTAATAAGCATGTGTGTTTGATTGTTAGCTTTGGACATGCTTATTTATGAGCATGCCACTAATAAGCATGCCAGTAATGAGCAAGTGTGTACAGTTGTTAGGGCATGCTTATTAATGGCATGCTCATTAGCATGCCAGTAAAGAAGCATGTGTATCTGTACCTTAAATCAATCAAATCATCGCTGTTCGCACTCCTGCTGCAATTTTGCTGCACGGCATGCATGCGACACACTCACAGCTTGACATAATGCATGTTTTATACCACGTTTAATGCAGCATACACAATTAATGATTCTAGTAGCGGCATGCGGCCACTACTTGAAAATCACATTTTTATGTCAACTTATATTTTAAATTGATATTAATGCCATAGCAATGAGAGTATATTTGGGCTCGTTCGTTTTACATTAAAATATGTGTCATGTGATTTTAATCCGCCTGTACCGTGTATGGAGAAAATCTTCGATAGTCATTTTCGTAGTCTAACAAAAAACAACAAAAGATTAATTGAATCCGTATTTTTTAGTCCGATAGTTAAAATCTCAGCTATGACAAATCTTAAGTTTTTACTCACGCCGTTAGTGATATATATAATCAACGTTAGTGACTATGGTTGGACAAGTGAGGCGAAGTGGTATCTAATCAGCTAGGTCAAGGTCAGCGACTAGTTGGGAGGGATATCGGGCCATCTATGTTCCATTAATGAATTCTATTTTTAGTGATGCTTGGGATGATGTGCAGGTAGGTACCCACCAAAGAAAAAGGCGTCACGTTGTACTACTATTTAACTAACTAACTGACCATCACGCCGTTTCCCCGCAGGGGTAGGCAGAGAGGATTGAACGCCACACTCTTCTATCCTGGCACACCACTTTTGCTTCGGCCACATTCATACGTAGCATGAATTTCTCAAATGCCAAAATCGAATCACAGATGTAGGTAGGTACTCTATGCGCATGCCCGAGTGTTTGAATGTATTGTTATTATTATCGCAGAATTATTATCAAAATAAATGTGACAGAATCTCAGGTCAAGTTGAGTTTAGTCGCATAATTCACACTACGAATAAATATTCATACGCACTTAATTATAATCAACAATAATTATTTTAATACTAAAATTATGTAGTTAATAACTTTATTAAACTGCTTAATATTTCTACGTACTCGCTTTTCGCTATAGGAATAAGAATCATTGTGATAATATATTTTAAGTGTGTACCATTTCATGGAGTAATGTTTAAAACCTGTAAAGATATTGGTGTTTTTGAAAAACATTAAAAATAATTTTTAAATACTGATTTCGTTAACTATAAAAACCTTTATCATGTCGTCATGTATGTATATAATTTAGTCTGTAGGTAAAGCAATGTAACATTAACATGCTGAAAGACATGCAACAATTGATTTACTTTCAAATAATTTGCCTTTACCTAAAAACATTTATTATTTTGAAATAATGGCGGTCGCGTATATTAAAAAAATGCTTTAAAATACCATAAGGTCATTTTATGAGCCTTGCAAAATTTTATTTTTTTATTATACTTGCTGCCTTCGAGGTGGCACCAAGAGAAAACAAAAGCATCTATGTGTCGCTTTAAAATGTTTATTACCCTTAACAAATCACCACATTTATTGCGGACAGCAAAGTGGAACGCATCCAAATTGTAAAAAAAATATCGAAACTTGTTCAACTTTGTCACTTCACAATGTCACTTTATAACTCGAATAATATCAGTATAAATTCAAAGTTTTAGTTTTGAATTGATAATCCTCTTGCACAAACAAACGAAAAACACATAACAATACTTTAAATTAGCGCGCAAAACCAATTCTTAACACCAAAAGATAAAATATTATACATTTGAAATTCGAATGCACACAAAAAATTCCCGGTTAGGGGTTGTTTTCGTTCGTCTCTTTCGCGTGTCGCGGGTTAGAAGGCGACGGAACACACATGCGCGCGCACAACCATCACACCCGTCGGCCGGCGGGCAACTGATCTGATGAATTGAAAACTTGTTTCGTGCCCAACTGACGTTCGGCGTTCGGATTTTGAATCATGCAAGTGGGATATACAGATCTGCGGTGTCTACAGGGGCCCCTACACAATCATTCATATTGACAATATTGTAACCATAGACGTACTATAAATATAGACTACTTACAAACCAAAGTATAGTCCGTCCAACTTATCTGGAGAATAAAGGAGGGCGTCCCAATCGTTGTGGTACTGCCCAAAGTCTAAAAATTATCTCATTTGTAGGGAATTTTGTGCAAATTCGTTTTTTCTTAAACAAGTTATTAAGCAGTATACGACGCGATAAAAAACAAAAAATGTAAACTGACGTACAAACAAATTTATCAAAATATACATTTGTAAAATACACAACGTCACAAAATGGCGTTTTTTCAAAATCAAAGAAAAATACAATTTTCACCGATCAAACAACTCGCTCTCGTAAAAATCTATGTTTTAAATGAACTATTGCTATAAAGTAAGTTGATGCAACCAGTCTTTAATGTGCATAAATAAAAAAGTTTATTTTTGAAAAAAGATGTTTATACAAATGAACTCGATAATGAATTATGTAATAAAAATTATAAATAATAAAAATTCTATGTAAAAAAATTATCGAATAAAATATGTTCTAAAACTTTTCTCATCTTACGGCTTCTAATTCAATTTTTCCACTTATCCTTGTTATTTTTTTCCGGGTGTAGATATTTTAATGCCCATTTCCACGGCCACTTTACCTTCTTTAACTATTTTGTAAATTGCCGATTCAGAAATACCTGAAGAAATTGTATAATAGTAAAATAAAAAACTAAGTATGGGAAAATCATTATAACTGCATGGCAGCACTAACCTGAAGTGGCGGCAATAAGTCTATGAACAAAATCAAACGGTATAATTGGGGCTTTTAGACGTTGTTCCTCTTCAAAAAACGTGTGCATTTTCAAGATTATTTCCCAAACACCGCTTTTAATGGTTTTTGGCATGGTGACAATCTAAAATTTTCTTAAAAAACTATCGAAACAGTCGTGAACCCCTCTGTAAACAAAGTCTGTCAATGGTCTGTCAGCTGTAGACAATCCAATATGGCGTCGTTAGTTCCAAATTTGGCCATTCTTCAGATAAGTTAGACGGACTATATCCGCTACACAGAACGACAACACGAATTACTGTGAACATAGACGCACATTGCGGGAGTTGGTCTAGGGGTGTCCAACATGTATAAATGTCCGCGCGATATATATATGAAATATTAATACAATACACAACCCTGTTTATTTATCTCTTTTACACGTATGCTGCGCTATAAGAAAGAAAGAGAAAATACCATAGAATAAATACCTCAACTCGCTAGAACATCATATGCATTCGTTGTTAAAAATTATGTTTTATTGTCCTTTCTTATACGCATTAATGAAAATAATTTCTATCTGATACATTTAGTACGTAATAGAAGACAGCAGAAAGTAGATGTCTCAGATTTGTTTTTTAGTGACTAGTCTATACTGTACGTCTATGATTGTAACAATCATGTTGACTGTTTGATGACGTATTGATATTGTTGTACTGTATAAACAGAAAGTTTGTCAATAACAAAGATTAGATTGCCTGTTAAGGGCCGCTTGTATCGTTTTAGTTTATAGTAGTAGTTCGTTTGAAGCAAAGATTTTTACCAAACGGTTTGATGATTGGTGAAAACCCAAAAATCTATGCTGCAAACGAACGTTTACTATGAACCAAGTTGATACTACCGGCCCTTATACGGATCTGTGCATATTTAAGATTTATTTTATTTTATGTTAATGCGAAATTCGCATAGTCTTGTGATCTCACCGGGAACCAAACCTGGAGCTCTCGAGACCTGAAGTAAGTATCGTGACAACTAGTGAACAACAAAATTATTCTGCTAAATTTATGTTTTGAAAAAAAAAAAAAATTTCTATACGTGAGGGGATTGGAAGAGCGTCACTATCCATCCGCAAATATAAATTGTTCAGTATTTAAGAAGAACGTTTTAAAGATTTCCCTTGTAGTTTTTTTAGAATTTTACATAATATATTAGTGGTGTGTTAAAATAAGCATATCAATGTTGAAGATTTTCTTTTGTTGTTTCCGCAATATAAAAGAAATATTTATTGATTAGTGTAATATAATGATTTCATGACAATGAGGATGTGGTATGTACCTATATGAAAAAGAACCTTCAGGGAACTATAGGACCATCTATCTATCATGGTCAATAACTACCCGCTGACGGTCTGAAAAAATAAAAATCAATAAAATAAAGATAATGGCATCAGACAATTCTGAACACTCGAAAACATTAGAATATTCTTAATTATTTAATTTATCACAATGTGACCAAAAAATCGCCCTGTACAGACTTCTGAATGGTGCAATTGCATAGAACTGTTTTTGCTTCCCACTTTTAATTTATTTATTTTTTTTTATTCAAAGAAACCAAATCATGATACAATATTTTTTTACACATATGTATAACAATATTATATTATATTTTCCTTTAGTTGTTACTGCCCCGTCAAAGTTGAAAAACTAATATATTTATATTTTATATAAATTAGAAAATTGCTAATACAGTAATTTAATAAAGAAATAAGGAATAACGAATTAAATAACAATAATTAAAATAAAGAAATAACCGACTTTGTGTCATAGTGGCGGTTCAGCTACTAATCGCTATTTTAAATGACGATTTTGAATGCCATAGAAACATTTTTATTTAAAAATAAAATAATTATATCTGTAATTTTGTAAATAAAAATAACTATTTATTTATATACCAAAAACTTTACATTTTGGTTGGACTACGCCTCTCACTAGAGAAATCTGTGATGATTATATGTTTATTATACAATAAACATATAATTATATAAATAAATCACGATTAATCATGGTTAAAACAAAGCGTTTGTTATTTTACATACAAAATAGTGCCACAAGGTGAAATTATAAATTATAATTAATATAAATTAACTTTGTTTAAACCACTTATTTATTGAAAAAAAATCAACATGTTTCGAAGCCAATGGCTTCTTCATCAGGAAAACAAAAATAATATTTAAAAATCGAGTATAGATCAAAATATTAAAAAGTTATATATGGAAAATGATAATATAAAGTACCTAATTAACATGAAAATAAATTTAAAAGATAACTATTTGCAAAAAGGACCTGATTATTTATAATATTCAATTTACTATTTACACTCTTTCTTATTTCCAAAATTTCTAATTTATCAAATTGTGATTCTGTATAATTTGTATGTAAAATTTGTAAACCCTTATTAATATCAAAAGAATGACCCGTAAGCCAAAAGATGGTTTAAACAAAGTTAATTTATATTAATTATAATTATGTTACCACAAAATAAATTTGCTACATTTGAAGAAGAAGTTGAAATTATAAAATTTGAAGAATTTTTTTAAAACCAAAATACTTAATCAATTAGAAATACATACGGAAAAATCAAAGCCACGAAAAAATAGTTGTCTGCTATCGGGATTCGAACCACGGATCTCCTCCTACCCGGGTCAGGCGCGTTATCCAATTACGCTATAGCGGCCACTTAGATTCCCATGAATATATCGACCTTATCTGAATTTTTTATTTGCGTTGGGATTTATAGATTGTGAAGAATAGGATATAGATCATTAATCAATCATAACATGAAACCCCTCAAGTATGGATCAATAGTTTTATCCATAAATTAACGCGAACATTTGGTGATGAGTTCATTTGACCTACTCGTGATCCCGGTTCGACAACGAAGGTGTTGTGTTAGAAGTACGAATAAATCAGCGGTAAGGATTGATGTGCAAATACATCAGTTCTTTTAATATTCTTTCCATGTAACATGCAATATGCATCGTTTACAATGCCTGACCTCTAGTGGGTCAAAATCTTCACCACCGTTCTAAACGAAACAAGCTATTTATTATTTAAAAAGATTTGACGGCGAGCACTTATCACCGTGCTATTATAGTCATAGATATGATAAGGCCCCAAACATGTTATGGGTGTGGGGTCGTATTTATTATAAATATATGGTTTATATTTATTCTTGAACAAATAGACTACTCTGTCCTCAGAAAAACAAGATTGTTACTTTTTATTGCTATCGCAACAATCAAAAATACACGAATCTTATTAAAATGTACGTGTAAAGTTTCTTTGAGAAATTTCAAACTGTCAAATGTCAATATTTTTATCATTTTATCGGAAATATTGGCTTTAATTAAATGTTTGAACACTTTCGATGAACAAATTGGTAGATATGCGTGAAACAAACTGATATCTACCATCTCTTAAAATAATATTTGTGCTTGTTTTGTATCGCGTCAAAGTTGACGAAGTGTGCAATGTTATTGGAATCACTAGACCAGTAGTGTAAAGGTACTGATAGACATGCTCATTAGTGGCACGTGAGCATGCGCAGTATTGAGCTTCTTGAGCCATTGCAATTTACTGGCATGTGGGTACGCACATTGCTAGTAATATGAATGCTTATTTGATTTGTGGGTGGAAGGGTTAACTTTTGAGCATGTGTAAACAGGCTCGCTTTTGAGCATGCTAATGTCATTCGCTAGTATTCGGCTGGTATTGATTATCAACGTGATCTTCTCAGTCCGCGACAGATGAAACAAATATAGCACGTTTGCCCCCTATACGAATTATTACGTTTTCAATATTCTGCTATTTTTAAGGATAATAATGTACATAGAATAGATTTTCCACATTAAGTTAAAGAGAATATCAAATTGGAAACAATACAAATAAGAAAGGGAGTATAATAAAAACTTGGATTTTATGGGTTAGTTTTTTAGATTTATTTGAATCTATCCTGACAATTACACTTAAATTAAACTCGCAATACAATAACATTACACAAATATATTCTTCATTATCTATACTTGATGAAACATTATATTCCTACATTGAAAATGAAAATATATTTAATAAAATAAATGATAATAACCTTGTAAAAAAATCTTTTTCTATTTGTTCAAGGTATTTAATATTTTATTCGACTTGTATTAAAGCGAATGAATTTTTTTACTGTCCATATAAGTTACTGTAATGATAATTCAACTTTTGGTAAAAAATAAGTCAGAAATATTGAGAAAAAAAAATGATATTGCAAATCTCCATAACTATTGGTGTAAGTTCATGCTTGCTTGAACATTTTCGACTTATTATCAAGACAGGAATTCACCTGTGAAGTTTTTGCTGCTAGCTATGAGACACCCTATAGGTAAAATTTTCGACTTTTTACGTCCCACTTTTTTGACAATGGCGTGCTGATTTAATAAGCCATATGCACGCATATTTCGTATAAAATAATTCCATAATTGGCTGGCACTTAGTCATTTTGATCAGAAATAAAAAAATATTGCTCCCTGGACGTTAATTTTTTCAATTAATTAATCAACTGAGCTTTGCGTATCGAACATATAGTACCTACTACCCATCATTTTAATAATTATTTAAATTACATAAATTTGAAAATATAATTTTTATGGCTACTGATTGGCTACCTAGTTAATCTGCATTACAAATTCGACCGCAAAAATCTTTAAATGACATGAACAACTGCTCATTAATCTTTGTAGATGTTATATGTTATAAATATTGTTATAATTATGTTGTACAAAAACCGTGCCCCATCGATTATTTTACTGGTAGACGGTTCTCGTAGTCCGGTGGGCATGAGACTGGCTTTCTGTACCGCGGATTCCTGGTTCGATTCCCCTTGAGGTCACAGCACATAATGTGATTTTCTTAACCCTGGGTGTTTGTATAATATGTTTTCAGAGCAGTAATCTCACATCACATCGTTAAAATGACGTAAATATGATTTGGTTTGTTTTAACTTCATATATTCCAAAGACTTCTTACAAATGATGTGACCATAATATGTTACGCCGTTCCTTTAAAAGGTTCACTTAATTAAAGCATGATTTATGGTTCGTCGTGTGTGGTGCTTCATTTTTTTGAATTCCTGCCCCTGGAATCTAAAACGGGTGAATTATTCATCTGGATCTTTCTGATCTCTTTGTGCTTTTTTCTACTTCTTGATCCCTTCGTGTACAGAAAACCTTAAGGATATACTGTCCTTTTTTGGTTGACGGTAATTGATAGACAAGAAATCAACAATTAATAAAAATACATCACTGAAATGTTGATACTCAAACAAAAATAAAAAATAATTGGCCGCCTTTTTATTTATTATGCTCAATATATGCTTATTTCAGGTTTATAAAATAAAATACTATTAAATCATTACGTCTATCACCCACTCAAAAAAATAATGTTACGAGTTTTTGTAAACGCACTGTTATTCACACTAATGTAAGAGACTTTCATAAAATGCACGGACTCTGTCAACCTTCACCGCCAAATTTCCGAGACGTGAGAGAAAATTTATATTCCGATATGGAGAAAAATTACATTAAACGAAAGCACGGCAAGAACAAGGGAGTGTAGAAAAATGATTTTGTTTGAAGAAGAGACAATAAAAAATTAGATGAAAAAGATTTTAAGTGGTTAAAATGTCGGAGTACTGGAAACCGAGACAAGAAAATATAGAGTAGAGCAATTGGTTGACAAATCGTAAATGCCTATATTTTTAAATCAGTATATCTATTCATTTATTTTCAATACAATCCCAATCCTTTTTCAATCTTGCATCGTTACTCTTTAGGACCCTGCACAAAATTTATCAACCCTCTCCTCTTCCGCTGGGAACTTTACCCACTCCCCCCGATTTAATTATACATTATATTGAATTCCATCAGTTTCAAATTTTACTCATTGGACCACTAGAACCTCGAAGGAAATATAATAAATAAAATTCGTTGTTTTGTTTGTTGTTTGACCAACTATTTACACAAGGCTGACACCGCGTTATTCTTAAACAATGACATTTTTTTCTAATCACTCCAAACCTATCTCTGAGTCCCGGGCAACGCCGGACACTAGTCGCTAGTCACTGTACAAATTCGCATCAACATTTATCACAATTGACTTTCATTACCACACGTTTCTCTTTTACTGGTGTCGTAAATATATAGTATTTACGATATTTTAAGTGGAAATTGTCATTCTAGTTTGCGATTATTGCAGATATGTCATTTGACTGATTAATTATTAATTAATTTTTATTTTATTTATTTAATATTAGGTACAAATATTAGGTCCTTACATATGAAATTGGCGTTTAGTATGGGAGGAACATAAAGCCGATTTTTTTTTATTATAATATATTTATTTAATCAAAGTATGTACCATTGCTATCTATGCACTTTTGCCATCTCATAGGTAGTTCATCGATCCCTTTACTAAAAAAACCATTCGGACGGGAATCAATAAAATCTTTGAAGGCGGTTTGGACTGCCCCATCGGAATTGAATTTTTTCCTTTGCAAGAAGTTATCCAAATTTCGAAAAAAATGGTAATCTGTTGGGGCAAGGTCCGGAGAGTACGGTGGATGTCTTAGACATTCCAATTGAAGCTCATCTAATTTGGTAGCCGTCTGTTGTGCAGTGTGTGGTCTAGCGTTATCATGAAGCAGCAGTGGCCTAGAGCGATTAACCAGCCTCGGTTGTTTAGCAGCTAGCTTTTCCATCATGGTTTGCAGTTGCTGACAATAGACATCTGCCGTAATCGTCTGGCCAGATTTAAGAAAGCTGTAGTGAACGACACCAGCACTAGTCCACCAAAACGCACAAGTAACTCGCGTTTGTTGATTTGCTTCACTCAATTCGTGAGGTACCCACCTTTCAAGCTTTTTCACCTTACCAATTTGCTTCAAGTGGATTAAAACAGTTTTATCACTAACACCGCAGCCTGCAGCTAACTCGGATGTGGTTTGCGATGGATCCGCTTCCACAATAGCCTTCAATTCTTCATTATCAACTTTGGTCTCCGGCCGTCCACGGGGCTTGTTCTGCAGGTCGAAATTTCCAGAACGAAAACGTTGGAACCAAAAACGCACTGTGTTTTCTTTTGCGGCACCGTCGCCATACACATCATTAATCCTTCGAGCCGTTTCTGCAGCACTGGTGCCACGGTGGAACTCGTACTCGTAAATAACGCGATATTTCAAGTTTTTCATTTTGTAAACTGAGTGACGCAAAGAAAAAAACAATTGAGGAAAAAACAAATGAATTATAATTTTCAAAACACAAATACATGAGTAAATAGCTGTATAAATTTGGATTTGGAATTCCTAACCAAAGAGAAGATATTTGAGATCAAATTTGCCAGTACGGCAAAACGCCAATTTCATATGTAAGTACCTAATATAAATCTTACGTACTCGTATTTACATATTAAATTGACTTATTTTCAGACTTTTTTAGTCATGTAGACCTCATCAGTGAAGAGAAGCTCTTGAGTCTGATAAGGGAGCCTCAGTTCTTATTTTGTATATAGGTACATATGTAAATCATTTAATAATACGGATGGTAATAGAAGATAATTAGATAATTAATAATATTGAAGTATTTTGAAAAAAGCTTTAAATTTAAACGATTTATAAATAAGTTGGATTTTAAGGTTTTAATTTTTTTAATTTGTTACGGCGTATCTCGTTAGGAAGATTATTGTAGTAGTTATATATTGGTTCCGTATTTGGGTTGTTTTAAATTAAGGCGTTATGATTTGGTTTCCATTTCTCATAAGTTTAAAGTATTCCTGATTTTCTGTAAGATTATTTTCTTTACATATTTTCAGAACGGTAACTTGCTTGAAAATATCATTCACGTTTGGTACTGGAAACAATTTGAGAAGATCTTTTTTTGAAAATGTAGATTCTTTTTTCAGTTTAAAAATGGTATTTTGACAAATATTTTTTATAATATTTTTAATATTTTGTTTGTATATTTTATTTAATAATATTTTTCTAATAAATATATTTTTCTAAAATATTTTAGATGTTTTTTTGTGAGAATGTCAAATGGACACCACTCGTCTCATCGTAAAATGTCATATTAATAATGTTGACGTTGATATTTCTTTTTACAGGAATACAACATTAATCATAATGATAGTGAGCTGAGCAACATAATGTTTTAATACTCCGATTAGAAAATATGATTGTGATCAAATTCTAAAACTGTTAAATACGGATATGATCAAATTATAGAACCGTTAAATACGGTCATCTAATTTTATTTATCGAACTACTCCAATGCAAGAATGAATGCTGCGCAATATTGTTAGACTAGACCAATCTAAAAATAAATTAATAAAAAAATAATTAAATAAAAAAATATCTAAAAATTGACCCTCCACCCTGCCCCCACCCTGACAGGCCTATGATTATCAGGCGCGAGTAACTCCTTTACAATGCCTTTATAAGCTCATTGGAAACATTCACTCATAGATTTGAGCAAAGTTAAATATTTCGTTAGCGATTAAAAAAAATTGAGCATTAATAACGTTAAATAAATAACCAAATCCTTCTTGCGAATAGTTAGCTCATAATTATTTTTCACATTAGTTCCTAAATAATTACTCAACTCCCTTATATTTATTATTATTTTTGTTAATTTCTATGCTTCTATTTCTTCTTTTTAGTAAACGTTTTATCCTGATGAAGGATCCATTGGCCCCGAAACATGTTGATTATTCAGTAAATAGTGATTTTATGCAAAGTGTTTTCTGCTATTATTAAGGAAATTTTTTATTCAATCATATCAAGATCACAAGTTATACAAATATCTTAATTTTACTTATGCAATATTCATCGATTCATTTTATAATTCCAGGATATTATTTTAACATTTTTGCCTACAATAATATTTTTAAAAATTCATTACGTCATAAATTCTCAAATAATACAAATTATAATTATAAAATGAATAATTTACCGAAATTATTAACAACTAGCTGTAATCCGTAAAAAAATGACGGAACATTGGTACATATATATATATATATATAATATATATATATATATATATATATATATAGATATATATATATATATATATATATATATATCTATATATATTTATAGTATATTTTTGGCGGTACACAGAGAGGTGGGATAGTAGCATGCGTTAAGCGGTCGGTTCCGGTTTTTCTGTCCCGGGGTTTAAACCCCGTCTCCATCCATTCAATTTATTTTTAGCCGTATTTGTAGCTTGATCTCTGGCGGCCTCTACGATTGCTGCTTCAACATTTCCCTCAACGATGTTTAAAAGTAGGCCCAGATGCTATATATTATGGACCATCTAAATTGCTCGTTATTGGGCGATTCTTTTCAATTTTGTGCCTCTTTTCGCCTACCCTGCTAAATTTATAGCCGTGAATAATTATTAACAACTACAATGTTAATTGAAAATAAACACATAGCTATATTTTTGGAATAGAATATCTCCAAAATTTCGATTACCCCTAGGAATATGGAAAAATCAATGAACCAATTCGCAGATTGACAAAGTATCATACACAAAATCGGGGAATAATAACAATGGTTTTAGCATATTGTATTCATGGGTAGCTTCGGAGGTCAGATGTTAAACTTTTACAATAGACCCGTAATTCGTGTTTTATTGCTGTGAATGTGTAGCATAGAGGCTTATTGGTATTTAGAAATGATTTTTGGCTTCGCAGTAACTATATTTTCATAAATATTTAGATAATGTTTTAAAATGCAATATTACGTTATGGATAGAAAATAGATTATACGGAGATATATAGGATACTCTTTAATACGCAGTCAAAATAATATTTTATGAATGCATGTGAGAATTCTAAAAACGCTAAATTAATAAGACAATAACTTATTTTAATTATTCTGAAAAAATTAAATACTTTTTTTGACTCACGTACAATCTTCAAAATAAACTAATATTAAACTTTTTATAAATAAATAAAGAACTTATGAAACCGTAGTGAAATGAAGCAACTAACCATCACATCCTGTATCTGCAGGTATAGGCAGAGAAAATAGAACGCCACACTCTTCTGTCCTGGAATCCTGTGCTTCCTGGGCTACATCCACATTCATACACGCTGTATTAACATAACTGCTGAAGCATTTAACAGGACCATCCTCCAATATTTGGTTTATCTAGTAATGTCAGATACTCAAAGAAGCCATACCGTGTTCTTTGTAGGGACCCACAGGAGTAACTATGCATTAAATTCACCGTTAATACGCATGCATCGCCGTGGAAACAAATTCTCGGAATTCGTAGATATTTTTTTGTAGCATCATACCCGAATTAAAGAATTACTCAGACTTATAATATATCAATAGAATTAATTACGGTTTAATGGACCAAATTTTTAATTTTTTTTACGCCTCAACAGGCCAGAAGGCCCAATTACAGAAGCGAAATACATCACAAAACACCCAGGCTTGAGTAAATCACACCGATTAAATTGTAACCTCCGGGAATCGAACCCGTAACCCTTGGTGTGAGATAAAAACTCCATATACAAAAAATAAGAGGCATAACTAACCTATTTTAGTAGTTTCTATTTTCACAAATCTGGTCCAGCTTTAACATTGCATTTTTTGTCATTCCGTTTCTTCTCGTGCTATCAGTATCAGTATTCCGTGGTATCAGTGTTTTTTGAAGTCAACCTTGTCAAATTCAATTAAACGGAAAAACGATGTATAAAATTTTATTCAAAACTTGGAACAAATTTGCGCCGATTTTACGGTATCAAAGGAGAAAATGTTTTATTATTCTTGAAGATGTCCAAAAACAAATTATTTCAGAGATGTCCATAAATCAATTCCAAAAACAGAGCGCGCAAGTACAAAGGTATGATAAATCCGCTTGTGAACATCGGTGGGAATATTTTTGCTGCTACCAAAAATATACGATGGCTAAAACAGGTTGCTCGTGCATTGTGCCTAACAAAGGATCCTCCTCCCGTATCCTATCATGACAGGTCGATTAAATTTGCATCTAGCACATCCTGCAAAGTTCGCAGCGTTATGGGTCAATCTGTAGGCGTCTTGACGGGACGCATGTGTTGTGCTGTAAAAAAAAAAACACTTGTCAAAAGACCCCTACGTCCTATACTACCATTTCGAGTGGCCCCTAAAAGCTGTGCAGTCTTTTTTGTCGACTGCATATTTGCTTTTTACTCTAATGAAATCGCGGGGACCGAATCTATTAGTATGCATCAGATAAATGCATTGTAAAGTTCGAGCTAGGTAGCGATCTGCAAAGTGATTTTAATTTTTTAACTGACAGGGAATGTTTAAAGTAGTTTTAGAAAATAATTTATTTACATATATACTGTATTTGTACATCAGTAGGGAGAGTACATTTTATTTTGCCTATTATTTTACAACACAACATCTATATAAAATTGATTTTATCAGATAATTAGATGGTTAACACGTATGTGTGGAAAGTATGGTATAATTATTTCTTCAAGATTTAACAACTAATTTATTAATCATAATTAATCATTTTAGCATTTTTATGAAAAGGGTAATGCACACCATTACCAAATTACAAAATTTTCACAATAAATTGTATAAAACAATGCCAATGGAAATATACGATTCAACAAATGGGATAATATTTAAGTACCATATAAAATGGATAAAAGCATCGGGCAACGAAAAAATAATAAACGAACTAAAGACGAATAACGAACTTAATAAAAAATAATAAAAACAATAAAATAACGAAGTAAACAAAATTGTTATACACCATGCCCACCTCGACACAGGATTATACTAGCGAGGGAGCACCATTATCAATACATACTATGAAATAATGTCCACGGCGAGCGTCTGTCCTTCTGCCTGTCTGTATGACTGCGCTAATCTCAAGAACCACTAAACGGATTTGTATGCGGTTTTTACTGTTATTATCTGCATTTCTCCAGAAAGATTTAAATGTATTAAGCAGCCTTAAATGTACCTAGCATCTAAGCTTTAACGGTATTAGTGAATCAAGTCGGGAAAAAATTTTCCGCCGAGCGCTCTCATGGGAAGGCTGCCTAATCCGTTAGAGATACAAAAAAATCGTGCAAAAATGAATCGTGCAAAATTAAATTATCTACAAAAAATTCAGTGGTAGTATATATCTACATTTTAAGGATAACTTACACTAACCATTTTTGTCTATAAAATTTCATCAAATGTATAACTAATATACAATGTTTAACTTTCCAGGAATTTTGACCAATTTAGTTTTAATCCTTATCAAATTAAACATCTTATTAACCTTAAGCATTTACCACAGATTAAATTTGTCCTGTGCACCAAATCATTAAATTAAATATCTTAGAACATAATATATAACGAGCTAAAATAAGACTTTTTTGTCCGGGCGAAGCCAGGCCGGATCGCTAGTTATTAATAATTATAAAAATTAATATTAGAATTAGTATATTTCGGATTAATAAAATATTAATATTGAGAAAATTAATACTAAAAATGCGAGGTGAAACCAAAAAAGTCTGCAAGAAACGTGTTCCAAAATATTCGTTGCACGTTCCACCTTTTGTTCAACTGCGAGTTGCACTCTCTCACGGCAAGTGAAGTCCTCCCGAATCAGGTTGTGCAGCATCCGACGGTCATCATCATCAGGTAAACACGCTGATACAAAAGGGGCAGACAAAGCGGGATGGAGTGAGGTGAATAAAGAAACTGCATTTAGTCGGTGTCGGCCATTGTGCGCGATTATTGGGTCAAATAAAATTGGACAACAGGTTTCCATTCATCTCAGAATAGGAGGACCCACTGGACCGGTGACCCGGTACCGGTCGGTGCACGGCGTGAGATTAACAAGACTAAGATAGAATGCACATAGACGCATCAGCGGTTGGACGGACTGCATCCTTATCTTGACTGGTATCCAGTTACTTGCAACCCCAATTGTGAGAATGCGCATATTATTGATGGATTTGGCATCATGGAGATTATTTTGTTACCTCTACGTGAGTTTAATAAAAATATTATATTTTACTACTTACGTTTCAAGAGAAACAGAATCTCCATAGATTTTCCTCTCTTTTCAAAGAATATAAAATCTCTAAAAAATTTCACCCAATTTAATTATCATGAGATAAGAATGAGCAGTTGAATCATGTTTTACCTACCTCAAATTTACGCAGTACGTATTTCTTAAGCTTTATTTTAAATTTAGACTTTGTATTTTCCTTTTTTATTTTCTCTTCTTATTCTTCTTGTATCTTGGTTACATTCATGTAGATTTGCATCCATTTTCAATTCTGAAATATTTCCAGAGAAAATTTAAAAAATAAATTTAAACCATCTTGCAGTACAATTCAATGCAAATTCAAACAGTCAAACAATATTGACTTCTTTCAATATTATTCGTATCCGAGAATACTTTTTTATAATATTTATAATATTTGCATTAAAGAAGATTTAAAGCAAAAGCGTCATCTCCTTTTTTACTTTTTCGTAACGGACTTCGGACAGAGCGGAGATTTAAAACTTAATATACTCTTGATAAAATGCTACTAAAATGCAGGAATATGCTTTCAAAATAAAATGTGAAATTGATTTTAATCAAATATATCGCCCTGTATTCTCGTCATATGCAAAGTGGCGCTTTTGCTTCGAAATCCTTCATTTTTTCTTTATTAGTCAATATTAAAATTCTACAGTGGTTTAAACGAGAAACAATAATATAGTTGTGTGCTGTTGTTATAAATCCACCCTCAAGCCGTTAATTATAATTCAAAGAACAATTGCTAAAATATTCTTAAAAATTTTCACGACTTCGATTATATAACAAATGTTATACAATATGAAATGTGTTATAAATAAAAAATTTAATGTTTATGTTAAAAATTTATGAATATTGTCGGTTTTTATTAGTTCATACAGGGTGTCTCGTAACTCGTAGCAAAAACTTAAGTAGAGCCTTCTTTATTAAATTTTTAATACATTCTTTACACTTTGGTGAAATATCGACAGTTATGGAGATAAACGGCATCGAAGTTTGCATTTTTTTTCACTATTTCTGACTTATTTTCTGTTAAACGTTGGACTATCACTACAATAACTTAAGTGATATATCAAAAATTCATTTGCTCTGGTACAAGTAAAATAAAATGACAAAAACCTTACTAAAAAAATGCATCAAACTTGTATCAAAGTGAATGATTTTAATGTTCAATATAAAGTCCGACGTTTTACAAAATATAACCCAGGAATATTGAAAAAAAGTGGTGATGACATTGATGTCGCTTATTTCCGTCTATCTGTCGACATTTCACCCAAAGTGTAAAGTATATTTTCTCTTTAAAATTGAATGAAGGAGACGCCCGTAAAGTTTTGGCTAATAGCGACAACCTGTATTTAGATATATGTATATGCGTAACTAATAATAAAAATATTTATATGTAGGAACCCAACTTGATTTCAACTCAATAATAAAAATAGTAATATGTAGGAACCCAACTTAATTTCTGCTTCAGATGAATATTAATCAATGCGTACGAAATTGATAAAAGCTTTGAGTATTACGTAGAAAGATAAAAAAAATCATCATCATTAAAATCTAGCACATTTCAACACATATTTTTTTTTTTTTTTTTTAATTAAAATAGAGATGTGAACACGGAATACGTGTCACATCAATATTCTTACTATTTTCAAACTAAGCTAAACGCTTGTGCTATGAAAATAGGACTAACTTGCTAGTCTGGAGTGAGGTTCGAACCAGCGACCTTTAGATCACGAGTCCAGTGTCCTAACCACAAGACCAACAAGCTACTCTACTACTATATTAAAATAGATAATGTCCATAAGATAGCGTCTACCGTATCATCTGAAAATAATATACAGTAAATATTCCCAGTATGATAAAGCTGTGAGATACTGCACTTATGGCATCCATGTAAGTTATTCTAACAAAATTTAAAATTTTCAATAGTTTCTTAACCACAAAAGAATAAACTCATACGAAGATTATAATATCATACTTAACGCGTATGATTTATTTTCTCGAAAACCCAACAATGCAAACAAACATCTCATACAACGGCGAATAGTTAAACAGCTCTATTGTCCGATAAGGTGTCCGTTTCAAAACACCGATTGTTCGCCGACCCCAGCTTCTCTAGTCCGAATATCATATAAACCCTAACGGAACCACCCGAATCTGGTTAATGTGACAAATTAACATCTTTCCTCGGCCAATTGGCCGCACAAAGAGGAGAAAAGAATTTAAACTGAGGCATTACAGTCTCCGCTGGCCGCGAGAGTTCCCCCTCGCTTTTCTAGGCTAGGGTTGGTCGTCTTATTACAACATCACCACGCAGGGACGTCCCGTAGTCGTGGGCAAGTAAGGGGCTGATGACTTTGCCAACATTATTGACAACGATGTTGATTTATCCCTTTATACTATAATCATGAAAACAAAATAAATTATAAATATAAAAAGAAATATTTTTATTTATTTAATATAAGATACAATACAAATCGCACTTTAAGGGCGGATTGCCTAATTTTAAGAAGAAGAATATAAGAAACAGTTTATTACACTATTTTACTCTAGTCTATTAAAATTATAATGAATACACATTTTTTTTCGCATTACCTCTCCAAAAAGAAACTAATTCTTGTGCTTGGAGAGGGAAGAGAGAAAATCTATGAATAAAAATAATTACAAAATAAGTACAATTAAAAAAGAGAATAGTTATTATATTACCACAATACTTTTAACATCTGAAAATTGATATCAAGTTTCTAATATAGTCAATCCTTGAAATAAGCCCAAAGATCCGACATATGTATCTATATATGTATTTAGTAAAAGCAATAAATAGTAAGTGAATTGAAAGTTAGTTTTTACATTTTTTTTTTGTATTAGAAAATATCTCTTGAATACTTCGACGCGTTTTAATAAGTTTTATTCCTTGAGATTATATTGTTTCATAACTTGGTCTATTTCTGTATAAAGATTGGAATGCTGCTCCTTTTGCCGAATTTAGCAGCATAAGTTTATGGGCGTTGTCCATTGATATTATATTGTTTTCACACAATTTTGAGAACAGGGGCCTTAAAGTATCTCGCTTGCCGTTTAATACTTTTTTTTGTTCTAATTTTTATATTCCGCACGTGAGAGAATTGGAACGGGTCAAAAATAATACTCTTTCAAAAGAAATGATTTAAACTCTGTATATATAGTTTTCAATGAATTTACAAAATATCCACCAAAATCTGTAAGATGAGTGGTTGTGGATGGGCTCATTTAAAATATTTTTTGATCATTTATGTATATTCATTATCTTCAAGTTTGTGTTTACTGGGGTATTATGCCGTGTTGTTACGACCTTTCGGGCCGACGTTTCGGATCCCATTGCAGGGTCCATCATCAGGGCTGATGTGTTGTCTTGAATGTTGGTGTTGTGGTTAAGTATCGGCTTGCAATACCGTGCCGAAGTCATGATGTGTTGTATTGCGTTGTATATATGATTCATCTGTTGTCTGATCACTATCTCTGCGGAGTCTGCAACGAGAATGACTTTGAAGCGCCGGATACCAAGATGTTTTTAGTTTGAGACCATCATCTCTATATGGATATAATAGAGATGATGGTCTCAAACTAAAAACATCGGCCCGAAAGGTCGTAACAACACGGCATAATACCCCAGTAAACACAAACTTGAAGATTCTGAGTGGCCGTGAAAACCTAAGAACATTTATGTATAATTTTATTTAAACTTGTATAATAAGTTAATATATTTACGAGTATCGTAAAAATTATAGAGGGATAAATTATAAATTTTGCATAAAATACTAACGACGTCACTGTCAACACACGGCCATCGGGGTGAGCGCCAGCGCAGCTCGGCCACAATAAAAGGTTAATGCCCCGATAATGACACACATGCAGAAGGAAGCATGCAGAAGCCGAGGAGGAATCAATGGGCATTCTAGGGGTCAGAGTGAGTTCATTTGTAACGGGATTAGTAACGTGCGCGACCCCGTTTCTAAAGGACCCCCAAAAACAGCCCTTTGTCCGCGAGGCTGTTGTGTGAAACGTTCGAGCATGAGAAGCGGAGGAAAATATATGAATAAGAAGTAGAGATGCATAGATTAATCCATTTACCGCGCTCTCTCGAGCCATTGACTGTACAACGCCGAGTTCACGGCGAGGATTGCCGTGAAGTACTCGTTCGTATGAAGCTGTGAGGTTTTTTTCTCACGAAAATCTTTAATGCTCGTCTCTCTAGTAAGTTTTTTCAACAATACTTTTTGTTGTTAATATTGTTTTATGTACATTTTGATTTAGTTTCGTGAAGAAATACAATACATTTCCAACTGTAAAGAATTCTTTAGAAAAATATTCATTTCGTAGCCGTAACACGCAAGCACGTGTTTATTAAACTTGCATTTGCGTATTTTTAATATTACTTACTAACCATCACGCCGTTTCCCCGTGGGGGTAGGCAGAGATGATAGAGAGCCATACTCTTCTGTCCTGACATACAACTCTCGCCTCATCCACATTCATACATCTTCGCATGCAAGCTCGCCGGTTGTTGAGGCTTCTAACGGGACCAACTTCCAGTGTCTGGTTAATCTGGTCATGCCACGTCTTCCGCGGTCGCCCTCTCTTTCTGGCGCCATCAACACTTGCATCATATATCTTTTTTACCATTCGCTCAACATGGCCCAATGCAAAAATTTTATAGCTGGTCATTTTTAATCAAGTTTATCAGCAATTCAAGTGATGTAAAATAAAGTGAATTGTACATTAAATTAATTTACCTATACATAAGTACATCTTTTCTGTTGTATTTATAATATGATACTTAATAATAAGGTCTGAACAGCTCTAGATAGCACAGCGTAGAATGAAAAGAAGTATGCTGAGAATCACAAGAACATTCCGAAACAGAAACACGTGGATTAGAGTCTAGACAAAGTGAATGATAACGTTATCACTGTTATAAAGCATAGATGGTAATGACCGGGTCGTATTTAAAATCGTTGAGATCGAAAGAGACAAAAAATTTTATGAATTTAAATATACATGAGACAAAAAATACGCTCTTGTAAAGTATCAACAGATTAGGAGCAGGAGAAGCGACATGGCAAAGATTGGCAGGGGACTAGTGCAGTGGTCCGAGTGGTGGTAAGTAGAATCATGGCAAGAAGATCTTCTTCATCTGGCAGTGAAACGGCGGAAAAGGACTATGTCTATTTCGTCGCGTACCTGCTTTGCAATTGTATTTACAGATCCTTGCAGAAGTATACATATATGTATGTATACCTACTATCGTGTGGTATGTGTGATATAATGAGGTCACAAAGACATTCATTGATAATTTCCTGTTTAAATTTCAAGTCATCAATAATATCAGGATAACAGGGGCGTGCAGTGAGAACAAGAAGCATGACTTTTATTTAAACATATATTTGTAAAAAAAATCGAAATTAAATATTTATCTGGCAGAGTATTATGAAATAATAAAATTTGAAAAATATGTTAATTATTGAGATAGGAATATGTCTTTACAAAGTGTATGCTTAGGTAAAAGTCATGCTTCTTGTTCTCACTGCACGCCTCTGCAGGATAAATACAGGGTATCTCACAGCTAGTAGCAAAAACATTACATGTGAATTCCTGCCTTGATAAAAGTCGAAAATGTTCAAGCAACCATGACCTAATAATATCAATAGTTACGGAGGTATGCAATATCAAAGTTTACATTTTTTTTTCAATATTTCTGCTTATAACTTTGATTATGAAAAATTTATTCGCATTAATACAAGTCGAATCAAATGATAAATAAATAAAATAGATTTTTTACAGGGTTTTTAATATTTCATTTAAGTTATATTGAAGCGAATGATTTTTTTATAATCGATATAAGTTACTGTGATAATAGTTCAATTTTTTGCAAAAATAAGTCAGAAATATTGAGATAAAAATGCTTGCATATCTCCATAACTATTGATGTTAGGTAATGGTTGCTTGAACCTTTTGCAACTCAATATCAAGGCAGGAATCCACCTTAAAGTTTTTGCTACTGGTTATGAGATACCCTATATTTTACACATTTATAAAACTAAATACTTAGGACATGAACAGCGAATCCACACAAATATCCATCAGATACAGAAAATATATGGTTATTTCATTTTAATTCAACGACAAATAAACTGATTTATTAATTGTAATTTCACACAGCCCACATAACGATAATTCTCCGTAATTAAAAGTTAAGTTCCAGCCCTCACAGGATGTGAACGGGTCCTGTAATAAGGGTCACAATATTTGTCTCTCATAAATGAACAATGCCTGGAACAATAGTTCACCACGGCCCTAAGGTACTTAAAGGGTACCTTTATCTTTTAATTAAATTTATATCTTTTAAGATTTGACTTATTGGTGTATGCGAAGGGTGAGATTTAGATTTTTTTATTGTTAAAAAAAGATAATGTCATATAAAATACAATAGTGGCTTTAGTTAAAATTTAAAAAAAATTATATTCACAAAAAAGAAGAAAAAAACACTAAGCATGGCAAATTATTGATAGAATGTCACATTAAAATGTATTCTAAAATATTCCATTAAAAAAAAAAACTCGAAAAATATATTATTTATATATCTATATTTTTCGGCAATCAAATAGAAAATTTAAAGTACCATAGCTGGCGATGGAAATGATGTCACAAGCTGAAAAAAGTCGCGCTGACCTACATAATCCAGAAAAAATATGTTAATATCATGACGCCAGAGCGAACCATTTGTAAAATTTTGTTGCTTTGCACAAACAAACTTTCCGCTTTAAAATTAAGATATTATTATGTGTCCGTGAAGAAAACAAAAAATAACATACCTAATAAACTTGTTAAAACTTTTTTATATATAATACAACAACTTGATTTAACCAAGTGGTTTCGGATGATCACATTAAAAATTTAATATTTTTGGCTAATTTGGATGTATGTACCTAGGTACTAACTAATTATCTTCATCCCTAGTAGACAGAAGTAACATTAAAGGAGTGTAAATTAGGAATCTAGAAAACATATATTTAAACCAATGAACATACTGTTCACTATCAGTGTTCAAATGTAAGATAGATTGAATATAAAAAAAGTTACCATTCTTGAAAAAATATTTTGTTTTAGTGAAAAATAATATTTTTCTACATACCGCTATCTTCTTTCAGTCAGTAAATGGTATCCATAAATCGCTTACCTGCAAAAAACAGAAAAAAAATCCAGTTAATATAATGTTTCCTGATGTACAATTTCACGCCTCCTCTATTTATTTTTGAAAAATCTGTGTTCCTTGTCGGCATGTTTATCACAATGTTCGCATTATTTTTTGTTTGAATATAAAATGAATGCTCGACCACAAATGAAAATTATAATGGGAAGATTCAAGAAATGTTTAATATAAATATAAAAGATCTGTTACGGCAGCGCGTTCTTGCGAAAACTGTGAGAAACTCGTTATGAGCATTTATTAATATAAAAATACAAAATATTTTTTAATTTAAAAAATCTTCTATGAAAAACAGAGCGAGAACAAGAAAAGCAAACAACAATAGGGAAGATCTTTTTTATGATCCAAGAATCTTATATCCAGAAAAAATGTATTTTTTATGATCCAGAAACTTATATTAAGAAAAAATTTCGTGTATAAAACAAATGCGCTTTCGATTTGAATTTTGTGAAGATAACGTGTAAGTAGAAAATCCCTACAAACCTTACCTACAGATTTAAAAAATGTTTTTATTCAATTTATCTGTAATTTATATTTGTTCATAGCAAAAAGAAAATGTGATTTGGTAGACTTATTTCCATTTAAGAAAGACAATCGAATGTTGGTGTGGTGTACATACCCGTAGACATCAACACAAAGAAACAATGTACCTACGTCATACGCATGGCTTACACACACTAATTCAAAAAATAATATATAACAATAACAAAAAAAATTATATATCTTTCTCAAATGGAAAGACCTATAATTTTTTTTGTCGCAACCAATTCGCATTAGAGCACGTTTCTAAATGTCCGTGTATGTAACTAAATATTTACTTAAATATATATTTCATCATATATTAAATTCATATAAAAAATTTACATGGTAAATTATAACGTTAAATCTCTTATACACCACCGTTATTTTACAAAAAATGTAAAATAACGATGGCATAATAATATTACGAAAACGCATAAGACTTATAAATTATTTTAATGAATTATGATGGATAATTATTTATTTGTGTACTCATCAATTGGAAACGTGCCGTTTTCCATTTAATTTTTTGATTAAAAATCTCCATCACGTTCAAAACATATAAACCAATCCCTTTTACCATGAATACAATCAAATAAAATCAAAAACCTTCTTTTTCATTAATTTTCACATGTCTTTGATTTTGTAGTGAATTTAAGGCTGGTTGGTAAGGAATAAAGCACCCTTGAGGTGAGTACTCACGAAAAGGGTGGTATACAAATGATCCAATTATTATTATTGAAGAAAGAATCTTTGAGTTGGTTTGGCAACGTGAAATTAAAGGGTGGTATACAGAATTTTTGAGGAGAGTATTGAAGGCAGCAGAAACAGAGGGCATCCACGGAAGACCTGGTATGACCAGATAAATTACATTTTGGAGGATGGCCCTGTTAAAAGCTTCAGTGGATGAGGCAAAAGTGGTGTGCCAGGACAGAAGAGTCTGGCGTTCAATCCTCTCTTCCTACTCCACTGGAAAAGGACGCGGTGGTTAGTTAATTAGTTAGTCTACTGTAAAAAAACGTTCGACTGTCAATAAAATAACTTGTACAATATATTTAAAATTCATTTACTTCGATGTAAGTCATATAAAATTATTAAAACCTTGTAAAAAACTGCTGGTTCCAATTTCCAAAAGGTTTTAATTTTTTTTTATTTGTTTTAAAGCGAATGAATTTGTAATATTCGATACAAGTTACTTTCATGATAGTTTACATTTTACAGTAGATAAGTAAAAATATTGAAAAAAAATGGAAATTCCATAGTTGCATATTTCCGTAATTATTGATACTACTACTTAAAACATCCTCCACTCATAATTTAGACAGAAAGAAATCTAAATCTAAAGTATTATGGAAAATATCTGCTTTATATACTATACCACATTTATAAAAATAATAACAGTGATGCGTGTCAAATCAATACTCGCAATACTCAAGATATATTATAGATTATAGATGTCTCATAGAGACCCATTTTTATTTTTTTTATTTATAAGTGAGAGTAAGAATGGAAGTCTTTTTGGGTGTTTATGGGGATTACGACCTATCGTACGGCTGGCTTAAGTGATCACTTTACTCAATGTAACGTTCACCATTTCCACCCATGATAGAGTATAATAATCAAATTTTTGGAAGTTGTATATATATTTGAGTTTTACAACCCGTTTCACACTGTGTTGTAACTATCACTAACGTCACCGGCGTCCATTTTTCATTCCCCTAATCAAATACAGACGTCACTAATGAGGTATTTATATTTTCGATGATGGATTTTTGGACAAACTTGAACGAACTCAAAATATTCTGAATGCAAAACATTATAACATTACATTAACATTGTAACATAACATTACACTAGAATACGCCTGAAAACTATTTAAATTTTTAATTCCTTTTCATACCAGTTTTTTCATATACAGAATATTTTGAGTTTGTCCAAATTTTTCAAGAACACAGTGCTGGATTTTATCCCCTATGAGACATCTATAATATATCTTGATTAATGATGTCCCCCCTGGGATAAAATCCAGTACTGTTTTCTTCAACAATTTGAACAAACACAAAATATTCTGAATTAGCATTACTACTAATTTCAAACTAAGCTAAACTCCAGTGCTATGAAAAATAGGACTTTCATAGCACAGGAAAGAGACTCGTACTTGAACCACCGGGCAAGTGTCTTAACCACTAGACCAACAAGGTACTCAAATTGTTGTCCCCGTCAATTGAATTCGATATTAGATGGAACAAACGTTTTATAAGTTCGTAATCGAGCTCTAGGGTTACCACGATGTAAGTCATGCACTAACTACCAGTGGCGTGCAGCGCATATAAGCAAAAAAGCTGTGCATTAGTAAAGATTCTGAGAAACAAATATTAATTAAATAATCCTTATTTTAAGAAAAAGTTGATTTAAAATTCTAGCCGTAATTCGTCCTACGGCTAGAAGTTTTATTTCTGACGTTTCCATTTAACGTGACGTATCTGTTTTTTTCGATTTAAAATTCTAGCCGTAATTCGTCCTACGGCTAGAAGTTTTATTTCCGACTTTTCTGTGCTTTACTTCATGTCAATTCTTCATTTATTTCGCCAACCAATTTGTTCCACAGATATGGTCAAGTCGAGAAAAAAAACGTGTATTTTTAATGCTGCGAGTTTTGTGTAAAAGCGTCCTTCTTCGAAAGGTTCTATGCCAGGCGCACGTCATGCGGAAATTTTATTTTTTACAAATTCCACCCAAAACTTTGGGTGTAAATTTTGTCTTTTCTATGGTAAATGTAAATACGAATACGACAAATACGATCTGTCATATAATGATATCATAAAATGTTTGATTTATTTTTGTGAAAAGAAACGTGTATCTGAAATTAGTATTGTTCCCGATTTAATTATATATAAATCGTAAAACCTATATAAAATATTTATTTATTTAGGAAATATTGTTTACAATACTTCTTTTATAGTGCAGTTATTTTTGTGGATCGAAGCTACTCAAATAATTCATTATATAGGTATAATTTAAAAATATTAAAAATGTATATACCTTTATAGGTATATGAGTATATATATTTTTTTAATATAGGTATATAGTCGGTCACAGCATAACCTAAGTTTATACCCATTGCACGCCACTGCTAACTACTAACCATTCGAAGGATAGCTAATAGTACACTGATATACTCTGTGTTTTATACACTATCGTATCAGTGAATTAAAAAGCGCAAAGTTATGAAACACAGACTCTGTACATAGTTAGTAGCAAGTCTGCGCTTGATAAATAATTAACTACTCTCTTTTCCTATCATCCAATCTGAAGACGATTGCGCATGTCTAGAAGAGTCGTGTATGAAATTTAAACGGTTTGTCAACGAAGTGTATCGCCACTTCCTGTCCTGCGTCAACCACACCATGTCCCACATCCTCCACAGGCCTGTCACGCCACGCCGCGCCACGCGCCAGAAAGCAGAACTGATTTAATTGTTACAATCGAATAATATCATAGCCCGTAAAGCCTTTCGAATTATGGAACCCTGAAAGAACTGGAATTTTTAATTGATTCACAATTATTTCTTAATTAGGTGGGAAGGCAGTTCCATAAACAACAACAATAGAAAAATGCATATATGAGCGTTTTTTCTTCGCTCTTCTCGATGCCAGTTTCTGACTAGCTGGTCAGGGGCGTAATTACCGAGGGGCATTGGAGCAGGTTTCCTCTAGTTGCAAAAATGAAGGGGCGCCAAGACGTATTCGTACTTTTACTGTTAACTCCAACTTTATAATATTTAGGGCCGGTTGTTTGATCAGTGGTAATGGTAATATTAAAGCAAAAAGCCTAGATTTTTGCATGTCCCACCAATCAAACAACCCGTTTTCGTCTATAAGCATTACCAACGATCAATAACCGGCATTTAAAGGCTGATATACAATATTAGGTTACATAATATAAAACACGCACACATATATATATTATTAGATTTATTACATGTAAATTTAGATTTTTTAAATTGCTTTTATTAGCAGGTACAGTATTTTTTATTAAACTAACTAACTAATTTACCAAATTTTGTATTTGTAAATTAAGGAGAATACATTATTGATTAATATGATGTAATTTTTTTGTTGTTGCGTTCTCTTGCAACCGACAAGCTTTGAAGTTTTTGATACTAGCGTGGAGACACTGCGTATTCTCCCTGTTATCACTATAATTAAAAAAATATTTTTAATGAAAAACCTTTCTATTGATGAATAATTAGAAAAATATAGTGAAAAAATGTATCTTTAAAAAATGATTACCACCTGAATATAAATTTGGCATATTTATGCCCCGGAATTACAATCGTTTAAACGATTTATCTTTAAATAAAATAACTTTTTGTTTAACACCACTTTATTGAGTTTAATTCAACTAGTTTCGATTCACAACTAAGTCTACATCAGGGTTCAGTATTAACTAAATAAAAACAGAATTACGAACAATTAAGAAAGCATTAAGGGAAGAAAGAGACAGAACGTCAACTGTGGTGGGGGTTGGGTGAAAGAGAATGGTATGGGTGGGTGTAGTTAATTGAAAGGGGAATATATCTAGAATTGGATTACGCGATAAATCTAGTTGCTTATTAAGTAAATATTTTTTATTTGTTTTTAAAGTCGAAACTAGTTGGTTTAAACTCAATAAAGTGGTGTTAAACAAAATGTTGTTTTATTTAAATATAAATGTCTCACCATAATGTGTTTGCTTCGTGTGAAAATTTAAACGATTAATGTTTAAATTAACTGAAATCATCTTCTTTTTAAGCCGCTTTTTAGGTTTCTCTCCCTGAGACACGGACAGTGGTACTTGGCTGCAATCAGGAAACAGTTACAAAAGATAAATTGAACAGTCATAGTGATGTAAAACTACGCTTATTAAAAGTGCATCAGTGGGGTCACTAAATTTGAAAATCATTATTGAATAATTTACGCAAGGTGTTTCAGCTGTAAGGGTTAATCGATAATCCGGCATAGAGCGGAACTTTGTTGTAATTCAAAATTTATTTTTTATTATTTATTTATTTTATTTAACAGATCATTGACCCTCATATAGATAGTCCTAGTATGATATTATTATACAAATTGAGAATAATTAGTGAAAAATATGAAGATAACATGATCTTTAGTGTGACATTACTGTAAAAATTAAGAATAATAATTAATGAAACTTATGAAGATAACATGAACTTTTTACGATTAAAAAAATCTAAATAATATTTACAACAAAATTCAGAAAGCCATAAATCAACAAATACAATTGAGAAATGTACATTGGATGAACAAGTTATGTGATACACAATATCAGCGCGCAAGTGTGCAGCGTGCGGGCTCCAAGATTAATATCGTGTATTGGACGACAAGTAGCGGTCCAAAATACGGTACAGGGCCTTTAAGAGTGAAAAAATAATAAATAATAATAAAGTTTAACGAATGTGTTGGATATAAATGGATGAATAACAGCCATCCGTAAAAACCATGCTCCGGTTGGGCATATTTATGTATGGCCCGCTAATATTGGTTATTATGTGTGAGTAAGCGTAAGAGTAAGTAAGCGCAGAATAGATAAGGATGGCAAGAATTGAAAATATTTTTTTACAAGGTTTTTACCATTTTATTGGACTTTTAAAGAAGCGAATGAATTTTTCGTAACGATTTAAGTTACTATAATGATAGTTCAACTTTTCACAAAAAAGTCAGAAATATTGAAAATAAAATGCAATTTTTGATATTGAAATCTCCATAATTATTGATATTAAGTTATGGTTGCTTGAACATTTTTGATTCATAATCAAGGCAGGAATCCACATATAAAGTTTTTGCTACTGGCTATGAGACCCCTGTATATTATTACGTACAGGTGAATTATGTATATTCAGTGATACTCCTGATTATTATATTACTAGCTGTTTGTACCCGGCGTTGCTCGGCTTAAAGATTTAGTTGAAAATAAGTTTGTGGTAGGACACAAAGTTTCCATTGTTTTGCAAAAACTAATAAAAATAATGTTTCCATTTGATCTACGCTGGGATGGATAGGATGTCCAGGAGGGAATTGTGGCCCTTACATTCCACAGGGACCTAAAGAATAAGAATTCAACATTTGGATCAGATCAGCAAATGGTGTAGATTTGTAAAGAAAATATATCAGGTAAGGGGGTGGGGCAAAAGGGGAGGGGAGAAAATTGTCTTTGTTACTCGCCGAGTACTAAAGATTAAGTATGCAAAATTTGGGTCAAATCGGTCGAACGGTACAGATTTGCATTAAAAATATGTCAGGCGGAGGGAAAAGGGTAAAAGTGGAGGGGGGAAATGTCGCCTATGTTACCCGCCGGGTCCTAAAGAATAAGTTTCCAAATTTTGAGTCCGATCGGTCGAACGGTACAGATTTGCATTGAAAAAATATCAGGGCGAGGAGAAGGGGTAAAATGGGGAGGGGGGAAATGTCGCTTATGTTACCCGCCGGGTCCTAAAGCATAAGTGTGCAAAATTTGAGTATCGTATCAGTGTAGATTTGTGTAGAGAACAGACAGACAGACAGACAGACAAACAGACATTGAGTTTTACAGTTATAGATTATTGTGATGAATATTTTATTTCGCATTTAATAAAATATTTGTTTACTTACAACCCACGCTTCAACTGTACGCGCCTGGTATTTTGGCTTTCCACCTATAACAACATATTTTCCGTGAAAATGTCCGCTTATTTGTTTTGCGAACCGCGCCCTGACCGGTCCACCGACAATGGCGAATTATTCCTAAATGACTAACGCGATTCCCGATGGTGCATACCAAATCGAAATTCAACGCATCACCGGCTTTGAAGTGTCGGTTGTTGAATTACGTTGAAGCGCATGCATGTGTTGCGTAATATCATCGTGTTCCCCGCCGATTATCGAATTTGTTACCTATTGTCAACGCTCGAGTGGGCATAGTCGCGCGCTGCGTTCGCGGCCACGCAGAACAAGTGGCGTAATGAGCCAACATTACACATTAGTCATGTGCCGTGTTAAACAATTATGTGAAGTAATCGAGTAAAGTTTGGGAACTTTCACATGTATGACGGGCCTTACCGGTCAGCGTGACACGTGGGAAAATACGGTAGTGTATGTGATGTGATGCAGTGTACAAAAATTCTAATTCCGGTATATAACATGACCAGAAGTTGAATGCCAAATCTGGAGTCTTGCGAGGAAGTAACCTAGTACAGTTGCCGGCAAACTTCTTGGACATTTTTCGGCGTGGTGGGGGTATGCGCAGAAGACAAATTTTGGGTCTCGTTGGTGGAATGGTACATGCGCAAACTCTCCCCCACTTCGCCGAAAAATGTTCAACATGTTTGCCGGCATCTGTAGTTCTTGTAAACCTTGCTGGCTTATTTTTTGAAAACGACTAACCGTTGTAGTATTATTATAAATTACTTCAGGGGTTACACCACCCAGGGAGTTTGATATTTAGATAGAAATTGGGTGAAATTATATTTTATTTTTTGTTGGCACCTACCTCCGTATTACATATTAAACTATTAATTTATTGGAAATTTTTTGGAAAACACAATGGCCGCGTAATGTCTATTCCCGCGAGGCTCCTCCACCGTGACTGAGATGCAACTTTCCCCGGGGCATGTTTGTCTGATACAAAAAAGTAGGTCATGCACTTATTTAGAAATTCAGATAAATTTAACAAATTTAATATAACAGTATGTATGTACAATGTTTTGTTGATATTTGTGTTTTTAGTCCTCCTCACTAGGGGTATAATAAAATGTAACCATAAGGCCTCGGATACGATTCGAGCGGCGAGCGGCAGAACGTCAGAGCGTCAATGCGCCAGAGTAGTGAGGGTCGCATTGACGGCAGAGTATTGGCTGGTGCCCTGAGGCCTATTCATGTGTCAAAACACGCGAGTCGTATTCCAAACAAATGTTTTTTTATTTTTTTTATTTAATGCACGGTACAACGTACCATTAAAAAAACAATGTAGGTGTAGATTGATGAGTATTAATCATATAAAAATGGAGATAAGCTATAATTCTATCAAATATAACTCAAAATGAAGTGATATATAAAGAAAAACAAAACATTAAGCGAATTATACCAAACGAAAGTTTGCGAATTCAAATATGACATACATCAAGTTGAACTTATTCCATAAAGGACATATATCGAGGTACCACTGTAAATTAAAATGTTTAAGCCACTTGGATAATAAAATCTGATTAAGTATGTGTCAAAAGTATGGTCACCCCTCCAGTCTGATAAACGTAAAATAAGAGAAATGCGTGCGTGCATCCGTGCATGTGTGTGTGTGATTGGCAACATGATTCATGAGATACTGCTGTAAATACAGATTGGAAGCCATCACGTGACAAAAACATTACCGAAACATTTTGAACAAATATTTCTAATAGCTAGGTAGCATGTCTTGCCAGCTATGATATAACATCGTACACTTTGTCAATTTTGACGATTGACAGATAGATGTCTTGAAATTTCCTGTAGATTATTTACGCGTACGTATTTTTTGTTACTAATATAACAACCATGTTATCTGGTTGATCCCTGAACGGGTCTGATCTGAATCGCTACAAATGAAAGAATGATTTTCCTTGATCAAAATGATCCTCAGATCTAAAGGAGATGCTTCCCTTTATCACACTAGGTTCTCATAAAATGATCCTGGTTTGGATCTAAAGAGAATTATTGTACTTCTCTTCGTTACAATTTCGCACAAAACGAATTCACAGTTTGATCCTTCAACGGATCTGAAGGAATCGGTCACAGATAATCACATATTAGTCAAAAAAAATGGTAATAAAATAATATATATTGAGATAATTCCTGTCGAACCTTGTTTCTTATTTAATTAAATAATGTTCAAAGGGCGCTAGATGGCACTCTCCTACATACCTGAACTGTCTCCAAAAGTTGGTGAGTAATTTCAGAAGGATTACTATTATTGTTGTATCTGTCACGTTTCATTGATTGCTATGCTTGCGTAATTAAATTGAGATTGTAAAGGTTGAGACTGTCAATGTTTTTTTTATTAATGTGAAATGGTTAGCGTCCAGCATTGTATGGAATTCAGATTTAGAAAATGTTATTTTATTCAAATATTGAAACTGCATATTGTGTACCAATATAAAACTCGGAATAATCATTGCAATTGTTAGTGAGTATGTTTACAAAAATAAATTAATTAATTAGCCGTTTTTAATGTGACTTTTGAGGCAATGTTTATGCTTTAAGAAATCCATATATTAATTAAAATATATTAATAGAGGAAAAATCAGCGAAACCCAAAAAGTACATTGTCCTCAAATAGAAATTTAAATTTTAAAGCAATTTTAAACGTTCATATTTTTAGTTCAATAGCCAATGTGCTTTTTGTTTGATCGCTGAATAGAAATGCCGCGAGTCGCAATTTCAAAGGAATTTTAAAAAAATTCACAGAGTACTATTTTTAAACCCGTTAAAATTTTAAAGACTAACAACACTGAATGTACAAAAATCTCTGGTAAAATTCAAATCATGTGAACAAACAAAACGCCTTAATATTTAAAATTAAAGTACAAAATTATTAATAATCTCACTCGCATTCATTGTTCAATATAATAAAATATAACAACTGTTATTATTATATTCATTATGATAACAAAGGTATATTATTTGTTCTTCACAATATTTCTCATAACGTAAGGAAATTACAAATTATCTAATTCTATACAAGTGTTTTCTTTTCATAGTTTAAAAATAATAGAAACAATAATCCGTTGGCTCGCAATTTCATTGTCGTCACACAAAAAACAAAACCGTTAAATTATACGTCGCTTTGCCGTAATGACTGCCGGCGATATAAAACTTTTGTTTACAATTCTTAAATTACTTGTGAGAGAAAGATCTTTTCTATGATGTAATCGCTTAATTAATAGGTGTTTAAATCTGATGTATTGTTATGGAATTCATGTCAGGGGGTTGGTCCTTCAGCCCTGGGGGTTGTGACTACTGAGGGTGCACTATTGAATTTAGCGTCACTTGAAAATACTGAGGGTAGCGATATTAAATAAATAATAATAATAATAACTTTGAATATCGTTATACAGCACCGTTTTCGTAAAAATTCAGATCAAGGGCAATTCGGACATATTTTTAGTCGTATTTAAAATAAATATTGTCATACAAATGAACACGATTTTTTGGTGTTTTCGGTTATTTATAAATAAAATATCTGATGCGCTGTTTCTTGATAAGGAGGCATTTTATTACCCCAGAGGTATTATTACCTCAAATTAAATGATAAAACAAGCAAAAAGTTAATATTAAGATCAAGACATTGACACGGAAAAGCTATTGTGACGCAAAAATCTTAAAAATAGCACAAAATATTTTAAATATGTTTAATGGAAATATATAATATAATATGTAAGTTAAATTATTATTCTTCCAACATACATACATATGATAAATCTATTAAAGTACGAATTAATCTGCATATGCATTCAAAATGATCCATTGTAAAAGAAATTGAATATTTTGTTCTAAGTGTGATAAATGTGTATAAGAATTACTTAAAAGATGCCCAATGTTTCAATGGATAGAAAGTAAAGAGATATCAAATTATTGGAGCAATGGAAATGACATGGTAAAGATAAGTGGAGGATCGAAAACGGGTGTTCTTCATGCAACAGTTAACTGACAATAGCTGATAATGATATTATTTATAACAAGTACCTACCTTAATAATAAAAAAATCGCTTTATCGGTGATTTTTTGTTTCAATCTGCTTCAAATTATTATAACATAACTATCAGTAACCCGTCAAACATCACGGAACATTGGTTAGCGTCTTTGCAAAGCCCTAGTATATATTCATAACATATTTTTGGCGATCTAAGGAGCGACGGTCGCAGCCACATGCGTTATCGGCCGTTTCGGATTTGGTGGCCCGGGGTTTAAGCCCCATCTCCGGCCGTTCTTTCAGCCGTGAATTCGAGCGAAATTACAGAAGTTACACGAAGTTACGGGAACAGACAGACAGATAGACGGACAGACAACGAAATTATTATGTTTGATTACGTATGACTATATTTGCATTTGATTAATTTATAATGTAAATCGAATGTTGTATGTAATATTATCTTTTTATAATAATAAATAATATACCAATAAGATATTTCGTGAGACAATTTGCGTCGGTTCAGTGTATGTCAGATATCTTTGTGCCTGAAAACTATAACATTATTCTGTGTACCATTTATGTATCCTTTTATGTACATACTGTATTTGAATACATTGGTATCGTGTAAATAAATATTGTTTACCGACGAGCCGCTATACATTGAGCCCAATTGATACCCCTGCCTTAATAATATTAATTTATGCATATTGAATAAATAATTCATACATTATAATATTAATTTATACATAAATTCTTATATAACAGCAGAAATATAGTATTATACGTTATTTTTTGTTGACCGTGTTAGTTCTATAGGTATATAAATTCGTATAAAAAATCGTCTAAAATACTAACCTATAAAAACCAAGTTTTTATTATACTCCCTTTTTTATTCGTATTCTTTCCAATTTGATATTCTATTAACATATTCCTCTTGTTTTATGTGGGAAATTTATTCCATGTACTCGTATATTATTATCCTTAAAACTTATAGAATATTGAAAACGTAATATGTAATTGATATAGGGGGTCACGGCGTCGGCGAAACCGTCTGATGGGACTCATGGCTCGAGTCAGACTAACAGGTTTCGCGCCTTCTCCACGCGTCGGGTGCCTTTCTCATTTGTATGGTTTCCAATTTGAAAAAACCGTTAAAATCTCGAAAAATCCAAAATTATACTATAATTACAAAAATTTAAACGAAAATTTGTTAGATAATTTTTATCATTGCCACGAGTCTGCCTGAAAAGTTTCAGCTCGGTTGGATCACGGGAAAAGAGTTAAAAATTGATCCAAAGTTATATACATATACATATATATATATATATATATAATATATATATATATTATATATACTATATATATATATATATATATATATTTATTTATTTATTTATTTATTTTATTAATTACACGGCTTAAAAGCCTTTTACAACAGGTTTATACATAATTAAATACAACAAACGATTAAATGTAAAAGAAAAATAAGGGTATAAATGTAAAAAAGTATATATACATAGTTTAAAACATAATGAGGTTAGACATATATGTAAAAAAGTATATATGCAAAAAAGTGTAAAGTAGCAGGTTTATACATAATTAAAATACAACAAACGATTAAATGTAAAAGAAAAATAAAGGGTATAAATGTAAAAAAGTATATATACATAGTTTAAACATAATGAGGTTAGACATATATGTAAAAAAGTATATATGCAAAAAAGTGTAAAGTAGCAGGTTTATACATAATTAAAATACAAAAAACGATTAAATGTAAAAGAAAAATAAAGGGTATAAATGTAAAAAAGTATATATACATAGTTTAAACATAATGAGGTTAGACATATATGTAAAAAAAAGTATATATGCAAAAAAGTGTAAAGTAGTGATCTCAGAAATTTTTACTCACCGATAATATAGCAATATTAAATTTGAATAACCAGGTATATATAAAAAATTTAAGACATTATATAAAAATTTAATATTTTGAAAAGAAATGATCATATAATGATTTTTTAAATTTTGAGAGATTTCATATGTAAGGACCTTATATATATATAAGGTCCTTACATATGAAATTGGCGTTTAGTATGTGAGGAACATAAAGCTGATTTTTTTTATTATAATATATTTATTTAATCAAAGTATGTACCATTGCTATCTATGCACTTTTGCCATCTCATAGGTAGTTCATCGATCCCTTTACTAAAAAAACCATTCGGACGGGAATCAATAAAATCTTTGAAGGCGGTTTGGACTGCCCCATCGGAGTTGAATTTTTTCCTTTGCAAGAAGTTATCCAAATTTCGAAAAAAATGGTAATCTGTTGGGGCAAGGTCCGGAGAGTACGGTGGATGTCTTAGACATTCCAATTGAAGCTCCTCTAATTTGGTAGCCGTCTGTTGTGCAGTGTGTGGTCTAGCGTTATCATGAAGCAGCAGTGGCCTAGAGCGATTAACCAGCCTCGGTTGTTTAGCAGCTAGCTTTTCCATCATGGTTTGCAGTTGCTGACAATAGACATCTGCCGTAATCGTCTGGCCAGATTTAAGAAAGCTGTAGTGAACGACACCAGCACTAGTCCACCAAACGCTCACAAGTAACTTTTTTGGAGTCAATTTTCGCTTGGGGCATGGTTTGGCTGGTTCGGCAGGGTTCAGCCATTGCGATGAGCGCTTCCGATTATCGTACAGGATCCACTTTTCATCACAGGTAATGATTCGATTTAAAATCCCTTCATTATTGTGCCGGTTGAGTAATGCAACGCAGCAGTCAACGCGCGTTTGTTGATTTGCTTCACTCAATTCGTGAGGTACCCACCTTTCAAGCTTTTTCACCTTACCAATTTGCTTCAAGTGGATTAAAACAGTTTTATCACTAACACCGCAGCCTGCAGCTAACTCGGATGTGGTTTGCGATGGATCCGCTTCCACAATAGCCTTCAATTCTTCATTATCAACTTTGGTCTCCGGCCGTCCACGGGGCTTGTTCTGCAGGTCGAAATTTCCAGAACGAAAACGTTGGAACCAAAAGCGCACTGTGTTTTCTTTTGTGGCACCGTCGCCATACACATCATTAATCCTTCGAGCCGTTTCTGCAGCACTGGTGCCACGGTGGAACTCGTACTCGTAAATAACGCGATATTTCAAGTTTTTCATTTTGTAAACTGAGTGACGCAAAGAAAAAAACAATTGAGGAAAAAACAAATGAATTATAATTTTCAAAACACAAATACATGAGTAAATAGCTGTATAAATTTGGATTTGGAATTCCTAACCAAAGAGAAGATATTTGAGATCAAATTTGCCACTCAAACACACACACAAATAAGCAATTACGGCAAAACGCCAATTTCATATGTAAGGACCTAAAATATATATATAAACCTATTTGTCAAGTAGTACAAACCAATACTATTTTTATAATCAGCATTTTTGTTAAACTTAATTTGCCAATACAGTGAAATAATTACGAAAACCTCCCCCTTCGTATTTCGTAGTAGACTCGGGTGTGGTTTCTAATACCGGTTAACACCGAAACCGGAATCCAAATGTTTCCGATAAGAATCAATATTGATAAACCGGAAACTCAATATTATTAATATTTTTCAATACTTAATTCAACTCATTTTTTATTCAAATAATTAATTATGTGATGATAAAGCCACTTGTAAATTGGATTTTGGTATATAAAATGAGAGTAAAATTTCGCTAACAATTAATTTAACATTTAAATTTTAAATTCAGGTTTTAAACAGGCTTTGTGAATTTAGAAGACACATGATACCTACATAAATTGAATTTACAATTTATTAAATACCACCTGGTACTTTTGTATACACAGTACAACGCTCAACAACCGTTACCTAATAAATTTTAAAACGTTAAAAAAAAAATTAATAATATTCTTAGGTTTTCTGTTTTCTGGGGTATTATGCCGTGTTTTTATGATTTTTCTGGCCTGCGTTTCGGATCCTATTGCAGGTTCCATTTTTAGCCCTGACGGATTCGAAAAACACGAGATAATGGCATAATACCCCAGAAAACACGAACCTAAAGAAAATCTAATAATACCTATTCGGTTTTCTCCCAGTGAACTGCATACACAAGGCATACGCGCGATTTTTACAATTATTTTAATTTTATTGATTAACACAAACGAGCAAAGTTGGTAGTATACAAAACAGTTTTCAGGCCAACTCTAGTGTACGACCACGAGCACTGGATCTTGACTAAAAGCACCCGCTCAAGGCTACAGGCCTCCGAAATGGAATTTCTACGAGGAAACAATAGGAGTTACCATAAAGGACGGAATCAGAAATACTCAAATAAGATAATGCCTCAAAGTAGAACCCTTGCTGACGTTTATCGAGAATTCACAGATACGCTGGCTGGGACATATCTTGCAGATGGACTGCCAAAGCAGATATTCCAGGCAAGACCAAAAGGCAGACGACCAAGGTGCCGGCCTAGGATGAGATGGCGGAAACAGTTGGAAGACTGCTGCGAAGCGAGATATCAACTAAATTGAGCGAATTGGAGAGCGAAGCCCAAAATAGGAAAGATTGGAACCTTTTATGCGATGCAGGGACCCCGACCCAATAGGGTAAGGGGTAGAAGAAGAAGAAGAACAATGATTAACACAATACTGGGAACTAAATACGTAAAAAAACAATCCATTACTTACTTCTAGTGATGCAACGAATACTACTTTCACGAATACGAATACGAATATCAAACCTACTTTTCGGCGAATACGAATACGAATAATTCAACAAGGTAATAAATAATACATCACTGTTCTTTTTTTACTGAGAGATTTAATAATTAAAATTTACCACCGGCAAATTTTTGTTGTAAAAGCACAACATTTCTTTTATCCGTTTGTACATTCCGAGCGGTCGAAAAAAATATCACTTGAAATTATTTTATAAGAGTTAATACTTTTTCGCACGACGGTAATAAAATTGAACGAACAATACGTATTACAAAACAAAAACTGCATGAAATGAGCACCTACCTTATTCATAATAAAACCCAACGAAACTACATGAAAGACCTCATGTTATGCTGTGAAACAAATAACAATTGACAAGTTGATAAATCAACAAATCCATTCATTCAATGTTAGGGGAATCCCTGATAATAAAGTGTGTAGGTGTGTTCGGATACGCGATGCACAGCCAAACAGTAATTTGCATTGCGTTCAGTTATAAATAGTTTGTTTTTAATATTCGTGATTCGGCGAATAAGAATATTCGGTAAATATCTACTCTTGCAACTATCTACGTTGCATCACTACTTATTTCAAACTCAGCTCACTATCTGAATTACAAGTGTCTTAGGCCTGCTCTAGCAATATGCATATATCCAATCCAGTGCTATCATATACGAATTGGAATATGTCCTGCACAGTGTGTACAGTGCAAGCGACGAACAAGCAAATTAAATAAAATTGGTAACAATTATTGATTCAGAGTTACATGAACATCGCCAATTTAAAGCCGAATGTTGCACCCAAGAGAATTATCTTAAATAAAGAATATATATTACGTTCTTTAATAATTAAAATTTAATAATAGTAATTTGAAAAAATGTTTTACGTATTTTTTATGCTAACAAGAAAATACCGGTATTGCTTTATTACCGCGATACCGTATTTAAAGCTGTTTTGGAAGCCCTAGAACCGCGGTAGCATACTGAAGTGAAAAATGATTACACCACAAAATCTTTTTGGCAGAGGTGGTTTTTGATTATTGAATAAATTTGATTCATCTCGCGTTAAATTTATTCCGAAGCGCGCTGCGCTTGTCGATCAATCGGGATGCACAATTCACCCCGAAAAGATAACCGGTTCCTGCAGCCATCACTTTGTGAAGAGTGCAGGGTGGTTAGGCGAGATGTGGTATTTTGTGTTAACGATTTTTTAACATAATTTTTTTTTCAATTTTCATAAAATTGATTTGTGACTAATTGAAAAAAGGGTCGCTCAGATGGTTTGGGCATGTTGAGCGAATGAATGTGGAAAGAGTGGTAAGAAAAATATATGACGCAAGTGTTGACGGCACCAGAAAGAGAGGACGACCGCGAAAGACGTGGCATGACCAGATTATTAAAGAGTCAAGGTAATTATTACGGTCGTTAGTCATATTTAAGTGCTTAATAAAATATATATTTTATACGAACTATCGTATATTTAACTGAGAAGCAATTCTTCAAAGTCTTATTCAGCTTCATCAGGAGAGCGTATCTACTATTGCGGTGGAGGTGTAGGCCAAACTGATTATTTCTTCCGAGGTAGTAAATTATATGCACGATAGAGGTCGCCAGTGTGCAATACGCACTAATTACATTTTCGGGCTTTTCTGCGACGTCTCTTAAAGAAGGAATCATAGTCGTGAGAATAGGGCGCCAAATACTTGATAGTTCCTAACTGTCGTCTCTATTGAAATTAGGATGTTTGTATATTTCAATGGATTCTCTCACTAATCTAGGTCGTCTTTCTATCTTTCTCTCTCTCTCTCTCACACTCTCTCTCTCTCTCTCTCTCTCTCTCTCTCTCTCTCTCTCTCTCTCTCTCTCTCTATATATATATATATATATATATATAATCTAAGCGAAATGACGAGATTTGCTTCTCAGTAAAATATACGGTTCGTATAAAATATCCGTTTTATTTAACACTTAAATGTGACCAGATTAACCAGATTAAATATTCTTTACACTTTGGGTGAAATATCGACAGCTAACCGACATCAAAGCATGCATGTTTGTTTCAATATATTTAATAATTTAATTTGAGTTTTATCGAAATACATAAATTGCATAATATTCCATATATATAAATTTAATATTCTGTAAAAGTTACTGTAGGGACAGTCTAATGTCTTACTGAAAATAAAGTATTGAAAAAAAATGCAAAAAACTTTAATGTCGCTTACCTCAGTAACTGTCAACATTTCAACCAAAGTGTAAAGAATATATTATATTCAAAATTACATGAAGAAAAACTCCAAGAAGTTTTTGCTACTTGTTATCGGACACCTGTATAGGTTATAAATTTATAAAATGAGTAGCAGTCGGTTAAAACCGAAGGTACTACTTCAAAACCGGTTAATGCCGACAACGCACAGGTGCTTTTCTTATTATATAAAGGAACATAAATACAGCCTTACCTTCAACCTTGTACTTTGGATAATTTGTTAATTCCCTTAACTAATTTTTAAACTCCATAAGAGCGGTTAAAAATAAACAAGTGGTGCTACTGGCGATTAAGTTAAGAAGGAGTAAATCAGGAGCGAATGTAGAAATTTGTATGTTTATTAATTCTAAGTCGATTGAATTAAGAAAGGGTCACTGAGATGGTTATGCCACATGAAGGGTAAGGTAAAATGGTAAAGAATGCATAAGAGGTGAGTGTTAAAGGCAAAAGAAACAGAGGATGTCTGCAAAAGACTAACACGATCTAGTAGATGATGGTTTTAGAAGTCTTTGTTAAAAGTTTCAACAAATGAAGTGTGTGCATGAAAATATGGTGTACGTATATATAAGATGGTATGAGAAAGGGTCTGACGTTCTACCCTCTCTTTTCTACAACATCTTGGCAAATTAGTTAGTTAGTTTAATAAACATACTATCCTAATAAAAGAAATTTAAAAAATCTAAATTTAAATGTAATAAATCTAAAATTAAAGCAATAAAAATAAACCGAGATGGAAAAAAATGTTTAAAAAAACAATTTAGAAAGTGTGGTTGTTTGGACAATGATTCTAGTATATTTGGTTTATTTACTTATTTATTTGGTTTCCGGAGAAGGTTTAAAGCTATTAAAATCCTAGATCTGTCTAGTAAATAGAAATTTAAGGACCTAAATGTTTTATTTATTTTTTATCTATATATATATATATATAGGTACTCAAATCTGCCAACAGCAAAGCATTGTCGAGTTCGGCTGTTAGTGATAGAAATCACTGTTCTTTATTATAAAAAATCTTCAACCTTACTAATATATTTTTATTTCAATAATATAATTTTAAGTTATTAGTTGTTTCATACTGTTGAAAAATGATCAGTGACATTTGATGGGCGTTTTGTTGATCCAAAAACACGTTGTATCCATCATCATCCCAGCTGCACACTTTCTATGTAAAAATAGACAATTACTCTAAACACCCCAGCATGTTTCCATTACTTTACATTTAAAACGTATTTATTAATGTCATTGTTAACAATTTGGCTTTTACAAAACTGAATATTCAAATTCAGGAATCAGAGCCCGTCGCTGGGGATACAAAATGGGGTGGGAACAAAAGTCAAACCCAAGCGGAGATTTGAAATTATTATATGCTTTTTATATTCGGTCAAATTATTGGAACATTCGCAACAATTTTTACAATAAAGATACACTTCTACATGTCTCTTTTCGCGATTATTTGATTGAGCATAAAATTTGAGCACAAAGGCACAAACTCGTCCATATATACCTGAAAAGTTAAATTAAAACAAATCTTTTATATCTTTCATGCATTAATAGATATGTAATCACTTGTCTCAAGGCAGATTGTGTGGTGTACTGTAGTAAACTGCAGTAGTAAGATGCCAGTACAATGTTATTTTAAAGTGTTTCATAGTTTATTCGTATAAATGAGAGGAATATTAAGAATTGCCTAACTTAATTTTGAGAATGAGAAAAAAAAATATTGTAAAAATTTGTTATTACGTTTGAATATCATATATATAAATTTCAATTGTATTAGATATAAAATCAGTAATTTATAGTTATGTGTAAACAACACACGCGTGTGTCTGTTATTAATCAATTTCATCGGGAAACGGGGCAGGAATTAAATTTTTGACATATCAAAATTGCACTTGTTAGAAAACCGTAGCCGTAGTATTGTTTTATTTTATAAAAAATCATGTACAGCCTATTTACTGAATTCACAAAGAGGTTCATTACTTTTTTAATAATAATAAATTCAAAAAATATTGATTATAATATTTGTATAAATCTACTTTTATCTGAGTTTTTTTTCACCAACATGTTTCAGAAATTACCATTCCATCATCGGGGTGCTGTATAACTGTCAAAAAAATTCGAATGAAATGTCTTTTGTTCCTTGCTTTTAAAAATCATTTGAAAAATTATTTAAAAAAATATTATTACTGAAGTTCTTGATTACTCGTAATTATAGGAAAAATAAAAAAAATAAAAAATTTAATCAATTGAATTTGACTACGACCCCAATTTTAAAATTTTAATTAAGGAATCTTAACAGTCTAATTTGTGCAACAGCAAGACATAATTAATAATGTAGACCAATAATAAATTTAAACAAAACTAAATAAGAAAATATACATTTGAAGAAAATGAAATGGGAGTAGAAAAGGGAATTGGAGTTCAGGTTGAGGGAGACAAAACCAAAAGAGATGCGTAATGTATAAGCTGGTCGATGACAGGCTAGAATTTGGTGATTATTGAGCAACCAATCGGAATATGAAAGGAAATTTTTTAGTTATTGATGGATTTGGCGTTTACATTATAGAGAATCATGATGATTGATTATTAAAAATATTTAGTAATATTTACTATATTATCTCCACTTGAGTTTTTAAAATTATTTTATTTTTTCACTACTACTTTCGAGAGAATCTCTCAAAATTAGTAGTGAAAAAAATTAAATAAATTTAAAAACTCAAGTAGAAATAACATTCAAAAATATTAAAACGGGTGACATTTTTAAGTACTGAATACAATATGTAGCCACGAGTATGACATATTCATTTGAATTTTTATCATATATTTTTGTACTGATATAATTCAAGTACGATTTATTTTGTTTACAATCGAAAAATACGAGCGCGTTGAGATCATTTTTGAAACTCAGATTAAAAATGCCGGAATTCCCTGACTTTTGACCTAACCCTTTCGCGTGGAGTGGCTCCACTTCTCCCCTATTGTCGGAGGCATTAAACGATTTTTAAATGCCCTTTGGAGAGGAGTCTCGATGGGTTGACAGTACAAAAAGTGTCATGTCCCGATTTTTTCGACATTGTTGCGATGCGCTTTGTTTATCGTCGCGTTTCGTGCGGCCGCGCAGGCGCGAAGCGATCCACCCCATATTGTTTTTTGGTGTGTTTCTTTGTTAAACAACATCGGTTGCACTTTTAACAATTGGTATATTTCATCTTCGCCGCTGCACCTTGACTGGAGCATCAGCCACTTTCACGGTGAAGTGTATTGATCCGCAAAATGGCTTTAAATGTTGTTGAATACCTACCTCGTTGTCAATCCAAAACGCTCGTGAACTTGTCAAGATGAACGCTTGGCGACGTACTGACCAATTTACGTCATATTTGCATTGTTGGATAGCCATAGTAATAAACTTTATTTATTTTATCAGGTAAAACTCATATATTATAATGCACTTAGGGACTCTACTATTAAACAAGTACCATATCCGTACACCCCCCATTAAAAAAAAAAATCTTGACAAATTATGATATTTATTTAAATCCAATACTTTTTGAAGTTTAAAAAATAACTCATTTTCTGTAATAACACAACTCTATTTAAGAAATCATTCAAGTTATATTTTTTTTTCAAATTTTATTTTCAGATTTGATAAATATAAATAATACTATTCACAGACGATTCTAATTATGAATGATCGTAAGATGCAAAAAAAAACTATTGGATATTTCATTAAAAAAAAAGTTTAAGTTTTTCTCGAGAAGTAGACTTCACTAAGTGTGTCAGTCGCTAAATTTGCTTAAAATTTGGGGAGCATGATTTATATTTATTTGAATACTGTACATACATATCTAGCAGCATTCCTTGGTAGTGCGAGATACATACAAAAAACATTTTAATGTGTAATGTGTCAATAGTCGACTATCTCGTAACCTTAAATTATTGGTGTTTTCATGTTCGACGACTTAACAGGAGCGAAAAGTGTTTTCAAGGTATTATTGTATTTTCAAACATGTTCAATAATAATATTTACGAATGATTTTTATTTATTAATTATTATTAATTCTTTGAACATTGTTTTCATATTATAAAAACAAAAAAACTACCCTCGTAGCCCAGTGGCTACTCACGTCGAGGGTTCCGGGTTCGAGTCCCGGTTAGGTTACTATCAATCTATATAATTTTCTCAAGCCTGGGTTTTTTGTGAGGTCTCGCATTAGTGATTGGGCCTCTTGGTCTGTTGAAGCTTTAAGAAAAAATCGTAATCATCATCTTCAAAAAAAATAAACATATATTGAAAATTTTAAACTTAATATTACATAATGTTAATCTCTTCTTTCTGTATACACTTTTTTTTAAAAAAAACATAATAATAAATTTATATATGTATAGATTATTAACTATATTTTCCATGATTAATATATTTATTTGTCTTTGGCCGAAAAAGCTCTAATATTTAACCTTGAAGGAAAATTTCGTGAGACGTACACTTTCCACTTTTGTAACAATAGGTTTCTTAATTTCTTAATTTTTTTCTTAATTTTTAAAAAAAATAGAGATGCGAAAACGGAATACGTGTCACATCAATATTCTTACTATTTTCAAACTAAGCTAAACGCTTGTGCTATGAAAATAGGACTAATTTGCTAGTCTGGGCTGAGATTCGAACCCGCGACCTTTGGATCACAAGGCGAGTGTCCTAACCACAAGACCAACAAGCTACTATTTTCTTTTTCTTCACCATTCTTTACTTTTTTTTTCCATTTTTTCCATTTCCATTTTCCATCCACACCAACCAAAGTTTCTATACTTATACTTAAAATAAAAATTCATAGAGCAAAGATATTGAGAAAGATTGTTAAACTGATCTTAGAATAGTTAATAGGATTAACAATTAGCAATATTCCAAAACAAAGCATTAAGAATTATACTAAAAAGAAATCGATACACAAGAATCAAAGTGATGCTAGAAATCTTACAGATAGACATTATTTGTTTTATGTGTGTATCGATAATGAAACTATTTCAATGGTGTACTTATTCAATATTAATTACTTAACAGAATTCTAGACTCGTGGACTTGTTTTTTTCTTTTCAATTTTTATTTAACGTTCGCTTTTAACGCAGTCGGGTTTTTTGATTTTTAAAATTTACTTTTTTTATTAGGCTCTTCCGAAAAATTCCAACACTCGACAATACTGTGAGTGTGTTATTCCATAGAGATATCGGAATATAATATGTTTCAAAACTTGTGTTCAGAAAGTTAAAATACAGCGCAACAGCGACACACATTTTCTAAAATCACAGGACATATTATACCGATTAGTGAGACATAGAAATGGCTGACGTCCCACCCTGGATTGCACCCTCTCCACAAAGCACCCGTTTGCTCGCCTGTCTGTCATGTAAATCAAACGCCTCCATTCCGTTTACAGTTTATTATTTTTCAGTCCGCGTCATTTATTTTGCTAGCCATTGTTGTGCGTTTCAGTTGTCGGCTGTACAGTTATCTACGATAAGTAAATCGCGTCCACAAAACTAATTTCGGTGATCGCGCTTTCGCGGTGGCTGGACCAAAGTTATGGAACAAACTACCTAATAAACTGAGACAAACAGACAGCTTACCACTGTTCAAAAAACAACTTAAGACGCATTTATTTAGACAATCCTATAAAAACCTATAGAATCTGACCACAACAACGCTAGTTAATGTTTTCCACTCATGTTGTGCACTCCGCGAAAACACATAATTCTTTCAGGGACTTACAAACTATCATAGTACTCAATTTTAATTCCACTTCTTGTATGCCACCTAGTGAATAAGTAATAGTAAATAAGTTTTTTCTTTTCTAGCAGTAAGTTGTCTTGTAAGATAATAATTTCTCTGTGTAAAGCGCCCTTGAGGTGAGTATTTCGCGAAAACGGCGCTATACAAATTATCCAATTATTATTATTATTATTATTACCGACCGAAAACGAGCGTAGCCGGAGTAATCGGAGCGGACGTAATTTTCGAAATGAAATTAATCAAAAATTTTGACATCTGTGTCACTGTCACTGTTGCCGTGAATATGATTTATTGTTGTTATTGTAATGACATCAACTGCATTCTTTTATTGCGGAACAAGAACATCTGCACGCCCCTAATTCGATACATATTGAATTATTTTTCAATTATTTTAATGCGGATATATTAGGTCCTTACATATGAAATTGGCGTTTTGCCGTACTGGCAAATTTGATCTCAAATATCTTCTCATTGGTTAGGAATTCCAAATCCAAATTTATACAGCTATTTACCCATGTATTTGTGTTTTGAAAATTATAATTCATTTTTTTTCCTCAATTGTTTTTTTCTTTGCGTCACTCAGTTTACAAAATGAAAAACTTGAAATATCGCGTTATTTACGAGTACGAGTTCCACCGTGGCACCAGTGCTGCAGAAACGGCTCGAAGGATTAATGATGTATATGGCGACGGTGCCGCAAAAGAAAACGCAGTGCGTTTTTGGTTCCAACGTTTTCGTTCTGGAAATTTCGACTTGCAGAACAAGCGCTGTGGACGGCCGGAGACCAAAGTTGATAATGAAGAATTGAAGGCTATTGTGGAAGCGGATCCATCGCAAACCACATCCGAGTTAGCTGCAGGCTGCGGTGTTAGTGATAAAACTGTTTTAATCCACTTGAAGCAAATTGGTAAGGTGAAAAAGCTTGAAAGGTGGGTACCTCACGAATTGAGTGAAGCAAATCAACAAACGCGCGTTGACTGCTGCGTTGCATTACTCAACCGGCATAATAATGAAGGGATTTTAAATCGAATCATTATCTGTGATGAAAAGTGGATCCTTGTACGATAATCGGAAGTGCTCATCGCAATGGCTGAACCCTGCCGAACCAGCCAAACCATGCCCCAAGCGAAAATTGACTCCAAAAAAGTTACTTGTGAGCGTTTGGTGGACTAGTGCTGGTGTCGTTCACTACAGCTTTCTTAAATCTGGCCAGACGATTACGGCAGATGTCTATTGTCAGCAACTGCAAACCATGATGGAAAAGCTAGCTGCTAAACAACCGAGGCTAGTTAATCGCTCTAGGCCAATGCTGCTTCATGATAACGCTAGACCACACACTGCACAACAGACGGCTACCAAATTAGAGGAGCTTCAATTGGAATGTCAAAGACATCCACCGTACTCTCCGGACCTTGCCCCAACAGATTACCATTTTTTTCGAAATTTGGATAACTTCTTGCAAAGGAAAAAATTCAACTCCGATGGGGCAGTCCAAACCGACTTTAAAGATTTTATTGATTCCCGTCCGAATGATTTTTTTAGTAAAGGGATCAATGAACTACCTATGAGATGGCAAAAGTGCATAGATAGCAATGGTACATACTTTGATTAAATAAATATATTATAATAAAAAAAAAATCGGCTTTATGTTCCTCCCATACTAAACGCCAATTTCATATGTAAGAACTTAATATAAGGTCTCGTAGCTAGTAGGTAGTAAAAATTTCTAGGGAGTGTTCTTCTTTAAATTGCTAGTAAAAAATATTCCTTACACTTTGGGTGAAATGTTGACAGTTACAGAGATATGCGACACCAAAGTTTGCATTTTTTTTCAATATTTCTGACTTATTTTCTGTAAAACGTTGGACTAACACTACATTAATATGGAATATATAAAATTCATTCTCTTTGATATATGTCAAATAAAATTATTGAAACCTTGCATAAATTTGAAAAATATTTTTTTTAAGGCTTTAATCATTTTCTTTTCTAATTAAGCGAATGAATTTTCAATATTCCATTTAAATTACAGTAGTGATAGGCCAATTGAAAAAAATAAAGAAAAAAAGCAAATTTATTGCTTATCTTTGTCGCTTATCTCTGTAACTGTTGACATTTCACCCAAAAGGTAAAGAATATTTTTTGTATTCAAAATTGAATCAAGAAGACTCCCCCAAATCACAGTTTATCTTCCGACTTGAACATTTACCAAAAATGCTGTCATTAAAAAATTATGTATTTTTAGAAACATTATGTATTTTATTTTTTAAAAATTAAAAAAATATGTTAAAAAAAAATTATAGAAGACAATTGGGTACCTATGTGTTTTGATTTGTAGATATAACGCTTGGACGTTAAATCTACTAACTAATGTAAAACTGAATTTTAAACAGGTAAAAGTAGTTCATAGCTGACGGATTGTGACTAGTTATAAATAATAATATTATCAAGAGATGCTAGAAATAAAAGATACTGCACATAATGGAGGATTTCCGGATGGTTTGAATCACTTTGGAAGATTTTGGAATACCCTGGAAAACGTGAATTCACAGGAACGATCCAGAAATCGACGATCTTATTAAGTTCTCCAGTTACTCTGAACTGTGTGGTCCTGAAGGTGATCGAACGAACAAAATACCTAGGACACATAATTACAAATAATCTAATGGACGACGACGATATTGACAGGCAAAGACGAGCATTCAGTGTGAAAGCGAATATGTTGTGTAGAAGGTTTCGTCTTTGTAGCACAGCTGTAAAAAGAACGCTCTTCCTTGCCTTCTGTGCAACGTTATATACATGTGAACTCTGGACAAATTATAAAAAGAGCAGCATAGAAAGACTTCGCATACAATATAACAACGCCTTTCGTATGATGTTTGGCCTTCCCAGATATTGCAGCGCTTCCGGTATGTTCACTGAGGGGCGTGTTCCCAACTTTGCAGCCCTCATAAGATCCAGGGTGGCAGGGATGAGGGAAAGGATATACAGCTCCGGAAATATCCTTATCCTGGAAGCCCGCCTTACTCCAGCATCCAGCATCGATGCACACTGGAGAAAGATACTGGCCCCGCATAATTGACTTGCCATCGCTCGCTAAAGCCGATATTTTACCATATATTTCTTTTAATTTTTTAATACTTTTAATACTTATAATACTTCTCTTCTATTTTATATGATTTTCCTATTTCTCTTTTGTTTTATATAATATTTTTAATGTGTGTACCTACTTTTATATGGAATGTGTGGGATTGCACGAACCTCCCCACATTCTGGAATAAAGTTATATTTATTATTTATTTATTAATTTATTAAAACAAGTGACGGAATTGCTCCTTGATCAGTCTAATTTTGATATTTGGTAAAGTCATAGATAAACGAATAATCAGCCAATGATAGAGTACATGAATACCTACTTACTTGCGGTATGTTCTCGACATTGATCAATGCGATAGAGGCGTGATACTTATAAAGCGTTCCATAGAAGAATTGCGCAAATTACATTATTTTGTGTCCAGTAAATAATCAATGAAACATAAATTAATTTCAGGTGTTTCATTTCGTTTCCCACCGCAGCGAACCGTGACAGTGTATTAAATCTAAAAATAAAATAAAATAAATTCAAACAATAACAAGAACAAGAGAAAATCAAATCAAATCGTGGTGTTCTGTGTTAAGACCCTGCAACTCCTTGCAATGTAATGTTTTGTGAAGGCTTGTGTGCCGCCGTCTCCTAGGTATTAGGGTAGATTGTGCAATGTCGCATTGCATTACCTTGAAAGGAAGGGGTGTTAGGGGCGGAGGTGGCAGGCTTCCTCTGGATACAAAGATGCTGAAGAAGACAATAATGATGATGGAAGAATGCATTGTGTTGGCGTGAGAAACATTCTTCAGCTGAATATTGAAATGTATGAAACACTTTCGACGAATATCAATTTTTCATTTTTCAAAGACATAAGTGCAAAATATGGGATCGCGCTTTTTTCAAAAGCAAGTATCTGCGGTATAAAGTTAAGTGCACTGATTTAAAATTATATTACATGAAAAAAAATATGATTGAATTTAAAAGAATTTTTCGGACAGTAACTTTTACCTCACTTTTTAAATAAAAGTTGGGCACTTACTTTATTGATATAGATTAGAGATTTCTGTTGTTGATGGACGAAAAGCGTGAGCGCTTTTATTTGGAAAGTGAGGAAAAAATTTTGTAAAATTTCATTTTTTACTTTTTAGTAGGTATAAAAGTGTTTTTTTTTTAAATTTTTTATTTATGTAGTTTAATTTGTATTTGTATTTAATATGTAGTTAAATAGGTATAAAAGTGTTTTTTTTTTAAATTTTTTATTTATGTAGTTTAATTTTCTACTTTTTAGTTTTAATATTATCCAGCGACCAATTTAGCTCGTTTGGACACTGCGAAATGGGTGAAAAATTGATTTTATGATTCCGCCCGGACAAACAGGTGAAGCTAATTTAAGCATCTTAAAAATAGGATTAATGGACGAGTAATAAAAAAGTTATTGAATTCAAGTTTCGAATTTTCACCATACATTTTGACAATTGAATCACTTTATCTAAGATATTTAAACCACACACGAGAGAAAAACTTGTGAAATAAACTAAGTTACCTAATCTAATGGCTTTTGCGAAACCTCGCCTATTGCTATATTTACTATTTCTCTCTTATCTATGGTTTGCGTAAGCTGGTTTTGCCCATAGATAAAACTTTTCAATTTTCAAAATGTATGGTGAAAATATCTAAATTTCAAAAAGTGTAAACTTAATTAATACTTGCCTCCCAATCAATTGATTTCATTTTTTAAAATCCGGGCAGGGGAACCTGGGGTGGAACAGGGTAGCTAAGCTTTTATTACAATTTGAGAGAGTTTGACAGTAATAACACCATTATTTTTATTTACTTATTTCTCTACAAATAAACTAAAGCTTAACTTTTCTAAATTAATAATGCCTATCAAAAATATGTGTTTGAAAAAAAGGGAAATTTCCTATTCTGCCCCACCCGCCGGGGCACAAAAGGAAATAAACCAGGGGCACAATGGTGTACCAATTTATTGACAAAGTTCGCAGATGAGAACACTGTCACCATCATCACTGTAGACCAGCACACGCCATGTGTGCCCATTTTTAAAAACGCCAAAAGAACACCAGCCTTCTTTAGACTTGTAGTATAAATCTTGGCATTACAAGCAGGCCGCGTCTTCCTTCAGAGTTATCTTCAGATTCAGTTACGCTTACGAGCTTATGCATTTGAAAAAATCGGAATCAAATCCCATTTTCTCCACCTCAGCCATACATATTCTCATCACACCGTCAAATAAAATTTGTACAAACTTATTTAACTGTAAATGGTTACGGATATTTTATACAAACTGTATGTTATTCCGAGAAACGATTCTCGACGTTTCGTTGAAGTCGTATTCAACGTCATCAGGAGAACGACCTGTATACGCGGAGGTATAAGGCGGACTGATTAATGTTTCCGGGGGCGTAAATTACATGCACTTTGTTGTGGAGTGTTCACTTCTTCTACGATAGAGTGTAATATGTACTAATTACTTTTCTGACTTTTCTGCGACGTCTCTCAAAGGTTGAATTAAAGTCGTGAGAACAGACTTACTACTTTTCGTCAAAGTTTTATAGCGTGTACGCGGTAGAATCATCACTCAAATTGTGGAGTATACTCATTACTCTTATAAGTGCGAAGCATGATATGTCATTTGTGTCTATTGCTTTTTATACATTTTGCAGACATAGGTTAAGCGTCGAACACATCGAAAATCTATATATTTTATTTTGTTAACATACACGGCCATGAAGCCTTTAAAAGCAAATGTTTGAACACGGATTGAAGAATGGAGAGGTTATTGGGAAATGGATTTGGTACTGGTTTATGGAGAGGTCAATGGGCGATGAAAGGAAGTACGCTCTCACCTTGTTTTCCTCCAGATCCAGGTAGAATAACTGGTTCCTCCCTTATCAGAAGGGCGCTACAGCTCACTGTGTACTTTTTGTTCACTTTGTTTCTTATCTGAAGGATTTGTACGTTCACGTACACAAAAAGATCCCCACAGCTCAGCACAGTCAAGCAGTTAAAATTCAAATGTTCCAAAATCAAACAATATTGTTTCAAAGTCATAGATACAAAATTCGAATAGAACGTGCACTATGGAAAAGTATAGGAAAAGGTGGATTTCTTCAATGACATCTAGTCCTGCTCATAAAGATCGAACAGCGCACATTACAAATAAATAATAAAATACAGAAAAAAGAAAGTTAAAAAAGAAAGAAAATGTTGGACAGCAGAGTATTAAAAAAATAAAACAGTGCAAAAGTAAACAGTACAAAGAAAAACAAGAGAAAACAAACCGAGGCCGAATAATTGATCGAAAAATCATGTTTTTCATACAGGCAAAGTTAGACAGTGGATCGCAAAAATTACTTCATTTCAGAACATTGAGAAACTATATGCAGAAAAAGAATCTACGCGTAGGAAAAACAAAAATGTAAGCTCAAAAAAACCTCTACTTAGCTTAAAATCATGTTGAAAATTTAAATTAAATCAAATGATTAATATATGACAGAGCTGTGGAGCTTTTATTGTTGTTTAATTTAATTTTTTATGTTTTTTTTTTTTTAAATAGAGATGCGAACACGGAATACGTGTCACATCAATATTCTTACTATTTTCAAACTAAGCTAAACGCTTGTGCTATGAAAATAGGACTAACTTGCTAGTCTGGAGTGAGGTTCGAACCCGCGACCTTTGGATCACGAGGCGAGTGTCCTTTTATAAGTTTACTAAGTTTATAGCGTTAACTTTGTGGTTGGACATAATTAACCACTTAATAACTTTTTTTACGCTTCAACAGGCCAGAATGCCCAATTACAGAAGCGAAATACATCACAAAACACCCAGGTTTGAGTAAATCACACCGATTAAATTGTGACCTCACCGGAAATCGAACCCAGAATCCTCGGTTTGAGAAGCCAGTGTCATATCCACTGCGCTACGGGGGCCGCCGCTTTTTTACTGGTTAAGTGGTTAATACAAAGTTACTAGTTAAGTGGTTAATACAAAGTTGAGAATATTCTTAGATTTTCACGGCCACTCAGAATCTTCTGGGGTATTATGCCGTGATTTTAACATCAGCCCTGGTGATGGACCTTGCAACGGGATCCGAAACGTCGGCCAGGAAGGTCGTAAAAACACGGCTTAGTACTCTAGAAGACACAAACCAGAATAATACAAAGTTGTTTAATTAAAATTAATAATCCATTTATTCAATTAATGTATATTATAGATATCTCACAGAGACGAAACTGTATTAATTATGGGAAAGTAGGTATAGAAGTCATTTGGGTGTAACAGGACTTATGACCTGTCTTTTTATTGGTTGGCTTAAGTGGAGCATGCATTGGAGCGGATGAATTTCATTACACATTAATAAAGTATATTGCTTCAAAATTCCATAAATCAATTGTAGATTTTCTCATTAGCGACATCTGTGGGGATTTAGGGGAATGAAAATGGCTTTGTACAGGTCGCATGGAAAAGGCGCTTACAACTCATATATGAAAGCTTCACGCAATTTGAACATATATACAACTTCCAAAAAATGAATAAGCATGGTATATTCTATCATGGGTGGAAATGGCGAATGTTACAATTGTGTAAAGTGATCACTTAAGCCAACCAATAAAAAGACAGGTCATAAGTCCTGTTACACCCAAATGACTTCTATACCTACTTTCCCATAATTAATACAGTTTCGTCTCTGTGAGATATCTATAATATACATTAATTGATTAATAATGTCTCTGTGACATAAATCCAGCACTGTTCTGAAAGATTTGAACAAACTCAAAATATTCTGAATCCATTTATTGTTAGGTAATATTTTTACATATTTTTGTTACGGGATTTCTGCCAGTATTCCGCCGAGCCTATCCTGCTCCGACCTAATATATGTACGAATTTAAATGAATTAAAGATGCAAAAAGGTAATTTTATTGTAATTTCAAAATACATATAAATTGGCCGATTAATCTAAGCGAATACGAGTTGCACATCTGCCGGGGACCGCCAGCTCACCCGAAATAAACGAGAGTCCGCCGGTAACGCGAGCAAAGTAGGTACTTTTAAAAAACGTTCTCAAAATGAATGGACTATTTCTGCCTTATTAATGGCAACCCGTTAAAAGACGACTTTTTAATTAAAAATCTTTCACATTGATCCGACACGCCGGACGGCGGAATTTCAAATAAAAAGACTAATATAAAGGGATAGGCGGGAGGCGTACGACCAACCCTTCGTGAAACCAATTTATCAGCGGCAAATGTATTGAACAAGGAAAATTATACACAGTGGTTGTACGGTAGCCATGTATTGTGTACTGTAATTTTTGATCGAAATCGAATCTGTTTATCTATGGCTAACAGCTATGGACTTTTTGGTAATGTAGGACAGCACATTTCCATGATCTGAATAAATGCCGTAAAACTGCTGTGCAGTTTGGCATATCTACAATGTAATATATATCAAAAAATTAATAAATATCCTTAAAAAAAAAAATCGTTGCGAGTAGGTATATAGAAATGTTTTTAAATATAAAATAACCTATACCAAACGGTAATATTCAATGAAAATTAATGTACAAATTGAATAGTATACAGCTAGGGAAAAATGAAAATACAAATGTTCCAGATCTAGGTAGGTTTTGTAACACGAAATTTTAACAATAAAACACCCCCATTCCTAGAATAATAGCAACATTATCATATCCTAAGCCAAAGGAGACTAAACGCACATATATTTATGCATGCGTAAATATTCTGAAAATAAGAAATGTCAATATTTCTATCATTGCAGCAGAAATGTTCGCATTAATGACGTATTCAATATATTATTCATCACATCAAAATTGACGAAGTGTACAATGTTACACATAATGTCCCGTAGAAACTTCGGGGCAGTCTTCTTTTTTCAGTTTTTGGATCATTGAGGATTAAATGTGTACAAATACAATCTATATATAATAATTTTATATATAATCTTTATGGAATGACATCCTTAGATCATTAGACTGTGACACACAATCAGTGCGCGGCTCATATTGCGCGGTCACGCAAGTGTCGTTATCAATTATTATTATTATTATTTCCCTGGATTTTCCACGAACGTACGGCTAGTTATACAAGGTGTCTCATAGCTAGTAGAAAGAATTTTACAGGTGGATTCCAGCCTTAATTGAGTCGAAAATGTTCAAGCAACTATGACTTAATATCAATAGTTATGAAGATACGCAATATTTATGAATATACGCAATATTGATGAAGATGATTGCATTTTTTGTCAATATTTCTGACTTATTTTTTGTAAAAAGTTGAACTATCATTACAGTTAGTTAATCATAATATGAAAAATTCATTCGCTTTAATATTGTTGAATAAAATAAGGAAAACTTTGCAAAAATTGAAAATATATTTTTTTTACAAGGTTCTTATCATTTTATTTGAGTTGTATCGATCGAAGCGAATAAAATTTTCGTAATTGATTTATGTTACTATAATGATAGTTCAATTTTTTGCAAAAAATAAGTCAGAAATATTTTTTAAAAAAAGCAAGCTTTGATATTGCATATCCATATCTATTGATATTAGGTCATGTTTTCAAATGTTTTCAAAAGCTTTCAACTCATTATCAAGGCAGGAATCCACCTGTAAAGTTTTCGCTACTAGCTATGAGATACCGTGTATATATTTTTTATATCCCCTCTTCGCCCTACTAGATAAACACCTTTTTTAGGACTGACGGTGTACATTTTTTAAACAGAGATGTGATATGGAATACGTTTCACATCAATATTTTTAAACTAAACTTATTTTTTTTACTTTTTTTAAACTGGGCTATGCGGGACTAAATTGCTGGTCCCTAGGCACTAGGCGAGTGTATTAACCACTAGACCATCAAGGAAGTTAAATCAACTTCCTAGTGTCCCCCCGCAAAAACCGCCCTTATGTCGGGGCACTTAACAACTGTCGGCACGCGTGCCGAACCGGTGACGGACGGACAGACGCCGATTTTTTGCGAGCTGACAGACGCGCGAATCGGGGTGGCCATAATTCAGGCATATTTATTGCCAGTGACTAACCGGCGAGAGTGGGTACAAAGAACGGTGTAAAGAGCGTGTTAAGTGCTTACACTTAACGGGACGTTGTATGCGTGCGCATTTTTATTGCGCGCTTTCATTTTGGGGACCAGCGAAGTGAATAATAATAATAATACTAATAATTGGATAATTTGTATAGCGCCGTTTTCGCGAAATACTCACCTCAAGGGCGCTTTACACAGAGAAATTATTATCTTACAAGACAACTTACTGCTAGAAAAGAAAAAACTTATTTACTATTACTTATTCACTAGGTGGCATACAAGAAGTGGAATTAAAATTGAGTACTATAATAGTTTGTGAGTCCCTGAAAGAATTATGTGTTTTCGCGGAGTGCACAATATGAGTGGAAAACATTAACTAGCGTTGTTGTGGTTAGATTTTATAGGTTTTTATAGGATTGTCTAAATAAATGCGTCTTAAGTTGTTTTTTGAACAGTGGTAAGCTGTCAGTTTGTCTCAGTTTGTTAGGTAGTTTGTTCCATAACTTTGGTCCAGCCACCGCGAAAGCACGATCACCGAAATTAGTTTTGTGGGCGCGATTTACTTCAGCTAACCTATTTGTATTAGATGTTGATGCTGAGCGAAGTGTTAGTTGTCTATTATTTGCGGAGAATGGAATGCAGAAGTCGGTTATGTATTGAGGGGCCATGTTGTGAATAGCCTTAAATATTGTAAGGCAAAGCTTATATTCAATCCTCTCTGGACATCTAAGCCAGTGAAGGTTTTGAAGATGGTTTGAGATGTGCGCAAACTTTGAAACGCCGGTAATAAGTCTTGCGGCGGCATTAAATACAGATTGTAATTTGTTTATTTCCTGTTTCGGGATGCTCAATTTATGTGAAAAATCGTCCTTTTAATTTTTCTCGGACTAACAACCCGTTCGCTGCTGAAAAAGTTTTGTTCATAGCTACTCAAATACACCGGATTCTGTTTTTACTCCCTTTATATTAACTCGTGGCGTCTGCTTGCTTGCTTGCCGGCTTGCCGTTGAATCGATATTTTACCCTTTTCCCGTGATCTAATCGAGCTGAAACTTTGCAAGCAGACTCGTGGCGACGATCAAGAAGATCTGTCAAATTTTCGTTAAAAAAAATAAATTATAGTATAATTTCGGATTTTTAAAATTTTTAATGGTTTTTTTCATACAATTTGTATGAAGACATGAAGAGATTCCAATGCATCTGGTAGACGCGAAAACTGATAAAATAATAATTTTGGATTTTTCGAAATTTTTTATCCCTTTCGTAGCGTCGCATCCCAACATGCCCAATTCATAGGTTAAGAGCCAAACCAGTTACCACTAGTAAATGAGAAAGGAAGTATAACAAAAACTTGGTTTTTATGGGTTACTTTATAACTCCCTTTCTTTTAACTAGTAGCGTCTGCGGTTTGTTGTCTGCCGGAAAAACTTTGGATTGATTTTTAACCCTTTTCCCGTGACCCAATCGAGCTGAAACAGGCTTGCAGGCAGACTCGTGGCGTCGATAAAAATGATCTAACAAATTTTCGTTTAATTTTTTTTTAAATATAGTATAATTTTGGATTTTTCGAAATTTTAATGTTTTTTTTCAAATTGGAATCAATGCAAATGGGTAATGGTCCCGTCGCGTGCAGTAGGCACGAAACCTGATTCAACGAGAAAGGGAGTATAATAGAAACTTGATTTTTATGGGTTAGTTTTTTTACACGATTTTGATACAACACGGTGCAGAAATTTAGGTTTTAAAAAAATATGTTTTCAAACTCGAGATTGTTTTAAAGTTAATTTCAACATAGGAATCCAATGGCAGCAAATTACAAGATAAACCAGAAATATTGAAACAATATGCAAAATATCAAAACTTTGATGTCACTTTGATGTCAACTTTGATGAGGGTTCGCAAAAATTCTATATTTATAATAAATATCAAAATGTCCGATATTTGATGTATATCAGATATATGTATGTATATCGGATATCACCACATTAACGATAAGAAAAAGAAGCAATTTTCATTGCGTAAGTAGTTTTAACTGTCAAAATGGTAAAGTAAAATAATAAAATGCGAGCTTGATGTTTTGATGTTTATTTATATTATAAAAAAAGTAATACAAAATGGAGTATTTTTTTGAGAATATCAAATAATAATTAAATTTAATCAACACTTAGAAGAAAAAATGTTTTAATCTTCAGTAGCTACAATATTTGAGATTAATAATAAAATCAGTCTTTCTTAATCATGTAGTTTTTTGTTGCCAGTAAACAATAGTCTGCTAAATTTATAGTCGAAAAGACAGTAAAATATCAATTGATATATGTAGGTACATATATCCTTAATATTTATTTATTTATTTATTTAATGTTTATGGAAGACCAACAGCACAAAAAAAAGCATAGAAAACATTGATACAATATAGATGGCCAATTACAGGTCTCCACATTTAGAAATATGTCAGTAATGATAAATATTTATGATATACTAAGGCATATTAATTATATAGAAAGAAAGAATAAAAAATTTAAACAAACAGAAATATGTCAGTAATGATAAATAATTATGATATACTAAGGCATATTAATTATATAGAAAGAAAGAATAAAAAATTTAAACAAACAGAAATATGTCAGTAATGATAAATATTTATGATATACTAAGGCATATTAATTATATAGAAAGAAAGAATAAAAAATTTAAACAAACAGAAACATGTCAGTAATGATAAATATTTATGATATACTATGATATACTATATATATATATATATATCACTATATATATCAGCGAACCCTGACTATATCCTTAAATGTTGATATTTCATCCAAAGTGTTTGAATATTTGATATTCAAAATTGCATAAAGAAGACTCCCCAGAAAATTTAGCCACTAGTTGCGGGGTAATGTATAACAATAAAAAATTAAAATAATAAAGATACACGTTTTAATTATTAAACAATTTCAGTTGTCACGTCTTACCCTGTATTTAAAAAAATATTTCAACAATTTTGATGTCCGAATTACGGAACCGAAACTAATTCCAAATACGAATTGTCTAAATGTCTGAAGCTCTTACTGCGAATAGAATAAAATTAAATAAAAATTCTCAATGTTATTCGAATACAGAATTCGAGAAACCCGGATTTTAATTATAACACTTTTACTGTACCTATATTTTATTCATAAATTGAAATCAGCCTCAGCATTAATCTGCGTATCCACCATTTTGAATATAAAAATGTATATTTAGATAGGTACATCACAGAATATATTATAGGTACAATAACATTCGTTCCCAACAAATCAAACATTTTTGGAGAAGGAATCTAATATTTATCTTGTAGGTATTCCCTCCCAGGATGTTTATTGATGCAGACTTGCGTCCCCAGGACCAGGGACGGATCCACTATTTGAGGGGCCCGCTGAGGGACTCCAAAGGGCCTCAACTATCAACTGACAAAAGTCGCCAACAATGCTCCAACGTTATTTTTTACTCTAAAAAACATTTTTGAAAAAAAATATTTACAAAATGATTTTTTTACCAATTATATAATGATGAAGTTAACATTTTTTATACAATGAATGAAAATGAATATTCACGCACAAAAGTGCAGGATTAAAATTAAGATATTTCAAAATATAATAAAGTTATAAATAAAACACCATTTTTTCCACTAATTTATTTTAAAGTATCAAACAACATATCGCACCCCCAATAATGTATGGGCACAATTAAAAATTTCAAAAGGCTCATTTTGGCCAGTCCTACACGATGACTCTCACAGAAAGAGAACACGAATGTCAAATAAGGGAATATTGTATTTGTGTCCCTTTCACACTTTCTTCTATCGCCCCCGCTTCTTATATATATCCAACGCTAGATGGGCCGAATTAACTCAAATAATATACATAATTAATCTTATATAGGCAAAATCAATCTTACAATGAAATAAAGTACATATTTTAATATAAAAAGTAATATTTTTAGATAATTCATATAAAAAACATTGTGTAAATATTAAAGAGGCACAACCACAAGGAATTACAAATAGAAAAAGCGTGTAGGAGGGGCCTATCTTTCAAACTATTATTATTTTATTTTTTTTATACTCTTAATCCATATTTTCAAAATATAGTCAAGTTATATTATAGCACAATTAACAAAGACTAAGTTTACTAAATTTTATGGCTATAGCATAAAAATTGTTAGAATATATTATGTAAAAAACAATAGGTACATCGCTGTTTTGTGTTATGGCTTTTTCCAAAAAAATGCTTTTTGTAATTGTGCCCATACATTATTGGGGGTGCGATATATTTCGGACACCTTTATTCGTTCTACAGGTAGTGTAGACTAAGTGAGGTGTGTGAATGTCTCTCTGTAAAAGTGGAAGGGTTCTCTAGGTTGTGGGGGAGAGGGAACAATTTCAGAAGGAGTGAAGTGACGGGTTATTGTTAGTTGAGTAATGATGATTTCAAGTGCTTCTAAATTATTTTGTTTTAGTCCCTATGTCTGTTTATTTAGGCTGGGTATAATAATATTTTTGAATGTGTGGTTGTTTTCTATAATATGGTTAGAGTATTCTGAAAAGTTATTATTATTAGTGAGGCCCCTCTTATATTCTTTGAATCTAGTTTCTATTTATCTGTCTGTTCGATTTATATTAGGTCCTTACATATGAAATTGGCGTTTAGTATGGGAGGAACATAAAGCCGATTTTTTTTTATTATAATATATTTATTTAATCAAAGTATGTACCATTGCTATCTATGCACTTTTGCCATCTCATAGGTAGTTCATCGATCCCTTTACTAAAAAAACCATTCGGACGGAAATCAATAAAATCTTTGAAGGCGGTTTGGACTGCCCCATCGGAGTTGAATTTTTTCCTTTGCAAGAAGTTATCCAAATTTCGAAAAAAAATGGTAATCTGTTGGGGCAAGGTCCGGAGAGTACGGTAGATGTCTTAGACATTCCAATTGAAGCTCCTCTAATTTGGTAGCCGTCTGTTGTGGAGTGTGTGGTCTAGCGTTATCATGCAGCAGCAGTGGCCTAGAGCGATTAACCAGCCTCGGTTGTTTAGCAGCTAGCTTTTCCATCATGGTTTGCAGTTGCTGACAATAGACATCTGCCGTAATCGTCTGGCCAGATTTAAGAAAGCTGTAGTGAACGACACCAGCACTAGTCCACCAAACGCTCACAAGTAACTTTTTTGGAGTCAATTTTCGCTTGGGGCATGGTTTGGCTGGTTCGGCAGGGTTAAGCCATTGCGATGAGCGCTTCCGATTATCGTACAGGATCCACTTTTCATCACAGGTAATGATTCGATTTAAAATCCCTTCATTATTGTGCCGGTTGAGTAATGCAAACGCAGCAGTCAACGCGCGTTTGTTGATTTGCTTCACTCAATTCGTGAGGTACCCACCTTTCAAGCTTTTTCACCTTACCAATTTGCTTCAAGTGGATTAAAACAGTTTTATCGCTAACACCGCAGCCTGCAGCTAACTCGGATGTGGTTTGCGATGGATCAGCTTCCACAATAGCCTTCAATTCTTCATTATCAACTTTGGTCTCCGGCCGTCCACGGGGCTTGTTCTGCAGGTCGAAATTTCCAGAACGAAAACATTGGAACCAAAAACGCACTGTGTTTTCTTTTGCGGCACCGTCGCCATACACATCATTAATCCTTCGAGCCGTTTCTGCAGCACTGGTGCTACGGTGGAACTCGTACTCGTAAATAACGCGATATTTCAAGTTTTTCATTTTGTAAACTGAGTGACGCAAAGAAAAAAACAATTGAGGAAAAAACAAATGAATTATAATTTTCAAAACACAACTACATGAGTAAATAGCTGTATAAATTTGGATTTGGAATTCCTAACCAAAGAGAAGATATTTGAGATCAAATTTGCCAGTACGGCAAAACGCCAATTTCATATGTAAGGACCTAATGTATGCCATATTGCATTCTAGATTGTAAAACCCATTGCAGAGTAATTAGTTAACGTTTTTTGACATATATTTTTGACATATATTGTTCGTGTAGTTGCGTTTTGCATGAATAATTTTGTTCCGTCCAGTGGAGTCGCGTGACGTCATCGTCCGACCCTGTGTGTCAACGACTACGGTACTCCGGCGTTCGGCTATGCGGAAACTTGACGTCACAGGCGAGTTGGAGGTCACAATCTTTCCGTGCTAATAAAATACGTTAACTCTAACATTATATTTCTCTATTATTTATTTCAAAACTTTTACATTAATTTATTAGATTTGGTCTCTAACTTATTAAAAAGTTGAGATTATTATTACGGTCTTGAATATATATTAGGTCCTTACATATGAAATTGGCGTTTTGCCGTACTGGCAAATTTGTTCTCAAATATCTTCTCTTTGGTTAGGAATTCCAAATCCAAATTTATACAGCTATTTACTCATGTAGTTGTGTTTTGAAAATTATAATTCATTTGTTTTTTCCTCAATTGTTTTTTTCTTTGCGTCACTCAGTTTACAAAATGAAAAACTTGAAATATCGCGTTATTTACGAGTACGAGTTCCACCGTGGCACCAGTGCTGCAGAAACGGCTCGAAGGATTAATGATGTGTATGGCGACGGTGCCGCAAAAGAAAACACAGTGCGTTTTTGGTTCCAACGTTTTCGTTCTGGAAATTTCGACCTGCAGAACAAGCCCCGTGGACGGCCGGAGACCAAAGTTGATAATGAAGAATTGAAGGCTATGTGGAAGCGGATCCATCGCAAACCACATCCGAGTTAGCTGCAGGCTGCGGTGTTAGTGATAAAACTGTTTTAATCCACTTGAAGCAAATTGGTAAGGTGAAAAAGCTTGAAAGGTGGGTACCTCACGAATTGAGTGAAGCAAATCAACAAACGCTCGTTGACTGCTGCGTTGCAATACTCAACCGGCACAATAATGAAGGGATTTTAAATCTTAAATCTGGCCCAGACGATGGAGGCAGATGTCTATTGTCAGCAACTGCCAAACCAATGATGGAAAAACGATAGCTGCTAAACAGAACCGGGCGGGTTAATGCGCTCTAGGGCCACTGCGCTTCATGATAAAACGACTAGAAACAACAAGGCAAAACACAAGAGCAATAAGGAGCCAAAAACAACACACATTGCAGAGTGAGGTAGGCCAAAGTGGACTCACGGGTCGTAATGCAAAAAAGAGGAAGATATGGATATATGTTGAAAAAACACAACAAGGATCTGGAACAAGGTGTTGGTGATGCGAAAAGGTGGTAACCCTACCAAAAGTGGAATAAAGTTCGTGCAAAGGAACAAAAAGGCAACACGAGGGGGAAGTCCCAACACGCATTCACAATATTTTATGTGATGCAACGTCCGAAGGGTTTTTTTAGTAAAGGGAAGCGATGAATACCAACATCTCGTTGATCAATGTCAGGCAGGAGGGAACACCAGTGCAAGCGAGAGAAACTGGGGTATTTTAATTTTGTATTTAAATAAAAATATTATAATAAAAAAAAATCGGCTTTATGTTCCTCCCATACTAAACGCCAATTTCATATGTAAGGACCTAATATATGTGTTAAATAAAACGGATATTTTATACGAACCGTATATTTTACTGAGAAGCAAATCCTGACATTTCGCTGAAGGCTTATTCAGCGTCATCAGGAGAGCGTCCTATCACGGCGGAGGTGTAGGCCGAACTCCGCCTACGGTCTCCCGATGCCGCTGAATGAGACCTCAGTGAAACGTCGAGATTTGCTTCTCAGTAAAAAATATACGGTTCGTGTAGAACGTCCGTTTTACACATAAATTATTAACTTATCTTCATTTTTTAACGTATTTAAATTACAATGTTTAAAGCACTATTATTTTTATAAATTAACTAGCTGTAACCCATTCAAAATGACGGAACATTGGTTCGCGTCTTTGGTAAGCCTTAGTATATATTTATAGTATATTTAAGACTATTATACGAGGGCACAGCCTCAAAATTATTTTGCGGCTGGGCCCTCGCGAAATCTAAATCCGCCACTGCCCGGACTCCCGAGAAACGAATATGAAACACACATATTTGATGTAACATATTTCTAAATGTTTACCTATGTAGATCCCCTAGGATCTGATATGGTTCATGCAGAGCTGGACGAAGGCACGGGTCGACCTTGTACCTGCCCGGGGCATTGGATCATCGATGCTACAAAAGACCGTTTTGTGTTCTCGGGCATTATTTACATATTAAGGATTCGTTTGTTTTAAATTTTACGTTGTTATGTTTAAAAATATTGAATAACGGTTTTGACAATGTGCAAAACATCACGAAATAGGATATCAATTTTTAACTAAAGTCGGATTTATTTTTCTTAGAGTGAAAAAGAAAATAAAATATTAAAAATATCGAAGTAGTACATCCCTGTTTTTTTTTCTTTACTTATACATACCGACGCCCTTGTGTGATTTTACTCTGCATATATACATAAATACCATTTGAAAAACATAAAAATTTGAATTAAAGTAGAACAATGGTAAGAAAAAATAATTATATTATAAAAAAAAATAATTATACTTAAACCACAGAACGCTTAAATAGCATATAAATAATAAATTAAAATGTTATAAATAATCAGTTCCTTTTTGCAAATAGTTATCTTTTAAATTTATTTTCATGTTAATTAGGTACTTCATATTATCATTTTCCATATATAACTTTATAATATTTTGATCTATTCTTTGATTTTTAAATTTTATTTTTGTTATCCTGACGAAGAAGCCATTGGCTTCGAAACATGTTGAATTTTTTTCAATAAATAAGTGGTGTTTACAAAGTTAATTTATATAAATTAAATTTAAAAAATCAGGTTAAATAGAATGCTTTAAAAACCACAATCATCAATTATATATCTCTCACACTAATTAAATTAATCGTGAAATAATTGAGATCATGTTGAATGTCAGTTAATAAAAACTTCATATTACATTTATCATATTTTCACTTTGAAAGCTTAATATTTACACTAAGTGTACGACATAAACCATTTTCAAAAAACTTAACCTGGTCCTTTCTTATTCATATTTAAAATCTTTATACGGTTAATTTTGTCCGGTAACGCTAATCAACAACATGGATGAGTCTACTATACAATTACTCCAAAAATGAAGAATGGCGCGCATTGCCACTGCCAGTTTCAAAAAATAATAAGTCGTATGAAAAAATATTAAATAAGCGAGATGTACAAATTAATTCAAAATATATTGAGATATTATTTGATATGTAAAAATATTATGTATACATTATTTAATAGACAAGTCACGTCAAGAACGGCATTTAATGAGAAAGAAATCAATATTTTATTAAATCAATTTTATTTCTTTATTTTATAACTCTAATTTAACATTTTTTTTTAAGGTAACGTGTTTTTTTAAAAAACCTCTAGTATCTATTTTAGGTGATTTTCTATTTTTTACACATACTCAAATTACAATATGCATCTTTATATTTATGCATTTACATTAATTACACTTAATTGAATTTGAAATGAAATACTTAAACTGCGACGTAATGCCGGTTGACGGCCGTGAATAATTATTTATGGGTTAAGATGTGTCCAACCCAAAAAAAACTTGATGTTTTAAGGTTTTATTTTTTTAATCGGCGATGGCCGATGTGCAACGACCTATCGTTATGTAATGAAGGCTAAAAGTTATGTTATAAGGCGCCAAAAGTCCCTGCGCCGGCCCTGGTGTCGCACTTTCTACTGGTCCGGCCGGCGTACAATCACGTTAAAGTTCGCAACTTTTGGATAGCTCTAGTCTTTTGACCTTTATCGATATCGCTTTTATGACCTCAAGAAGGACGTCTGGGATATTCTGAATTCTATAGAATACTTTGTATATAAGAATAATTGGAATTGTGGTAGACTATCCAAAGTTTTGTACAATCCTTCTAAAGAACGCAATAGATTTTATTAAATCTTTCCAGTTCAAATAACATAAGAATCTCTAGTAATCTTTAGTCAAACGATTAAAATGCGATACAGATTCAATTAGTGTTTTACAGGAATTATTTAATTATTTGTTTTATTTTTACTTTTAAAAAACAAACCAACAACACGCCGTTACCGACCCTGATAGATATAAGTGTGATATTGTAGTACAGGTACAATAATAAATATTTTATTAAGATTTTGCAGTAAACATGACCACGCAAAACAATTTTTTGATAAAGAAATTATTAAATTTTAACAATATTTTTATATAAAAGTATGTTCTAGGAACACAGTTACTGGAGTTGGTCCCCAGAGGAGTGATTAATTAATTAAGGATAAATTACAGAAGTCTCACAGAGATGAAGCTTTTGGTGCATGATAGGAATTAAAAATTGAAAATATTGATTTTCATGTGTATTCTAGTAGGTATGTAATAATTCAAAAGAATATCATATATACGTTAATAAGTAATATGGCTAAAAAACTCCACTTTGAAAAATAAAATATAGAAAAATCATTACCAGTCGCTAAATCTATGTATACTAACTTGTTAATGTGAAAAAAATAAACAGATGTCTCTAGCGGAGATCAGTACAATATACGAAATACTCTTGATTCGAAACATATAGATCTTTCAAAAATTTGATAACGATGGAATTGGTGAACGTTACATTGTGTAGAGTGATCACTTAAACCAGCTCATACAGTTTGTAAGCCCTGAGCTATTGTATAAGAGACTTCCATCCTCCATCCTCCATCCAAGATTTACTCATATACAAATAGCTTCTCTCTGTGAGACTTCTATAATTTATCCTTAATATTAAATGTTCAGAACAAAATTTAGAGTGTCGCAAATCAACAAATACAATAAGAAATATTTTATACTAGACACAATATCAACTCGCAAGTGTGAAGCTCGCAGATTCCAATGTAAGACGATTTAATATATGATTTGATTGACTTTATTAATTTATTTTATTAATAGTGTTCAGGACAAAGATACGTGGCAAACATTACACCGACCTGGGTACACTTCTTAAAACAATGAAGAATTTATTTTATTCAATAAACAAATAACTACAACAGGTTTTGTGTCACTTTACGCTTTTTTTCTAAAAATAAATATCTTTACTAAAAATACGACATTTTCGATAAACTTATAATGCTGATAAAAACTTTGAAATGCCAACTGTGTTGCAATGAAAACACAGAAACACATTTGAAAAAATGCTATTTACTAACTTCTGCTCTTCGGGGACGAAGGGTATAAAGATGGATGGATTCTTCAACGTTATCCGAAGTTTGCACAACAATCAAATAATTCTGTAACCAGAGACGCCAAGTATACCGGACGGGCCAATAAAAATCAAACGTTTTAAAAAAATATATAAAATCAAACATTAAAACTTCTAAATTGAACTGAATTATTTTATTACTGAATATATGATATTAAACAACAAGCTCGACATTTTGTGTTTAAAACTAATCATATATTCGGGTCTACTCTCATTGGTTTGCGTTATCCTTACAATCATGTCTTAACCGCTGCTATATAACACTAGCTGTAACCTGTCAAAAATGACGGAATATTAGTTTGAGTCTTTGCTAAGCCCTAGTATATATTTATAGTATTTTTTGGCAGCCCATGGAGAGGCGGCGGTAGCAACATGCGTTAAGCGGCCGGTTCGGGTTTGCTGGCCCGGGGTTCAAGGCCCATCTTCGGTCGTTTAATTAGTTTTTTGTAAAATTGAATATCGGCGAGTGCGGTCATTCTGCGAAATGTTTGCTGAATTTAAGCAGCGAGCCTTTTTGACTATTTAAAAAGGTATATATTTTTGTGTCACCCAGTATTTATAAGACGCTATCCAAATAACAGTTTTGCCGAAATGGCCGCCTTATCAGATCGGGCCACAGATGTCGGTAGTCGTGACTAAGCGACGCCGACCGCTCAAGCTGTCAACTTATCAGGCTTTATCTCTTTGTTGCAGCGAGTCACTTCTGCGCCTTTTGGTGAGCCGCCACCTTTCTAGGAACACCTCCCTCGTTTGAAAGCAAAAAGAACACAAACGGGCTTTGCACAAAAAAGAAGTTTCATAGTTATTTTGAAACGTAAGCAAATTTGATAAATGCTTTCAGACCTGAATTAAATTCCTCGGAAGAAAATGTTATAGTTATTTATTATCGGTAAGTAAGCAATAATTATACTTTTTTTTAAGTACACTAGATACCTACATGGAGAAGTAAAAAAATGAGTTATCTTATAAAGCAGAAACGGGTCTATTCTCATTTGTTTGCGCTATCATAACATGCATGGCTTAACCGGTATTATATGTATAACTTCGTCAATTTTAACGTGATTTTACGTAAAAATAACACTAATATTATTTTAAAAGACAGGAGAAATCAGTTTTTTCACACAATCTTCTAATTTCTTCATACAAAGTATAAAATTATTAAATTAAAGTTAATATTTTCACTGGAATGATAAAAACACACATAAAAATAGATAAAAAAGTACGTCCCATCTATTTTTTGCTGGAATAACAATTACCAATTACAAAAGTCTTATTACGCGATGCAGCAAAATATCTCGATCTCGTCATGAAATTTAAATAGCTTCTCATTACATCTGAATTTTCTAGATAAATATGACCACTTCAACTGTCATTCCCATCATGAGATATGATGCCTGGAAATATACAATTTACCAATTATTCTTTCATATTTTTAAACAGGATTCAATTCATAACATGGGCAAAAATAACTTAAGTGTACCAAACTGATATTTTTATTTTTATTTTATTTATTTATTTAAAAATCCTTGTTTACAAATAAGATACTTAATACTAATTTAACAATAAAACATAAGATAAAACATAAGATAAATTACACATTTTTTTGTTTTGTTTCATTTGTGGATTATGCCACTCTACTAGGCTACGCCTGTCCCAAAGTGGCGTTATAGCACACAATTATAATATTTTTTCGAGTTCGTCAGTAGTATTTATTTTCATAAGGTAGTTATTATGTATCTATAGAGTATCAAGTGGAATGTTAGTGAAAGTTGAGTTAGTCATAAGTCCAAGTGTAAATATGTGTAGAATAATATGGGTATAATAATAATATGTGTAGAATAATAATAGAATAATATTAATCAATTAATGTATATTATAGATATCTCACAGAGACGAAACTGTATTAATTATGGGAAAGTAGGTATAGAAGTCATTTGGGTGTAACAGGACTTATGACCTGTCTTTTTATGGTTGGCTTATAGGTCATAAGTCCTGTTACACCCAAATGACTTCTATACCTACTTTCCCATAATTAATACAGTTTCGTCTCTGTGAGATATCTATAATATACATTAATTGATTAATAATGTCTCTGTGACATAAATCCAGCACTGTTCTGAAAGATTTGAACAAACTCAAAATATTCAGAATAATATTAAATATTTATATTATGGGTCGGTAAAAAAGATCCTGGCAAAAAATAAATGTTTTCATTTTTTATCACCTTTAGAGCCAACCCACGTGAATATCAAGTTAATTTTTTTTCATCATAAACAATTAAGTAAATTTACATTTACCTCGGAAAACACGCCTAACTATATATACTATTAACAAGAAAAAAGTATTCAAATTCTAAACACAATATGATTCTTTCAATTAATTCTAAAACGAACACCAGTGAAATATCTTGTAAACTTCAAACGTCAATATCTCTAAAGTGACTTAGTGTGTATTGGATCCTTTTCGCTTAATTTCGTCCAATTTTTCTTAATATTTCACCCCCCAAATGGCAAAAGTCTCACAAGAAGCGACGTGAACATCTCACCTTCTCCCTATCTACACCAAATTTTTCATACATCGTTACTCTTTTCAACTTGCCCGCTGGTAAATATACAAATGAAAAAATAATGCAGAATTTGGATTTAGACTTTAATATCCTTTGCCTTACAAGCGACGACGCGTCGTTCGTTCATACATCGTGCGACAATCGATCGAATCGTCGACCGCCGTTATCGACAACAACCATAATTCATCTTTATCGCAGCTTCCCGACGCGGCTATATCACGTCGAGACGGAAATTTTGAGCTTTGCATACGAAAAGAAATAGGGGTTTAAAAAATGAAATAATAAAAAGATTACCATATATACAGGGCCACCGGTGCTCGTGGTGTCGTACGGAAGGGGTGATAAGATAAATCCCAAGGCGGGTGTAATGTAATATTCCTTTTCGTGTGCTTTAAAAATTTTCTTCAGGGGTAAGGAGAAAGGTAGAACGAAGCAACAAGCGAGCTCGTTTTGTTTGACGCGTGGCCCGAAAGTAACACGGGATTATACAAAGCGAGAACTTTACACGAGAATGTAAACATCGACGGGTAAAAGAGAATAGACTTGTAATTAAACGTGATACGATGAAGCTAATTGAGAGGTATAGGTACGCGAATTTGTGAATTAAGGGCGGGGTAAGGTTTTTAATTTTTTTTTTGGATTTAATTCATAATTTTTTTAAACGAATGTATAACAACGCAAGAATATTGTGACAAAATTTCAAGTCAATCGGAGCAAAATTTACGAAGTTATAAGCATTTGAGCGAGAGCCCTCAAGAAAGTGAAAATTATGCGTGAACGCGTGTCAAATGTCAAAATAATCTTTGCATTTTATTTAGAAATAATATCGAACCAATAGATACAGTGCAATTTACAGTGCAAATTTATATTATTTTTGAATTTAAACACAAAAACAATAAAAATATTTGATATGCGACAATATTTGATATGTAGCTTTTCTTCCGATCACTAAACGCCATGAAATGCGCACACGAGACGCAAAAAAGTATAAGATAGGAAAGAAACACAAAAAATGTATTTCAAAAAAAAATTATCATAAAAATTATGATCAAAATTTAGGACTTTCTATTTTACACGTAAATAATTTTGGTATGAAATTGAATAATCTAGAATCATTAGAAATTAGTAAAGCATGTAATAGTAAACAAAATATTATTAATAATCAATTAAATTTAACTACTAGCCCAATTCTAAAAAAATAACAAATAATTCTAATTTCCTTCAAATTCTAAAAATTTTTCAAACAATTTAGAAAAAACAAAGACAGTATTTATTTTGATTATTTTGACATATATATATACATATATATAATATATAAGATATATATATCTCTAGATATAATATCTATATATAACACCCCTGACAATGGAAATGTACTTTCTAAACAGTAGGTGTAATTAATCAAATAAGGTAGTAGATTTATACCAATAATACAATCTATCTATATATATATTATATATTATATTATATATATGCTCTCTCTCTCTCTCTCTCTCTCTCTCTCTCTCTCTATCTCTCTCGCTCTACTCTCTCTCTCTCTCTCCCTGTCTCTCCTGTTTAACTCCTCCGTTCTTCTCTGCCCCGTGTCCTCTTTTCCTTGCCGCGGCCTCTCCCCTGCCTGTCTCTCTCCCCCGTGTCCTCAGTGGTGGCTTGTGCACCAGAAATGATGGCTTCTGTTCAACGGTATCCCAACTTGATTGATAGCCCACCATAACTGGAAAGTCCTTATCCCTTTGAAAAACCATAAAAGGCATTTAAATTAAACTGGAAACCTGTACTGGAAGCAAGTGGCAAGTGTGCAAGACGGAAGCGCGTGTCGAAGGAGATCACGATACAATTAAATTAATGTACACCACGCTCACCTTTCCACTTAATTCATTTAAAAAATGTATAGTGGACGAAACGAAATAAATTTCTCCTCGGTTAGCTATATTTTAGAATTCTACATTAGCTTCACAATACTGTATATTTATTAATAAAACATATCGCCATATTTTTTTATATTTGCTATTAATTATTTATAAAATTAAACGAGACTCCAGACGTCTGGCATGGATGGCGCTCCGCCTACAACTAAGCAAGCAATGAAGACTTAAAGTAAGTAAAATGATCCATTTCGACACCAAAGGTACTTTGCGGTTTAACTATAATGTTTTACTATTTTATATTATTTTATTAAATATCTTCTTGGCCATCTCACTTAGATATTAATGTGAATAATATTAAATACCATCCGTTCCAAAGTTTGCTCAGTTGCACTCCAGGACCCAGATGAAAATACATATTATAGTCACTCCACCGCACTCTAAGACTTTTCACCTTTCTGCCGGGATAAAATTTTACATACTTTGTTGCTCTTTAAAACAAATGTATACCCTAACCTTCTATTATTATTATAACTAATTCAATTAAGCTTGCGTCATATTCATTTCTAACTTTCTTCATCTATTTCTTCATTAGCCTTTTATTTTTTTTTTTTTTTTTCTTTTTATATTACATTTTTATTCTGTTTCCTCAATTATTAACTCAACATGTCAACTTATCAAACCACTTGTTATAAATGGTTTTTTAAAGGAATTTTTTTTTATTTATTTTTATTTTTTTTTATTTATTTATTTCAATTTATACATATTTTTATTATTACAGATCGTGCCAAGCCTTATACAGCTTGTCGGCACGTTTCTTTTTCATTTTCTTGCATAAGTACATAGCATACATATTTAGTTATAGTTACAGTTTATAAAGGATAAAATGTATATAGAAAATAATGATATTATATGAACATAACAAGACTTAAAAGTAAACTTAGTAGTGAGACTAGGTATCAGATAATATATAATAAAAAAAATAAAAAAACATGAACATGAATATGAATCATTGGGTTCAAGATGCATAAAAAATCATGGAACAGCTCAAAGTAGAAATGAAAAGGATTGAGGCCAACACACACATTGAGGCCAACACACACACTGAGGCCAACACACACTATGAGGCATTGTTGTTGTTGTTGATGTTGAGACTTGTTTGGATTTCCAGAGTCAAGTTATTTAATAGGAATTTCCATATTTCCCTTCCTCTTCTTGTAGATTGGGTGATATTCTTTTAAATTTTAAATTTGATATGAATACTCTCCTACTACAGATATGTACCATAATTAACTTACCATCACGACTTTTCTTAGCGGAGGTAGGCAATGTGAATAGAACGCTATACTCTACATCGCCTCTTCCACTTTCATGCATCTTCGATTATCGAAGCTTTAAAAAGCTTTAAAACATTTTTTGATTGGTAAGAAAATATTTATTTTGTTAATATGCCCCTCCTCTTATAGTAAAACTGCGTAAATATTTAGAATAGAATTGTCATTTTACATTAAAGCTAATTTTATCAAAAAAAAAACAAAACTATAGCTTTCTTAAAAAGTTTAACATAATAGTTAATACTTGAAAGTATTCCAATTTTTGTAATAAATACATCGTTCACCTTACATTTTTCTAATAGTAAAACTAGGTAAACATTTAATGGAATGTCATTTTACATTAATGTTCACTTTAACAAGAAAATCCTAAATATCTACAAAGCAATTGCTTTCTTTAAAAGTGTAATATCATAGTTAATACTTGAAAGCATTCCAAAATTTTTATTATGTACATCGTTCACCTTACATTTTTTTTTGGAGGCTACGCGAATTGTTTTAAAGATAATTTATTCATTTATAACCCGACGGCACGCGCGCTCAGCACGCCAATTCCGCTTCCCGATGTTGCTGGCGAAGCAGAATTTCGGGGATTAGGAAAAAATAATGCTTTTAACATTAAAATAACAGGTGACAGATACCGAATCTGGCGAACTGTGAAATTTTGAGTTTTTTATCTAATAAAAAAATGAACAAAATCATATTAATAAAACATAATTTGTTGCTAGGTTAATACATATTACTTTAATAATTATTTGAATGTACGAATTGCAGATTTTTATTTTTAGTAAAGTATCCCTCTCATTCGTTAGGATCTGTTTTTATTTTAATTTTTGTAGCATTGTAAGCAATATTATCAATATTACATTCTTGACGTCAAATTTTAATAATTATATTGCCACTGACGAAATTTGTATTAAACTAGCGTTAAAATTTTCACACCTTATTTACTTACTTACCATCACGCCAGGTGCAAAACGTATGGAGTAAATGGAAAAGCACACGATTGGTTTAAATTATACCTGTGGAATAGATCCCAATCGGAACGATTTAAAAATTCAACATCACCAAGACTTACGTCTAACATCGGAATACCTCAGGGATCAGTTCTGGGACCCCTATTGTTTATTTTATATACTAAAATATCTAAAATATAATATCTTCTCATATTATAGGATTGTGGCCTCATTGTTACGCAGACATAAAATTTATTTTTTCTAGAAGCCGGATGAGACAGAAGAATTAAAAGAAAACATTGCAAAATTTGTTGAGAAAAAAATCGAATTGATGGCACAAAACAGACTTACTTTAAATCCACTCAAGACAGAGGTGTTATGGGCGGCGATACCTAGAAGAAAATATCTAGTCCAGGAATCAATGTCTGTAAATGCTAAATATGCAGTTAAATTTTTGGACATGTACATTGATTCAGATCTCTCCATGAGTACACAAATAAGTAAAACTGTCTCTGCATGCTTATATCATGCAAGACAGATTAAAAGTATAGATTAAGGGGCAACTTCTTCCTGAAGCCACCCGTTTACTCATAAATACATATGTGGTGTAATGCTAGACTCCCAAAATTTCAGTTGGATAAACTGCAGTCCATTCTAAATGCGACAACAAAAATAATATATGATGATCAAAATTCTCACACATAACATCACTTTTGCGTTAGCTAGATTGACTTCGTTTTCCTCAAAGAATCAAGTTTAAGTTATTTTGATTGATGTATGTACAAGACGACACATAATACGGCGAATCTGTGTCTTCAAGAGCTCTACGTCTAAGACGACTTAAATAGTAAACGCCAAACTCTGTGGTCAGCCACTATTTCAGTTGCAGGAAGGGTTGTAGAACCGATCATCCACTTAGCCAGAAGACTAAGTTTGGTAAAGGGGCATTTAGGGTGGCAGGACCAAAGGCGTGGAACTCTCTTCCCTCCGTAATACGGAACAGTGCATCAGAATCAGTGTTTAAAAAAGACGAAAAGGCGCACCTTTTTATAAAATCATTTCCATTAAATTAAATACTAGTGTAGAACTAAACAATGCTTGTGTAAAGCGCCCTTAAGGTATTTTTTTACGAAAATGGCGCCATAGAAATTATCCATTATTATTGCTTATTATTTAATACCAGCAGTTTTATCTGTTGTCCTGATATCAAACTTTTACTGCAACATAAAACTGTGCATTCGTTATTATTGCAGTTTTACTGGTGGATAATTGGGAAAAAAATAAATGTGCAGGCGTTACATTATATTAATTGCCGCAGGTGCAAAGCTTAATTAAACCACATATAATATTATTATCTATTCTTTTTATTATATTATTTTATGCTAAGTGATATGAATTCGTACTGCTGCTATGTTTCAAGGATTTTGGATCATATTGTATCGATTTCATCAGTCGTAAATAGTTATGATCGATCGTGACATTTTAATGCGTATAAAATGCTAATTATAATTATCAGTTGCATGCGATTAGCAGATAAAAATATGGTTATATTTTTGAACATATTTATGATTGAATTGTATGATTGGTTTGGTATATAAATTTACTTATAGATTAGGCGATTTACTGGCAATAAATTCTACATTTAAATTTATTTATGTTATCATCATATATATTCTATTTCGCACGTATTACATAATTATTCACAATCACGTGTTTTGTATAGCTAATATTTCCTTTATCTAATAAATTTTATAAAAGTTTGTCTGAAGACGTATTACTGTTTTTAGTATACTGTGTTAGAACGGAGCGTTTGGTTTAAATAGAAGAAATTGTACCCTCAGAGATATTCACGGTAAAATTGCATCAGGTGGTTGGTGTTTTGTTGTTACAAAATTCAATAGACAAAAAATGACTCGGAGGATTTTTAACCAACTAACCAACATACCATCATACCTTCTGCAGGGCTAGGCAGAGAGGATAGGACGCCACACCTTTCTGACCAGGCACTCTTGTCTCGTCCACTTTCGTTAATTTTCGCAGACGCTTAGCAGGCCAGTCTCTATTATTCGATATAGGTACCTAATCACAATATTTTGTGAACGCCCCCTGTACAAGTTGCTTTTAACACTAGTCTGCCATGTTTTCTTTAGAATATCATACGTTCCAAGTGATTAAACCACATCGGCGTCCCGTTTACTTTTAAGCACATTTAGAGATCATAATTTCATGCGTTGACATACAATTTATGAAAAAAATATACATATGTAGTTCAGGTTTGATGTTTTGGTTCACATCTGAAAATGTTGAAAACGTCGGTTACATCAATTTACCTTTCATCCCATGAATAAAAAAAATGCCATCAGGTAAAAAAACATATTAATAATACGTCGGTACATATTTTTGTTAATAATATTTTATACACATGAATATGTCAAAATGGCGTCCCAAGTTTTTGATTTTATTTTGAATTGCGTTTTTTATTGCTATTTTTATTGATGTGCAAGAACATTTTTAAAACGAGCACGCCTCCCCCTCCAAACTGTCACAACGTGTCCCCAATAGTCACCCAATAGACAGTTCAATATCGGTTGAAACTTCACAAAATAGATCCCCATAATTTACCCCCGCTATCTATGCTATCTATGTAGAGCGACCGTGGCAAGGGTTGGAGAATCAGTGGCGTGCGTTCCATTTTTATTTTTACAGATGAACTAAACACAAAACTGATCATTTAAATGATAAAGCAAATAGCTTCATACAGTTCAGATGTTCCCAGTCATATGATAAAGCCATCCATCCATCCTCAGCGTTACAACCCTTGGTGGGTCCTAGCTGCCTCTAAGAAAATCCTCCATGCTGCTCTGTCGCTGGCTGCCATTTTCCAGTTTTGCTACCCCAGGGCCCTTCAGTCCGCAACGACACCATCTAACTACCGCAGTTTAGGTCTTGTGACACTTCTTCTGCCCATTGGGTCATTAAACAACACCCTTTTTGGGGGCTCCAGATCACCCCTATGGTGAAGATGTCCCAGCCAGCGCAATCTGTTAATCTTAATGAACTTTACGCTGACATCCTGGTAAAAGTCATAGAGCTCGGTGTTGTATATTTTTCGTCATGTATGACCGTCATCAATAGGTCCATATAGGTATTCAGCGTATGGTTTTTCTTTCAAATATGTCTAGTCTATTTTCGTCGTACTTAGTTATTGTCCAGGTCTGCGAGGCATATATTAAAACTGGTCTAATTAATGTCTTGTAGAGCGCGGCTTTAGTTTTTCTGGACAGTAGGCGTGACTTCAATTGTCCAATGAGACCAAAGTAACTCCGGTTTGCTGTAAAGATTCTTTTCCCAGGCAACTTGAAGAATTTTAGAAGTGGATCTAAAGAAAAATATTTAAAATAAGCTAGATGAACAGAACCATGAATAAAATGGGCGAAAAAGGAAAAATAAATATTTAAAACGATAAAAATCCAAGGATTTCAATGCCTCGGACATGTAATGAAACATTCAGAAAAGCATCAAGTCTTCAAATAATACGTGTATTTCGAATGTGATCTGATTTTCCTTATTGTTTTCATTTGATTATGTTAAAACATGTCCGCCATTATTTTGTAATATAACCAAAATAGGAAACAAACTCGAAACATATTTTGTATAATTTTATTATTTGGGAGAGTAGTCACAATTAATTAGCCAATGCTTCCCATTTGCTTGGAAGATGGTCGATTCTGCGGGCAATGAGGGTCCAGTGCAACTTTCATGCTCTTCTTCTGACACTCTGCCTCCAAGGCGCAGGGACAAATTACAATTGTAACATAATTATCATCCATTAAGTGGGAATTGCAAGTAACATATCGACTGCCCCAACGAACGAGGCAGTAACTCAAATAAATCGATTTTTTCAGGGGGACACTTTTAAGTTTCGAACCGGATTTCTAATTCTTTTTTGAATCTTCTCAAACTTTTTTTTTGTGTGTGTATGTAATATATATGACGATCTTACTAGTAATTGAGATATTTTATTATAATTTACATTCCTACCTACTTCGTTATTACATGGAAGAAAAATAGTTAACTGATTTACTAGTTTTGTAAAATTCATATTTTTATCTGTTAAATATTGCATTTGAGAAACTGCTGTCTTTGCTGTAGGTAGGCAATCATGGCCTAAACCTAACAATGGTACTAACTCAAATACCTAAAATATTGAGTTACTGCCTCGTTCGTTGGGGCAGTCGATATGTGCTACAGTTTAAGTAATGCTACAGTTTAAGTACAAAATATGCATCACGATTATTACGAACAAAAGACAAACCTTAAATCTTTAATTCTTGTTCTAGTGCTACGATTATCGTACGTCAGTAATCTTGCCGGCAGCAGCTCGAAATAGTTGGACCGTAGATTTACTCAGATGCTTCAGCCAGGATTTTACTTTGGCTGATGAGATGCGAGATTTTTTAATTCCCTGGATGTCTCATGATATGGCAAAAATATTGAACTTACTAACTTACTCCAACTCATTTTCAAAAGCATCTGTAGATCCACATCTCAAATGCTTCCAATTACTTTAGCGTTGCTTCAGTGTGTGTTGATGATTCTATTCCATATAAAATAACAGGGAATACGCATCGCGCCATTCTCTTCAACTTTATGTCATGGCTGCGTAATACCTTTTTCATTCAGAAGAATGTTGGCTTGCTCTTGCTCCATACGATACTTAATTTCCATAGAAGGGTCCTCGCTTTCATTTAATCTGCATCCCAGGTAGACTATTTTATCTACTCTTTCTAATCTAATTCTATCTATGTATGCCGCCATCACCCGTTTCGTTTTGTTTGTTGATCCTACACTTTTCTTATTTTATTATCTTGTTATAAAGCAGAAAATCTGTTGAAACAGAACTAGGTAGAAAAATAACGCTCCGGTTACTGGATATTTGCAACGTTTATTCTGTGTGGAATTGACAAATTTCTGCTGGCAACATCATTTCTATCATGAGCTTTGAAATATCCAAGTAACTTATAATATTTTTCATTTTATTTACGTGTTAGTACCTAGATATTTTTTTTTAAACAATGGGTTCTTCATCTGGCAAGACTTTTGAATTGACTAACTAACTAATTTACCATTACGCCGTTTCCCCGTAGGGGTAGGCAGAGAGGATAGAGGGCCATAGTCTTCTGTCCTGACATACAACTTTCGATTCATCTACATTCATACATCTTCGCATGCAAGCTCGACGGTCGTTGAGGCTTCTAACAGGACCATCTTCCAGTATCTGGTTAATCTAGTCATGTCACGTCTTCCGTGGTCGCCCTCTCTTTCTGGCGCTTTTAAATTGTATAAAATACAATATATATATATATTTTTAAATGCACTTATCGATTTACCATCCCTGTCTACCTGAAAAAGGTCCTAAAAAAGGCAGTATTTCACAGTCAATATAAGTTTTCGAAAAGCACGCGCAACAATTCCAAACCGAACCCATTGTTTTGCGGAATAATCCGACCCCTACGCGTCACCCTCCAGAAAAACACTCAAACAAGCGGGCATTAAAAAAGCTATAAAATATGTCAATATCTCCAATTGCCACTATTGCCCCCGCGCCCCCCTGACGAGCTGTCGGTCGTAAAAGGTCCATATTTTCTATAGTACAGTAAACTGTAATACCGACGGGCATCTGTTAGGCCCTAGGCACAGTATAGTAAAGCATACAGTATTATATCTTCATACAAACAGCCGAAACGACACCCTTCGAAATCTCGGTATACTTCGAACTGCTCAGTCGCCGCAGGGCTGCAGTAACGTACGGACGCAAGCAGGGTGAGACGCTTCCACGCATACATTTAGGTCAGTTTATGGCACCCCAAACCATAAAGAGTCAGTCAATGAGCAGCCCTGGTGCGTTTTTAACCAAGTTTAAGTACCAAGCGGCCGTAGGTATTTATTTCAAGGACACTGCCAAGATAACATACTGTATGTATTTATTATACTGTGCCCTAGGATTATCGACCTCATCTGAGGAACTCACTTTATGATGGTTATAATTTTTTGATGGCTGTAATAAAACAAAATGAAGGTGATCAGAAAAATGAATTACCTACCCATAGAAAAAAGGAGAGCATTGCAGACTCCATAGCCCATCATTATTTTTCTTTTATTTAATTTACTATTATTTATCTTTTATTTAATTTACCATTATTTAATTTACTGAATACCTTGGCTGTTACACGATTTTGTAATTTATTTATTTATTTGTTTACGCCCATTAGGCTTTTACATAAAGAGTATAAAATAAATTTCAAAAAGCACATACATTAAAAGTTTCAGGAATAGCACCAAATCATGAGTATAAAAATTAAAAATGTAGAGTAGGTAACGAGCAGCAATGCGTATAGGCTTTTACATAAAAAAATATATCATAAAATTAAAAAGAACATACATTAAACAATATAAGTTACAAGTAGCAAATTATTAAAAGTACCAGGAATAGCACCAAAACATTAGTACAGAAATTAAAAATATAAAGTACAAAGCGGCAATGTGTACGAAAAATATATATTACCCACCATTACATATTAACAGCTGAAGTCAGTAACGAAGCAGTAATGCCTCTTTAAGTGTAAACTTTACTTTCTCCAGACTGTCGACGAAAATGTCAATCATGCAACCATATTCATTACAAGTTCCCAATATTCTGTGTATCACAGAATTTGATTGATAATTAGTATTGCAATTGTTGCGATGGAATGTGACAATTTGTCGAGTTCTATGTGTGGAAGGGATATTATAATCGATACATGCTACAAGGTCAGGGCTGTCCAACATATTGTTTACAATTTTGTAAAGAAGAACTATATCATAAATTTTTCTTCTATCATATAATGTGAGTAAATTTAGTCTCTTCAATATGTAATTGTATTCTATGTTTTGTATTGGTATGCTTAACTTGTAGTTAATGTATTTGAGAAATTTGCGTTGGACACGCTCAATACTGTCTATATGCCCATTATAATATGGAGACCAAACTGATGAGCAATATTCTAATTGGCTCCGGACAAGAGACATGTATAACATTTTAATACTTTCAATTGATTGAAATGGGCGTGATGTCCTTAAAATAAATCCCTGTATATATAAAATAAAAAAAATAAAAATAATAAAAATAATAATGCTCATTTCCACCGATGAGACAATCTCTGAGATAAGAGAATATCCTCAAATGGATTCTACGACAAAAGGTCCACTATAATAGGCCTATGCGACATAAGATCCACTCAAAATTAGATCCAACGACGTAATGACAACAAACAAAATTAAAGAGTTGGACATATTTATGTGTTAAAAACGGATAGTTTATACGAATCGTATATTTTTCACTGAGAAGCAAATCTCGAAATTTCGCTGAAATCCAGCATCATCAGGAGAGCGTCCTATCACCGCTTCCTGATGACGCTGCATAAGACTTCAGCGAAACGTCGAGATTTGCTTCTCAGTGAAATATGCGGTTCGTATAAAATATCCGTTTTATTTAACACATAAACAAACAAAATTTAAAAAAAAAATTTGTGAAAGAGCTTTCAATAAATTATTGAATTGACAGTGGTGCCGAAATCATTCTGCTTTGCAAATTTAAAAACAAAATAGCCTTTCACATCAATGGGCGAAAATATTGAATATCAGAATAGTGAAGATTATTCATGATAATCTGTACAATGTTAACGTCAAATCCAATAATAAAATAAATATTTATTAATTTTAAAATATCCGCTCTGGCTTTAAAACTAGTTACAAAAACGCTTCTTTGAATGGAAAAGTTTCCTAATTTTTCAAATAAAGGAAATGAAAATTTGAATAAAATTGTACTAAAGTCTGTAAGTAAAATTAAGATATCTCAAAAACTAACAAAGTTACAGAATTTTAAATTTGCGTTTTGCATGAATAATTTTGTTCCGTCCGGTGGAATCGCGTGACGTCATCTCTCGTATCCGTTACATCGAGGCTCGTGCTCCAGCGCCCGGCTACGCGGACGCGTGACGTCACAGGCGAGTTGGAGATCAATCATTTCGAGCTAAAATACAATAATTTTAATACTAATTTTCTTTGTTATTTATTGACAATTTTTAAAAATCATTGATTTTAGTATTGATCTGTATTTTAATTCCATTAAGTTAAATATAGTATTTTCAATATCACAAAACTTCTCCATTTCGTATGTTGTGTAGTGGCGCTTTTGCTTCTAATGATGTTACTTGGGTGCATTTTTTGCAGCGTTCGGATTCATACATCCGGCCTTCCCTGGGTCCTATCCGAGTCACCCGGTTTATGGGCCGGGGAACGTGCCCGACATATAAATGCATATTGGTAATTAGAACTACAGGCTGACCGGAAAGAACCGGAATAAACGCTTCCTTCCTTGTGTTTTTTTATTTACTGCTTTTACTGCTTGTACTGTAAGTTTACTGTAAGTATTTACTGCTTAAGATATTTGTTTACGTCTTGATTCTGTGGTACGGACATTTTAACTTATTTTATGCGTGAACACTCAGTTACTCATTGCAACCATAAATCTTCATTATTTTAAATATTTTTTATTTTATATTTCAGAGAGCATAAACAATTTGAAGACGAGGGCATAGAGACAAAATACGTTATCATAGGAATGTGCTGGCTAAATCTAGGTATTATAAATACACAATACATGTGTTTAATATATATCATTTAAATAATCAATAAAATGCAAATTTGGTATGATTTAAAGAATTAATGCATTGTATGTAAGAAAATAGTCGTATTGAAGAGAAATCCAGAGAAAATAGAGATCTTGCATCTCATAATGCGGGGAAATATTGCCAGAAGTCGGGGCCCTGGAAGGAGAACATCATGGCAATCATGGTAGGAGAACAAAGGCCGAAAAACCTGATCCAGTGGTATGGTACTATAGAGCTATTCCGGGCCGCAGTAAACAAAGTTCTCATGACCAACATGATAGTCAACGTCCGTTGAACGGATAGGGCAATAAAAAGAAAGAATAATATTATATTAACCCATAAAAACCAAGTTCTTATTTTACTCCCTTTCTTATTTTATCAGGTTTCGTGTCTACCAGACGCGTCGATGTCTTTTCATACAACTTACTCAGTTGTATTATTAAAATAGATAGATCTTTTTGATCGTCGCCACGAGTCTGCTTGCAAAGTTTTAGCTCGATTGGAACACGGGAAAAGGGTTGAAAATCGATCCAAAGTTTTTTCGTCAATCAAACAGACGCCACGAGACCACAGGCACGTTCCTGAAGATAAATTCTGATAAATATAGAAATATTAAGGTCAGCACTTATAATACACATAAAAATACAAGTATCCGGGAACATAGAAGTAAATCAACTTTATTTGCTTGTATTTGCTTTGATATACTGACTTATTTATGGAAACAAATAAGTTTGTTTACTTCAAACAAATAAATTAAAAAGGTTCTTCAAAAAGAGTAAAAATATTTTGTAGTGACATTATTATAATCGATTTTTTAACAACACCCATGAATAACACCAATCCAAATATTAAACACGATGTTTTAAAGTTTAAAACAAATTTTCAAACGTCATGTTCTTCGGCTGTTTCTACGGGTCTTGCTTGCGCGGCACGTGATTATTCATTTTAATCGAAATAACGACCAAATCTTATTTGATTTAATAATGTATAGTTATCCACTTGACGTAAATGTTAAAAGTTTCAGAGCTCTAGCTAGTCGGGAAGTTAGTGAAAAATCAATCAAAGAATTCCACCACAACAAACAACAGACAAAGAAAGTTAAATAAAGCGTGTTACAAAAATAGTTATTATGATCTTCCTGTAGTAAGAATCGGCCTGTGAACCGGTATGACGAGCAGGGTCTCGCTATTGTTTGACGGAAGTGGGACAAGCTAGCGGGGGTCGGAGGTGGCGCAGTTTACCGAATTACCTTCAGTTCCGCGCGGGCACCCCTCGTTGCGTCACGAGGAGGGGTACATTATTTTTACACGTGCAGCACTGTGACGTCATCAAGGGCGCCAGCCGTTAAAGAAAATCGATTAAATTAAAACATACACCAAAAGGGAAAAATCATCTCATTGAATCAGTTTTAATATTATTATAAATAAATTATGCTTCTTAGCTATGTGTCATTTGCTCATTTAAAAAAATAAAGAAATTGAGAAAAGTTATTGAAAACACATGAAAAACAAACATGAAAACACAAAATATATATATATATATAAAGCATTTTTAAGGTGAAAATTATAGCGATGCATTTCGTTGATCCCTTTTTCAGCGTTGTGTATATTATTATATTTCTTATATTTTTAATAAGTGTTGTGAAGATATCTTAGTTAGGGGTGAATTGTCGAACTAAGACCGGCCCGGGAAATCATTTAAATATACATATTTAAATTGATAATATCATTGGTAGACGATTAAAAAGATTTTTAGAAATTTCATATAATAGTGGATATATTAATGTAACGAACAGGACAATTTTTTGCGCGCTTTATTCCACAATTGTATCGATAAATGCGTAATCATCAATCTCATTATATGTTTCTCTCTGTTGACATTAATATATGTCACAAACAGTCATTCGCGATCTATTTTTACCCTACATAATTATTGTTCTCTGCACGGACTCTAATCTTAATTATAAATCAAAAAGTTTGTTTTTGTGAAATAGCAAAACCTCTCGAATGACTAAATAATAATAATACAGATTATTTCACCTGGAATTTCTACGTCAACGTGACTATTTTCAGCTCGCCACGATATTTTGATGCTTTGAAATATCCAATTAGCTGACAAAAAATTAGACAGACGTCATTTACGTAACTATCACGCCGTTTCTCCGTAGAGATAGAGAGAGAGAGAATAGAACGCCATACTCTTGTATCCTTCTAATGCGCGCTCTTCGAGTGTTGAAGCTTTTAACAGTTTAACATCATCATTCTGATGATCATGGTCTTTCGCGTAAGCCATCGGTCATTGCTTAGGTATATTTTTCGATTAGCAATAACCAAAATCAAAAAGGTAATGCGATAAATTTAATATATATTTTTTTTTTGTTTTAATGATTCGTTTTTATGTGTGGCACCAAAATATATACAATGATCCGTTCCAGGAAAGACTCTCTTATTTTATTTTCCATCATTTTATCAAGCCATCTCAGCGATCCTTCCTTAATTATATCCAGTACGCCACTGACAGCAATACATTAAATTCTAATTCTTTCATTCCTCACTCTAATGAATGCAGATTTTTCAATATATGCCAGAATCGAAATCTTGGACGAAGCCAGCTAGTAAGGATAGTATTTATTTATTTTAAAAAACTTATTTTACGCAGTGTTGTTATAAAATCTAGCAGTTATTTGTTTTTACAGTTGTTGAAAGTTTAAAATGAATTTTAAAATTCCTCATCTGCAGCGTCAGATTTATTTTAAATACTACATTTTTGTGAAATAAGAACTAAATGTTTGACTATTGACCAGACGAGATTTCTCTCGATGTCCTACCGGGCCAATCCGCCCCTGATCTAAGACGATTTGGTCAAGGGTGCAACGGCCACCTTATTGAACCCACTATTATTAAAGGTGCTTTACTGGGTGTAGTATAATTATGTTGTTCTAGTTACAATTCTAGGTTCAGTCGATATTCCATATTATGTATTCATAATATCTACCCTTATAGGGCGATGTATAATTATTTATCGAAGGCGTACAAGAAGGGTAGGTCAGCGTGGTTTTAACAAATATGCACCTGGACAGAAAACTTAATATCAAAATACGCAATTCTTCAAATGTAACGGGTTTGAATTGAAGGAAAAGAGCATCCGGAAGAAATTGTACAAAATACGCAGCTGTTAAGGATATAAAATTTGCTGGACGGTAACTTGATATAGTCAACAAGACCCAGACAAAATAATCGGCAAAATGAAAACTTTCGCAGCTGTCACGAAATGAAAAAAAAAATACAAATATGAATTTTAAAAATTTACAAAAATACATCGTATGACGGGTATGAAAGCAAAGGCAGCCATATCCAATGCAGTCACCGGGGATTACTAATTTAGAATGTACTGAATTCTAGATTTTATGTATTTCTTCCTAAATCATGTTTCCTATAAATTTGTAGGCCATATTTCCTATAAAATCTCGAATTGAGTATGTACACTCTTAATTAATAATCCTCTATGACTGCATTAAATTTTTTTTGGATATTGTTGCCTTTGCTTTTATACTCCTAATATGTGGGGTATAAAAGCAATGGCAGCAATATCCAAAAAAAAAATAACGCAGTCATCGAGGATTACTCATTTATAATGTATCTACTGAATTCGAAACTTTGTAGGAAACATGATTTTGTAAGGGATATATATATATAAAATCTAGAATTCAGTACATTTTAAATTAGTAATCCTCGGTGTCTGCATTCAAAACATTTCTGAATTTTTTTTTGTACGTGTTGCCTTTGCTTTTACACCCCATATAAATGGGGTATATATAATCTTCTAGATGGCTCCAGGATGACTAGTTTATTTTTGTACATAAAATATTTTATCACAAATATTTTATATCGGTACATTGTTAAATAATGATTTATTATATAAAAAAAAGTTTTAATTTAAGTTTAATTAAGTAAACGCGTGTCACCGCCGGAACGGTACATTATGTATTACATCAACTATTATATTTAAATAATAGAGCATTTGTTTCCGATAATTGGCACTGTGATAGATCATCTTTTTGATAGTTTTTTTTCAACATTTGAAAATAAGTTTTACGGAAACACTGGTCATATCCTCGCAGCGATATACTCACTACATAGTAACAAGTCGTTGGTAACATCCGAACTTTTCTACTAGTTAAATTTTAATCAGCCTCAGAAATGACTCGAAAAATTTACAGACATTTTCACGAGATGTTTAAATTAACATAATTTATAATTTTGTTGCATTTGTTTATGTTACATTATTAGGCGCACATTCAAATTTATTTTAAATGCCTGCTGTAATAATAAGTATTAATTAATAAATTTTCGAATACACGCTTCGTACAACTGACAACCTTCTAATTTGATATTATATTATTGTTTGTCTTAGGGTATACCCCTTTGGCTATTCGTCCGTAAGATAAGTGTGTTTACGTTCCAGTTAGGGCGCCCAATTTGAATTAAAACTGCAATAAAAACGTACATAAATAACGCCGTTATTGAACAATCGATGTTCCGTCTGTCGTCTAAATTAAAAACTCACGAGCCTTGAAGAAATTACCAAGACGGTAGGAGTTCCTGCGATAAATCACCTGGCGAGCACAATGGCAATAATTGGCTCTAGGAACAATATGAGCTGAAGAAGGATCACTTTGTTGCGCCTTAGGGAGCTCCGTACCGGAAAGAGCTCGAAATTTAATAAGATATTAACTTCTTCGACGTAAACACAGGAAATTAAATTATATGAAATATAGTATATTTTATAATTCAATGGGTACTCCATCATGGACTTCTTTTTGTATTTTTATTTATTAAAAGTGTAAGTATGTAATCGAGGTATGGACGTGAAAACGATCTTATATTAAGGAACAAAAAATACTGCTCATTGAAATCGAAAGACAAAACAAAGTATTTTCATTTGTCAATCGATGGCTCTGGTGCCATAAGGACTTAGGAAGAATAAAATATCAATATCTTTCGTGAAAACGGAAAAAAAGTCTTTCTTTTGAAGGATCCGCGATTCTAGCAAAAGAAAGACTTGGAAGGAGTTTGGGGAGACATGTCGTTTACTGGAAGCAAAGACACTGAAGTGAATGGTTTTTTTGTCTTTGAAGTCAGCTCAAATTTGTTTTATTTCCTGTTTCCTAGAACGTTGTCTGTTACCCTATTTGAATTATTTTGTATTCGCTTATTTAGCGAAACCGGTAACGAAATACTACTGTTGCGAAACTTTTTGATCTCATCTCAAATCACTCGAGTCAAAAAATCTTTTTTTTAATGTATGTCTCAGAAGTGATAAACGTATAAGAAAATACACAGATATAATTATTATTTTGATACGAAATTCTTTAGCTACGTGTTAAATACAAAATATAACATGATATACCAACTTATCAATGATTTAGATTCACGTAGCGATACCACAGCCAATCACTAACAAGTTACAAATTATACATGTCCACGTACGTAGCGTCAGACAAAACAAGCGTCGCAGGGGATAATGAATCATCATCATCTTCATCCCCTTGTTTTGTAGGGTCGGGGGTCCAAAGACTCGACAAGGTGCCTCCATATTCCCCTGTCTTGCCGTGCTTCCATGAGTCAACCAGTCCAGACCCATTCTGTTTTCATATACATTTTGTTACTTCTCCCAGCTTAATCTGGGGCGACCCACCGGTCGTCTTCCTTCCAGGATTTTTCTTGGTATTCGTTCCTCTGGGATTCTTAGCACATGTTCAAGCCAACTCATTGTGATTTTTCTATATGTAGGAGTAGCGTTTCCGTGCCTAGTGTGTGCCAATTCATCCTGTTATTTATTTATTCGACGTATAGTATTCAGATAGATTTCCAGCACGGGATATGAACCCTTCACTGCACATCTTACCGATTTCTACAGTGCGTAATTCCTTCTAATTCTACCACCTCATGACAGTATTAATAATTTTATATGAATATTTTAAGGTTATGGGACGAATCACTTGAGTATCCATTATTTATTATGGGAAATTTGCGTGTGTGATTTGGAATAAAACACGATTACAGAACAAATTACGCTCGCAATTCAAGGTTTTACCATGTGGCTCCTTAATACTCTGGATTCTTTTTTTTTTTTTTAAAAAAAATAGAGATGTGATCACGGAATACGTGTCACATCAATATTCTTACTATTTTCAAACTAAGCTAAACGCTTGTGCTATGAAAATAGGACTAACTTGCTAGTCTGAAGTGAGGTTCGAACCCGCAACCTTTGGATCACGAAGCGAGTGTCCTAACCACAAGACCAACAAGCTACTCATTCTATTCACTTCAATCGATTCAATCTAACAATTTATTTTAGAAGTAACCGAACGTTGCGATTGATTTTTCCTGAAGAAATATGTAACTGACAGATCAAAGCCAGAAATGTATTCTAGAAATTGTGACGTTCTTTGTGGATACAAAATAATAAGGTCCTACTTGATTTACATGCTTGTATGTTATATGTTATTCTGTTATGTTGTCAACTTAAACTCATGTAGGGTTGCCACACATCCTATTTTCCCAAGACGTATCCTCTTTTAATCAAATAAATGATTAAAAACTTGAACCAGAATTTATTTTCAATATTTTAATTATACTTGTATTAAATCAATTACGATGGATTTTTAGAATTCGATATGTCCAGAGAGGATTGAATATAAGCTTTGCCTTACAATATTTAAGGCTATTCACAACATGGCCCCTCAATACATAACCGACTTCTGCATTCCATTCTCCGCAAACAATAGACAACTAACACTTCGCTCAGCATCAACGTCTAATACAAATAGGTTAGCTGAAGTAAATCGCGTCCACAAAACTAATTTCGGTGATCGTGCTTTCGCGGTGGCTGGACCAAAGTTATGGAACAAACTACCTAACAAACTGAGACAAACTGACAGCTTACCACTGTTCAAAAATCAACTTAAGACGCATTTATTTAGACAATCCTATAAAAACCTATAAAATCCAACCACAACAACGCTAGCTAATGTTTTCCACTCATATTGTGCACTCCGCGAAAACACATAATTCTTTCAGGGACTCACAAACTATTATAGTACTCAATTTTAATTCCACTTCTTGTATGCCACCTAGTGAATAAGTAATAGTAAATAAGTTTTTTCTTTTCTAGCAGTAAGTTGTCTTGTAAGATAATAATTTATCTATGTAAAGCGCCCTTGAGGTGAGTATTTCGCGAAAACGGCGCTATACAAATTATCCAATTATTATTATTATTATTATAAGATACTTGACTGATAGTCTAACGTTTTACAGAAGATAATTCGGAAATATTTATAAAAAATGCAAACTTCAAAGTCACTTACCTCCGTAAATATTAATATTAGGACATTGTCGCTCGGACAATGTCCGATTTTCGAGTCATAATTAAGGCAGTAATTTTGAATACTTGTCAAGTATTGTGAACTAGCTGTGATATACACTTTCTATCCTGAGCCAGAGCCGTATTTGTGAGAATAATGGAAATCTCTGATCTCTAATTATCAATTTGATCATATCTATTAAAGATCAAACAAGTTCTTAAACATTTTGGAGGAAAATTTTAACCTACGTTTTTAAAAATATATTGACTTCTTATAGATATTATTTTTCTTAACTCTACAACAGGTGACGAGGTTCAAATTCTGGCGAAATGAATCAAAAACAAACAGGTTTAAGAAAAAAAACATACATATATGTATTGTGACCTTACCGGGAATTGAAACCGAATGAGAAGCTAGTGTGTTTCACTTTAGACTATGAGGGCCGTCGATTGTAAAATCATTCCCTTATCTCCAGTATCTCATTCCGGTATCTTCTGACATTCAGATCAAACTGAGATATTAAGCGGCAAAGCCTTAAGCATTGTTTTTTTTCTTGTGCGCGAATTTAAGTCAACGCCTATTAGTACTTTTTTTTACAAAAAAAGGCACTGTATAATTTATATTAATAAATCTATATCTGATTTTGGGCTCGTAATAAATTATTGATTTTATTGTATTCAAATTAATCTCTTAAAAAAGTATTTTCGAGGGTATAATAAACAATGAAAAGAAAAAAATAAAAACCAATAAAATGCTGCTAAAAATATATGATTGATGCAAGATTTTTGACATTTTTCACGACATTTACAAAAATATTTTTTTTCCGAACTGATGAATAACGTATGTTTCAGCATTTTTTTCAGTTTATACTCTTTGGCCCAGCTTATGACATGTTAAAATAATGCTGATCCACGTCCAATTACCAGAGACATCGGATTGAAGATGGGAGACAAAATTAAGCACTGCGCTTAAAAAGGATAGACCTCATGTGATGTGTAGGAAGGGGGTAACTCTTCACCGGGACAAAGCATGACCATTGAATTTTTTCTAATTTCTAATTTTTTCTTTTTGACTGCCACTATTTATATTCAGGTCACTATGAAAATTTTTGTTCCATATCCCTCAACTAATTTTTTGCATCAGTCACAGAAATTTTAATTAATTAAATACTTTATACAACCAGTTATAACAACCATTAAAAATTATATAATTGATTTTAAAAAATCATGATTTTTTTTCTATTGCTCATAAAAAAATGTCAAAGCATTTGCATCACCCCCTAATAACACTTGTATTAACAAGTACTATTAAAATATTACTTTGTTCTCTTATTATCTCCGTACTACTAGGAATGTTCCAGATTAAAACACAATTTTAAAGAAGAAATCATTTTCAGACTCGGAGAAAATGTTTTCTTGATGAAAAACATATCATATTTTTAACGGGGGACGAATTTATAAAAAGAAAAGAGTTGCGTAGACCACGTTGTGGCGGGAAACTGTAAAGGCACAATATATTAGAAATACAATATTGATTTGTACAACTTATGTACAAATATTTGGATATACTCCCAATATTGTGTGAATTATTTGAATGATAAAAAAGTGAGAATAATATTTATAGATTTCAAAAAGCATTCGACACACTAGAACACGAGATTTTACTGACAATAATGGATGAAAGTGGAAAACGAGGATCACAAAAATGTTTTTGAGCATTGGGGTAACAATCACCAAAATGGCAGAATTGTTATTTTCACAATTGTTGTTCCGAGGTCAGAAAATGTGTCCTCTTCTTTCATTGTAAAATGTGTGAACCCTACCTGGAGTTAAGTCCAAAGGAATATATTTGATATTCATTGGAAATGCCTTTGTACAGTGGTTCTGTCATTGATGGAATACAACAAGAATGTCAATCAATTGGTAAAGAACTTCACAGAAATGTCAAAGGTCGAATTTGGTGCTTTTTAGAAATGTGCGGCGCCCCCGGGCTCCCGTGTAGGCAATTCCTGAAAGTAGGTATAAGGAGAAAATACTGTTGTGCTTCGAAAGATTACTGGATTATTTTTTAATGTCGCAAAGTCAAATACAGACCATCAGAAAGCAATTTTGATTTTATTTTCAGTGAAACGGACCAATTTATTTAAAGGGCGTTAAGTGTGAACATTTTGATGTTCCATACATAACCGTATCATTATAAAACAGTGTATTAACTAATTCATTTTTAATTAGAGTAGTTTGTTGATGCAGTGATCATGATGCTCGCCTAGTGATCTGATGGTCGGTGGTTCGAGCCCCATTTTCCTATTTTCTTAGCACAAGCGTTGAGCTTAATTTGATAATAGTATTACGATATTCCGCGTTCGCATCTCTATTTAAAAAATATATGAACTACTTTTGCAGAGGTATGGATACAACACCACGTATGACTTAAGTTTTTTTTCAAAATCTGACTGCAAACTGCATTATTTTTAATTACAAGGATATCAGATTTTTATTAATGAAAATTTTTATCATTAAAATACGGGGTGTAACAGAACTAGTTCATAATATTTTATAGGTTGGTTTCTGCCTAAATTACGAAGCAAAAATGCTGTAACATCAATATCCTAATATCAGGAAATTTGAAGGAAGAGACAATGTATTCCATGATAGCTCGATTACTTCCAATGAAAACATGCAGTCAATTCTGAGACAGTGATAGTTTTTGTAGTGACATCTGGTAATGTTTTTCATAGGTTTGTTGACTTTTTCATTCTTCCATCGTTAAGTGTTTTATTCAATTATTTTTTTGTGTATATTTTTTTATGTAATTCCTTTATAAAAATTTCAAAGTCATTTTAAAATGTGTACTGCCTTTGTGATTGCTATTTTGATTGCTTTTTTGTTTACTTTTTTTGACTTCCTTTATATTAACTCGTGGCGTCTGCTTGCTTGCCGGCTTGCCGTCAACAAAAACTTTGGATCGATTTTTGACCCTTTTCCCGTGATCCAATCGAGCTGAAACTTGGCAAGTAGACTCATGGCGACGATCAAGAAGATCTATCAAATTTTCGTTAAAAAATTTAATCATTGTAGTATAATTTCGGATTTTTAGAAATGTTATTGGTTTTTTCAAATTGGAATCATTAGAAAAGCTTGATTACGGCGCGGCGGCCCGATAACGTCGCGGAATCTTTTCTAAATTTGAATTACTCCGTCGGTATGCATAAAAGGTACTTCACTACGAATGTCGAAAATCTAAATGTCTTATCAAAGCTCAAAACATCTGACATTTTAGAAATATATTAAATTACTGTAAGTTTAGTGTTATGTTATATGTTTTAATTCGTCTTTAATTGTTGTTAGATTTTACAAAGAAAGGGAGTATAATAAAAACTTGGTTTTTATGGGTTACTTTTTTTATAATGTCAGAATGTCTCTCTATTTCTATACTGTGTGCATACAAATAAATAAATAAATATTCTTGTCAGTCAATGGCCCCTTATTGAGACATCGCATATAGGGACCGGTTGTATAAGATAATATGTGTTTTTCACTTACCCTTGTCTTAAATTAGGGGTGTTAATTAATGCTTGAAGAATCTCCGTTATCAACAAAGTCTTTTTAGCCCATGGGTCTGCGAATGAGCACGCCAGTGAATGAAGGAGTGATATAATGACACATAGTGTGAGCGTGTTGTCGCTAGGGAATGCAATCCCGATCCCGCGAGATCTCGAGGCATTTTACGAGATCAATCCCGAACCGAAAAATCCGACAGGATTATCGAGATTATCGGGATTGATCAAAATTTTTTATGTTTAATTGTGCATGTCTATAGAGCTTTAAGTAAGTACTGTAAAATTATATTCATGCCACATTCAAATAATGAAAATTGCTTTGCATATTTTAATTTTTATCAACATAACATTATAATAAAAACTTCTACTAACTCTACCTACTACATTGACTGATTGATGCTTGGAAAAACGCCTGCAAAATCTTTAATGCAATGATTAATATCTAACATTTTATTAAAATTGCTGATATAAAAATGCAAGGCGTCGTCTTTAATTGCTATTTAGCTCTATAAACAAAAAAAAAAAAAAAATCATTCGGGATCCCGCGGGATTGGAAATTCTAATCTCGAGGGATCCCGAAAGGGCAATCCCGACTCGGGATTGCATTCCCTATTTGTAGCGCCATGGTTGATATTAATTTATATATTCTGTATAGCTTTGCACTACACGCTGACTGCGCCATTGTGCCGCGTCACCGCGGGCGCTCGGCAGAACATGGGAGCCGATTATCTCGGCTTATTACGGCCCGTCCCGCGGCGCGAGTGGCAGCCGCCACTGCCCACCAGCCAATTTCCAAAAGGGCAAGTGTTCGAGGAATATGATATAAACGCAAAAAGATTATTCAATTAGATGTATCAACATCATCATCACATATTGCCCTTCTCAATCAATAGTTTAAGTGGCTACACCACCTTAACGCATTAAAAAAATTGTATTTTTTTTACTTTATCTTATAGCGTAAAGTTCTATGAATAATTTAAGGCATCACTCGTAAAAATAATCCGAAAATTGGCTTAGTTGTAGCAATGCATGAACACGCGCGCAAACAATGCAGGTATTAACTGCATGTAGATTAAAATATAATTTAACAAATTTTAATTAATCAACTAGAAAAGACAGAGAAAAATCAAATTAACGAAAAAATATTTTAACTGCTACCGGGATTTGAACCAACGGACCTCTATTCTATCCGGGATGGCGCGCTATCCAATTTCGCCACGGCAGTTTGGTAAGTTAACGAAAAATTTTCGACCTTATATGTAGTCTCTTTTTAATTGATTAAAATTTTTAGTCCACTTTTAAAACAATCAGCTTTTTACAATGCAATAGTAATAAATTATACCAAGGGTGTAATTTGTGACTATTGACTCATACCGAAGTTTCCGGGTTCGATTCCCTGTGAGGTCACAATTTAATCTATGTGATTTACTCAAGCCAGGGTATTTTGTGAAGTGCTCCGATTTTTTAATTGAGCTTCTTGGCCTGTTAAAGCGTTAGAGGAAAAAAATATATATTAAAGAAAACACATTATTATTGTGAATTTTCAATTTCAGAACAAAGTTTTTTGTGACTACTGCGTTAAAAAAGCGAATTGCTTTAAAAATGTTAATAATAATGTGTTTCCTTAAATATAAAATATTATTTATGACTTAAAAAAATATATGATGACAATATGCTATCCCTACCATCATGCATAACATTTATGTTATGCACGATGCTATGGCATATTGTCATCTAAACCATGCCTGTGATTATGCTAAACTATATAAAATAAAATTTGAAGCTGACTTTGGAGGTGAATTTTTATAAAAATTTCCTTTTTTTTTTCGTTTTTCGGAGAAATTATCTCAAAAAGTATTAGGCCGATTTTTTACAAATGTTGCACACTTCTTACTAATTATCTACGTAAAACTATATGATTTTTTTTATAAAGTGCTCCATTTGCTTATTGTGAAATTTTAATTTCGGTTTCCTTAGGATAATATTTTTATACGTAATAATATTTATTTCAAACTGATTTCATTTTCACAAAAAAAAACTAATTATTTCGACGTGCTACATCGTATATTATATTATATCATTAAACTAGAAAATCTCTTTGATCCTTTGGTGAATAGGGTATTCTACGATCCTAATTTGCTCACTTTTTACTCGTGTATAGATTTTCCTTGCGTATAGATAAGCGACCGCATTTCCGCTGCATTCAATCTACTTTCCATTTTTATACTTTTTTCCTATCCAATTTCAAGCTTTAATTTCATGCATTAGTGTGGTTTGAAGAACTTTACAGACGCATCGCTAGTCTTGCTTCATTTAAAAAATTATTAATAAAGATAAATTATCTATAAAAATTTCACAGAGACGAAGCTATTTATAGGGTGGGCCCAGGGCTTATGACCTGTATGAGCTGACTTAAGCGATCGCTTTACACGATCACCAATCTACCATAAGAACATCCTCACATTATCAATATTTTTAAAGTTGTATACAGTGTGCCCGGTGAGAGATGTCGGATATGCCTTTAATAGCATATATAATATGATCAATTTCATCGACAAAACTATATGTAAAAATAAATGACCATATATATTTTTTTTTTTATTTATTTATTAGAGACACTAACAGGATAATGGGTACATGACACTCAGATAATAAACATTGTAGTGAAGACTATGCCCATTATCCCAATTACAAGTGTCTTCGGAATGCTCTAGTAACATGTATTTTTGTAATTAATTATATTTCACATGTACATTTATGTATATTATATATTTGTGTTTGAGTGTAGTGCGATTAGTATTTAATGATCTATAGGTTCATGTCGTCGTTTAGAAAATGGATGTTGTGTATGAGTGAGTTTTTGAACGAAGATAACGTGTCTGCAAGAATATCAGCATCAATGATAGGGTCGGCACAATACAAATTATATGTGCGACACAACCTTGTAATGGGAGAAAAGTAACCGACATTATTAGTGTGCTGACTTATTCTGAAGAACTCAGGGTTTCTTATACGGGGTTTAACATGCAAATTTATATCAGATAGACAGAGAGAATCAATAGCTCCGCTGAGAATCTTGTGTAGCACAATGAGATCGGATATTTTTCGTCGGGACTCAAGTTTGTGCATCTTGAAAAAGGCAAGTCGATCTTCGTAGCTGTGAAGGTTATTGTGTTGACCAGTTTTGTATGACAAAATACGTAGAAACTTTTTCTGCACTCTCTCGATTCTCGTAATATGTGTTGTGTAATAAGGTGACCAAATAACTGACAAATATTAAATTAAATTTTAAAAAACTGATTTCATATAAAACCAAACTAATCAATCAATTAGACAACTTTAAAAATTAGACTACAAGGATTATATTCCTATAAAGATTATTATTACCCTGTAAAATCATCCATACGCGTTTCCTATATAAGTAAGTTCGTCTCTATAATGCTTCTATTTTTTATCTTAATTAATAATTAGCCTTCTGTGGACAAAATTCAGTAATAAGGTTCTCAGAACTAACTTGTAAAAATATTGTTAAAAAATGACTGTTGGCGATAATGAGGTTCGGAACACGATTGGATAAAATTTATAATATGATATATCCAGGATGTTTCAGGGTGACCCCTATTATTAAAAAGAAATCTGACTAAGATGGTAGATATAAATATACATACGTCATGCGAAACGAGTCGAGATCAATAGTAGAAAAGCCCAATCAACATATTTTAAAAGGTGTATTGAAAGATTACTGGTATTCGTCAGATTGTACTTAAAAAAGTGTGGTGTAGGGGAGAAGTGGCATGAAGGAGCCGGGTTTTGAAAGAGCCAGTAGCTACCTAACGAACTGGGCAGTATCGACTACGGATGTCTATGTTTTATTTTATAGCCACATTGTTTATAAATCATCTCCTGTTGTTTGAGACATCGTAGACAAAACATAAAAATCGTGTGACCGTTTGAATTTTTCCCAGCTAAAAAGTAAGTTTTTTACCGTAATTTTATTGATTTATAATAAAATCTGTAATGAGTTGAGTCTATTGCTACATTTTTTAGTACAATAAGAATATTGTTTTGTTTAAAATTCACCTAACATAATTTGCGAATACCTACGGAGTGTTCGATTTTAAGGTTATTATAAATTATTAGCGCAAGTTAATTCATAAATTCATAATGAAAGAGCCACCAAAATCGGCCATGAAAGAGCCGGCTCTTTAATTGCCAATTCTCAACAACATCCATAGATTATTCTATTTCTCCGCAGTCTACAACATCCACACAGTGTTTAGTGACTCCAGAAAATATGCGACCATTTCCCAAAGCTGACGCTAGAAAAACACGAACAGCTAGTAAACCTAAGGGGAAAACATCTATTATTACAGATTCTCCAGAAAAAAAAACTATTAACAAAAACATGCAATCGCGATAAAGAAAAACCAAATAATATTTTGAAAATTTCCAAAAAATTAAAGAATACTAAAAACATTAAAATTCTTAAAGTTGATTCCACACAACATCCACTCACAATACTAACTTCTTGGACATGTCTCATAATTTATGTGTCATATTTTACATTTTAACCAGTGTTAAAATGTAAAATATTTCATTTATGGGCCCATGAGTCCTGTGGTATTAAGGGTTTTTACAATTTTTTTTGGATCAATTGTCAGTAGATGATATTTTTTTTTTGTTTTATTTTTTGTTTTTTTTTTTCATTTTTTAATTATTTTTAACTACGAAAACTGTTTTATTTGTTTGTTTTTTTCTATTAAAATAAAAAAGTTTTATCAAATAAATAATAATTATGATTTGTTCCATATAAGTGATGAATTTGTGTACAATGAAAATAAATAAAGAACAAATAAATAAAAAACAAAAAGAAAAAGCATTCATCATCATCATCATTCTTGGCACTTCAACCCTTGGTGGGTCATGGCCTCCTCAATAATTTTCCTCCACTCATCTCGGTCTAGTGCCATCTCTCAGGGAAAAAGCATTACACAAAGAAAATATAAGTATCCAGGAACATAGAAATAAATAATACATAGAATAAACACGGAAATCATAAGCAACACATAATACTACGTAAAATAGAAGATACTAGAAATATATTTATAAATAAAACATAAGCACAAAAAAAAAAACAGAAATATTAAACATAAAACATAAAACATGGGAAAGCTGTATTATTTCATGAAAATAGATCGTATTTCGTCTATTATCATTTTATGCGCGTTCGTTGGTTTCCAAGAATCTTGATACTCAAATTCTTCCTTGTTTCAAAATTTATTTTATTTCGTAGGGCGTGCGTCGCTATACATCCACATTTACCTTACCTTGGAATAACAAGGCATCATCTGACATTTACATCAACCTGAAATTAATCAATTTTTCGATTTCTTCAGCTGAGATTGGTTCATCGTTCATTAGGTGACTTTTTTACAATGTTGCCCCCTACCATCGGGATAACTACATTGTTATAACTGGCGATTGTTATCCAAGTACAGACGTGGTTATTTATGCACACACGTGTCATATGTCTATAGTTCTGTTATTATAGCAGAAATATTGGCTTTAATTTTATATCTGAGAGCTTTAGATGAAGAAATAATTAGATATTCTATACAATAGCGGTCAATACATGATTGTTATACGTAATGGCGCAAACCAATATGAATAGGTGCTTTATAATTTCGGGGCGTGGAATTTGTATTCTAAATTTTTTAATATAAAAGTTCTAAAAAACATAACTTAGTTTCCAATAAAACTAACAGAATTTTGATATGTTTGCAACACAGCATTTAAGAGAAAATTATTTTTAAAAATTTTGATACTAAATCTCTGACGATACCTTTTTGTTCTAAGGACTCGTTATGTTGGTAATTTGAGGTAGGTACCTAAACCTTTCTTTGTCTTATTCATACAAATGTCTTTCGGCTTCAGGTAAATTCTTTCTATGGCCAAGTGTGTATCTTGGTCATACATTTATCTTACTACATTAATTTTTATACAAAATATTTTACATGTCCTTTTGTCCGCTGCAAGAGAAAGAAATTGATACATTATGTCCTCAGCATGGTTAATATGAAAAAATATCTACATTTAAAAATCCTTATTTTTTCATCAATATACACGGAGTGTAAAAGCAAAGGCAGCGATATCTAAAAAAATTGTATGCAGTCATCAAAGATTTTTAATTTAAAATGTACTGAATTCGAGATTTATAGGAAAGATGGTTTTGGAAGGAATAGATACATAAAGTTTATAATTGAGTACATACTAAATTATTAATCCTCAGTGACCGCTTTCAAAATATTTTCATAATTTTTTTGATATAGCTGCATTTGCTTTTATATCCCATATATGTGGGGTATAAAAGTGTAAAAACAATTAAAACAAGTTTAGTGAAAATTCACATTTTGTTTTAAAAAAGCTTTTACACGAAAAATAAACAAAATATCGGGGAAAAAACATTATTTTATTGTTCCCAGAAATTATTTACAGGAAGACATTCTGACGATTTCACACTTAGGCTAGGTCTATTCTAAAGAAACCACCTCACATATTAATAATGTATTTTAAAAAATAAATACAAATAGAAAGTGTATAAAAACATAATATATGAAAATTGAAACGAGGAAGTTTTACTTGGAACGCGCGTTATTTTTTGCATGACCCTGATAGATAGTTCTAGTGTATTTTTCTAAAACTTGGCAGTATACGTCCATCGAACAGACTATTGTTACTGATTATAAATTTTAAAATTTAATTAGTCAATATACACGTTTTAATGCGAACATTTTATAATCGCGCTACTTCGGTTGCTGTTGGCGATTATCCGCGGTACTCCTAAAAATGGAATATTAATAAGAATTTTGACCTTTACTTTCGTAACGTTTATTTCCACCTGCTGTCGTCAGCTCTGCATTCATTACCAGCCTCACGAAACCGGGCTCGCGGTTGACGCCGCTCGGTCCTCCGGGCGGCTGGTGCGGTTCATTTATTGACCACTTGAAAGGTTCAATCAATGACCACTTTAATGGTTCAATCGATGACCACTTTAATGGTTCAATCAATGACCACTTTAATGGTTCAATCGATGACCACTTTAATGGTTTATTAGTGACCATTTGTACGGTTCATTTACTGACCGCATTAACGGTTTAATTATTGGCCAGATTAACAGTTCAATAATCGATCACATTAGTGGTTCTGTTTTTGACTACTTCTTATTAAACTCTTCAATGGTTCAATTATTGACCACTCTAACCATACAATTAGTGATTTAAACATTCAATATAAAAACTGTAGTTAAAAATTAAATAATCAACTAGTTAATAAGATCGGTACTAGGTCCCTTACTTTTCATCATGTACACAAAAGAGTTATTTGATATCATTACCACACACGGACTTCTAGCTCACTGTTATGCTGATGACTGGCAACTATACTTTCATTGTTCTCCAAACGATACAAACATACTAAAACAATCTATCATTCAGTGCATAAATGACGTAAACCTTTGGATGTCCTCGAATAAACTGAAACTTAACCCGACCAAAACTGAGTTCCTTTGGACAGCTACCCGAAGACGCCAACACCTGTTGGAAAAACTCCCACTCTCTATTTCAAATATTGAGATAATTCCCAAAACTAATGTCAAACTACTTGGAGTCTACTTGGATTCAAGCTTGTCTCTTAGTAAACAAATTAATAGCACAACCAGCTCTGCATTCTATCATTTACGCCGCATTAAATCTATTCGCAAAAGCATCCCAACAGAAGCAACAAAATCACTAATAAATGCATACGTTATCTCTCGCTTAGACAACTGTAATGGTATCTACGCCTATCTCCCAAAACAGGAAATAAACAAATTACAATCTGTATTTAATGCCCCCGCAAGACTCATTACCGGCGATTCAAAGTTTGCGCACATCTCAAACCATCTTCAAAACCTTCACTGGCTTAGATGTCTAGAGAAGATTGAATATAAGCTTTGCCTTACAATATTTAAGGCTATTCACAACATGGCCCCTCAATACATAACCGACTTCTGCATTCCATTTTCCGCAAATAATAGACAACTAATACTTCGCTCAGCATCAACATCTAATACAAATAGGTTAGCTGAAGTAAATCACGTCCACAAAACTAATTTCGGTGATCGTGCTTTCGCGGTGGCTGGACCTAAGTTATAGAACAAACTACCTAATAAACTGAGACAAACAGACAGCTTACCACAGTTCAAAAAATAACTTAAGACGCATTTATTTAGACAATCCTTTAAAAACCTATAGAATCTGACCACAACAACTCTAGCTAATGTTTTCCACTTCTATTGTGCACTCCGTGAAAACACCTAATTCTTTAAGGCACTCCTAACTATTATAGTACTCGATTTTAATTCCATTTCTTGTATGCCACCTAGTGAATAAGTAATAGTAAATAAGTTTTTTCTTTTCTAGCAGTAAGTTGTTTTGTAAGATAATCATTTTTCTGTGTAAAGCGCCCTGAGGAGAGATTCGCGAAAACGGCGCTATATAAGTTATCCAATTATTATTATTAATTACAAATAATTCCAACTTCCTCTCGAACAAAGCTAGTGAGATGTAATTGACGAAATATACGAATAATATATAGTGGATAGTGGTCTAGCATCATCCACTTTTAATTTGTTCCTACATCTCTTTTTTTAGATTCGTCAACGGAAAATATAGTTTAGATTATTCATAACATGTGATATTTCGAGACAATGCTATTTTAAATGTGTATAGTTTCGAATTTTAATAAATATTTGGTTGCAATGTGTTTACACTTGTATGTATTAGCAAAATAATACGTAAAGCCTGTCACGTAAAAATATTTAGTCACAGGTCACACACAAAATGAATTTTAAAGTCATTAATTAATCCTACTCGAAGAGAAAATCCTAGTATTTCTTTTATTTTGGAAAAAATATTAATATTAATCTGGAAAAATAATGTTTTATGTATTATTTTAAAAGCTCTCTTAAAGAAATTTTATTTTGTTTTAAGTTTATGTGGCTGTAATAACGATGTTGCAATGTTGAGGTACCTCAACATTTTGTGATGAATATATTTATCATATTATGTGGGTTACAAAAGCAAAGGCAGCAAAGTTAAAAAAAAAATTAACGCAGTCATCGAGGATAACTAATTTATAATGTACTGAATTCGAGATTTTATAGGAAACATAGGCTATAAATTAGGAAAAATGATTTTGGAAGGAATGGATACATAAAATCTAGAATGCAGTACATTTTAAATTAGTAATCCTCGGTGATTGTATTCAATTTTTTTTTAATTTTTGGAAATTCATGTCCTTACTTTTATACCCCCACATATATTGTTTTATAAAATATCTCATCAAAAATACAAATTATGGGATACAATGGGAAAAATATAATGGTTTACTGCACACATTATTTGATTTCTTTCTGAGAATTGAATGCAATTTTTTGAAAAGTCGTAGTCTAGGACCAGGGTTACGATATGGATCTGATGAAGTCTACCACCAATGGCTCGCTTCAAGAATTCTTCATCAGGGATGCTGCAGATTGGAATAAGTGACACCAGATAGTTTTGGCTGTGGTGTCATCAATATCAGCGACCACAACTGCTCTGCCATGAGCACGGCAGTGAAGAAGAAACATACATATACACACACAGACCCTTTTGATGTATTAGATAGTATGGTTAAATAAGAATTCATTATGGATGGAAGTAAATACATTATGCAAAACAATTTTTGAGAGTGGATAACTACAGGGATCTTCTGCCAGACAGGTGTTCCGCTTTCGGCAAACTGCCAGGTAACTATAAATTATTGATGGGTCATTCGCGTAAAATACACAGCATCACGTGCCGAGACGAAAGGACGGGACGCCACTGTTTCCTTTGTACCTCATTCATACAAGAAGGGAGTTTTTTGTACACCTTAAAAAAATAAACTAAGCATAGCAACAGCAACAACAGCGAACTAGCAAACAAAAGCGTCTGACTAGTTTTTTGTCTACAGGATATATTATTTCTGATGATATTAAAATTAAAAAAATATAACAAGTATACAATATAACAAAAACCAAAACTTCTCCGTAGGCACTTTCAATAAATAATAATTTAATAATAAAAATTAAAACAATATTGTAAAGTGGGTGGTAGTTTGATTACGCTCTGGCATATCGTTCGAGAGCACACTTTTTCGTAAACAATTCCTAGGTTAACGCGACTACTTTCAGCTGGCTACGTCATTTCCATCACGAGATATAAAGCTTTGAAATATATACAACCAGCTTTAAATTAAAGATTTATGTTACAAGGATTAAAATGATATTAAAAAAATCAGGAGTTTATAAATTATTTTGTTAAGATTCCAATCATTTTTTAAATACGGTAGGTATAACTTGCAGAAATTTTGAAATTAGAATTAAGGAGCACTTAAGATGTTTAAATAGCAATAACTACTTTGAATTTTCCAATCACCTTTTGGAAACAAACCATTCTTTTGAAATTAGCTAAATATTTATCAAACGGATGGCCAATTGTGACAGTCAAAATATAAAGCCAAATAAAACATTCAAAGTTCGCCTTTGAAATGAAGAATGTTAAATCGCTAATGATCGTTCCTGTTATTCTCTTCTCGTGAATTTTACATACAAAAATAACAGATTAATTTTAGATAAATTAAAAATTTTAGATGTAAGAAAAAGTTATAATTGCGAATATTAATTAAATATTATAAATAACCGAATGATTTTTGCAAATACTTTTAAATTTGTCAATAAATTAAATTTATTTTTACGGTAGTTATTCAAAACCCTTACATTTAATTTTTTTTAATGTTCTTTCAAATTGAATTATTCTTATTATTCTAATGAAGGGGGCACCGGTCCCGAAACATTTTGATTTATCAATTAAATAGTAGTATAAACAAATATTTATCTTTTTTTTTTAAAAAAAAGTTTTCATATTTTTTGCTACCTACGTATTTCTGAATAAGAAAAAAAAATTCGAAAAAAGAGTTATTTGAATGTGTAGATGAATTTTTGATTTTTTCGACTTCTTTCTTCTATCTTCTTTCTTCGTTTTTTCAGCGTTTGGGAATGTGATATTAATATCTGCAAAAACGCATATCCTAAAACCAGTTAGAAAACGTAATATATTATATTTATTATATATATATATATTTCTGTCTGTTTTCAACACGGTCCAACACCCATTATCCGATCTTAATAAAATTGAAAACATAATCTTCAGGATTCTACAAATAACACAGGCATTCTCCTCTTCCCTCCTATATAATCACAAATCACATTTTCAACGCAGATAATGTGTTTGAAGCTCTTCTTAACTCTCCTTTCGTATGGATCCCTGCACATCAGGGAATCCAGGGAAACGAATATGTGGATAAATTAGCCAAAGATGCCACAATCTTGGGTATCACCCACAGCGTTTCTTCTGCCCTATGAATGATAGACAGACTGAACAGTGTTAAAAAGCGTACCAAAGACATCTGGAAATCATTGTGGAATGATACAAGTGATCACAAGGGAAAGCGTTTAAAAAGTATACAGACTATATATAGTAATAAAAAGCTTTCCAAAAGAACTATCTCCGTAATCTCTAGAATGAGAATTGGCCGTTGTCTGGTAGCTGCTCATTTGTTCAAACTGAACACACTGGACAGTCCGATATGTGAGTGTAGTTCGGAGGAGGAGACTCTTGATTACATGTTTTTTGCCTGCCCATTGCAGTACTCTAATACCCTTGTCAATGAGCTGATCGAGGCTAAATTTCAACTCCCAACCAATATTTGCCATCTTCTTGCTATGAACTCACCTAATCTGATAGCGATAATATCAAAATTATTGTTAATAAATGACATAAATATATAATTAATCATACCCTGTCTTAGCAGCACCTCATATAAAATGGCACAAATCGCTCTTTGAGGGCGGATTGGCTAATTTTAAGAATAAGAAGAAGAAGGCTCTTATTCATTCGATATGTATTATTGGTTCTCTTGACTTAAACGTGCGTCTTAATAAGTAATTTGTAATTTGGTCGATGCAGAAAATCTTTAGCGTATGTTGATATAGGGACATCTCAAATGCCTCCAGCTTTTACTGACGACCACTTTATAAATCCAGACCTCTACTTTGTAGAGCGGCCCGGGTACCTATGACATATCATTTTATTGCCCTCGAGCGGGTGCTCAGGCTAATGTCTCAATTCTAGTAGAGATTCTCATTTTCTTCAAGTGCTTCTTGCCATATCAATCCCTACATTAATTTCAAAGTATGGGCTTCAGCTAGCGGCTAAGCTACCTATTAATTACTTCCTTCTTGACATACTTGGATGTGAATACAAATATACATATGTGCACTTTTTTTACTTATTTTTTTACTTTTTTAATTGTTTGAGCTTATAAAAAATGCTTCAAATTCTAAAAACTTCTAAGATGATGACAATGAAATAATAGATAATGTTACGTGTACACGTTAGTGCAGTAAAGTCTCCGTCATTTAGAAATGCCAAAGCATATAGGGTGACCATGGTGTAAAAATGCAAAAATATTTTATTTTATTTTTAACATTACCACATATCTATATAGGTATTTTAAAATCATGTTCATAAATTTAAATTCAGGGTAAAGGACCACTTAAACAAAATAATTCGATTTATATGTTTTATTAGAAAAATAGTATAAAAATCAAAATACTCTATATGAAAAAATGTATTGAAAATTGAATATATTATCTAGGAAAAATGAAAAAAAATAAAACAAATATTTAAACGAATCAAAAATTAGAAGTATGCATCGTAATCAGATATGTCATCATTTTCGTTATCAGACACATTAAAAATTAAATTACCATCAACGGTGAAAT
>JADDOH010002441.1:0-116521 GCA_016648135.1 Agrypnia vestita
TTTGTGCGAATTAAGGGACAGTACAATAATAAGTGTGTGAAATATTCTGGAGATATTCTGACGATAAAATTAAAAACGGTACTACGATCGATGTACCTCGTATCCAGTGACATCCCTTTGATAATAAATTGAACTAAATTAATTTTCAGTGTTTTCACTTGTCTCTCAAAGCCACGTATATTACCGACATATTATATTACCATTCTAAAGTATTTGTGTCTTATTTATTTGAAAAATCGCTTGTATATTACACTAAATATGCGTATGTGTGTACATGTTGCGCCTACAAATATGTATATAAACTACAAGATAGTTATTTATTCCAGTTAAAAGAGAGCATAATTTGCAATTCAGCTTCAGTACGACAGTAATTAGAGTGTGAGAAAAAAGTTCTGACAGAATAAAGCTATCAGAATAGTATATGGATTACATCACGGACATATAGAGCTATGTGATATTCATAAATGTTAATAATAAATAAAGAGAAAATATCTGCAGTTATCATCGTATCAGGTTCCTTCTCAATTATAGAAACGGGAATGATTTTTTTATCATATTCCATAGATTCCAAGAAGAAAATGAAACCTGTCATAATTACATACTTACATGCTTACGCGACATCACATAATAAAATTAGAGTTATAAATGGTTGTTATGTTCAAAACAATATGTACAGACCACCAAAATATATAGATATAAATTAAGGTAAATTTCTTGGTATACATACATTTGACTTGGTTTGTCTGGTTCCAGAGCTGGTTTCATTAAGTTTGTAAATTTTAAAACGATTATAAAAAAGTCAAACTAAATACTCTTAAAAAGTTAATGTCTTGCAATGGAACCCGAAACATCGGCCAGAAAGGTTGTAAAAACACGGCATAATACCCCATAATATCCCATAGTAGTAAATAAGTCGCGCATTATTACAAAAATAGTTTTTACTTGAAGAAACTCAGTTTGGAACGAAATTTAGAAAAACTACGTCGATTGTGAAAAATATGTCTTGTTTACTAAAGGATTTAATTGCACAAGAGTAAATATTTTATCTGCAGTATAAATGTGTCTTAAATATACACGAGGGGGACATACTTTCGCTTTGGGAGACCCCATCCCTTCACCTAAAGAAGGAGAGTAGTTCATCTCTGTACAATTTTATACTCTGATATGAATGAAATTTAGTTGTCTGTCTGTCCGTCCGCGTAACTTTGTGTAACATTTTATAGTAATTTTGTATGAAAAAAATTTTTTTTAATAAATTAAAAAATAAAATTTACAATTTTTTTATTTTCGATTTTTTTAATGAAATTTTTATTTTTCCAATTTTTTTTATTCCTTAGGAATCGACATGTTAAAGTACCGTCATATTTGATGGGTTACATCTAGTGAAATATATAATATTGTCACGAGATGGTAGAATCAGAAAGAATTGTACTCGACTCGACTCGACGACTGAATCAGAAAGAATCAGAAAAACATGTAATCGACGGTTTTGCAGCACCTTACATCTTTTCCACTAAATTTGGAAGATACTAGAAGGTTCTAGGACAGTCCATACGAATCTGGAATCAACTGGGTTATTCTCATAAATTCTGAAACCATCGCGATGCGAAATTTAGTTATAAAAAGAGATCGACCGGCTACTGCGTATCAGACATTGTTTGACGTTTGACGAGTGCGACATTGCCAACGATAAAACCAGCGAAACAGTGTGGCCAGAGCGTGTTTAACCGAGAGATAGATATTTGTTGGGCGCCCAATAGATAGATATTGGGCGAAGTAGGTATTTACGTGCAAAGTTGAGCGGAATAATCTTGAATGTGATCGATGCGATAGAAGCAGCGTAACAAAAAGTATTCCACAGACGAGTAGTGACTAGAGATAAATAGTGCGAATTAAGGAGTTCGATAACAAGTGTGAAATATTTTAGTAACATTTAGTGACTGAATTTAAGAGCAGTGCTTTTTAAGTTTGTGTACAGTGACTTCTGCGTATTAAATAAAACTTTAATTTTGAATGTTTCATTTTCTTCCACAGCTACGTCCCGTGACAATATTAAGACAATAATTTTTAGCCGTATTCGGTGTTTCCCATTTTCATCTATATTCATGTATATGTACAAAACTCTCAATAATTTTGTGATTTTTTTTGAAAAAATACTAGCCGTAAATTCATGAAAAATCACGGGAAATGTTAAAAACATCTTGCCTTGCGTGACCGCGCAACATATGCCGCGCGCTGATTGTGTGTCACACTCTAATTATGTAAAGTTTTAATTTCAGCGATTTACAGACTTAACGACAGATAGACGGACAGACAGATAGACAACGAAATTATTATTTTTGATAATGATATGATATTTTTAGCACATACTTTCTTTAACATACTGATCCAAATTTTATTTTTCCTGTAATTTATATTTGTAACTTTAATTTATAACTAAAAATTTTTATTTAAAAAAAATATCTTCTTTGTTTATATTATTTAAAAATATACCATGTTTTATATTCATAAAACTTTGTAGGTACGATGTTGATTTAATTTTTTTAATCGTTATAAATATGATTAAAAAGATTGATAATATCTAAAGTAATGACGTATTATGCCTAGGTATTTATGTCCACAAAGTCTGCATTTTGGCTTATAGTATGTCGTGTATGGGGCTTATCTAGGTATTTTTTTGTTATACGCAATGATTTTTTATAGCACCAGAATTTTTTTTTACATAGTTATAACCACATACCTGACGTACCTACATGGAAATAACACAGTTACACATACAAGCGAAAAGTTGGGCTCAGTATGAACGATATTAAAATGGATGTTAAATTGTTATTATTCGTCATGGTTAGCAATATTTCATTGACTGAAATCAAGGTCTTGTGAATTTTTAATGAAAGACGTCAATCAAAATATTTTTGGTATCGTATGCTATTTATTACCAACGATATAATATTGCATGACTGAGGCATATGGTGTTTCGTATGGTCGATGCGGATAAATATGGGTTCGGGTTTGATTGTAATAAATGTTTATTATTCAATCAATTTTTTTGCAGAACATTGCTGCATTACTAATGACAGGTATTAAATGTTTGCACGTATAGAAAAATGAATTAACAACGCGGAGGCAGCCAGTAATGACTTCTCTTTGTTGAGTGATTAACATGTGATCTGTATTTAGGCTCAGCTTCCGTTTACGTTAGCATTATTCAAGTTCTTCCGGTTAGGTCACGCGATCATTATTTAAAATAATTGTCATTGGAGAAAGAAGAAAGTTCCATTCATTTGCATAAATCGGAAGTGTCAATATTATCAATGAAGGTTTTCGAGGATTTGACAGGTTTATATTACCTATATTAAAATCGTCTACAAGTATTTTGCGTTTTTTTACGGCATTTTTAATAAAATATGCAGATTGATAGATCAGAATTATCTCAGTTACGCTTATTATTTCGTAGAACTTATATTTTGATCGTGAAATAAATAAGTTATACGAATAAATATCGGATTGATACTTTCGTAATCAAGTATTTTAATGTTGATATTTTAGAAGCTAAGAATATATCATACTCGTCCTAACGTGGGTACATCTAAAAATACCGCGATTTTGCATGTAGATTTTCATAAAAAAAACGCTAATTTAAAAAAAAAGTAAAAAAAAATGTACAAATGAAGGTAAGTAAACAAGAACTTGTACGTGTTGACACATTTAGAAGTGTCACAACTCGTATGACTGCTTATGTTTCATACTACGGTATATAATGATCATGTGAAACGGCTGCACACGCATGTTCTACAGATTGACGCAATTTCCCTTTGATGAGAAAATAAGGTTTGTGGACAAGTCTGTGCGGTGTCGGTGGAGTGGTGGTACCTGCTTATTCTATACCCACACACACTCACACACGCACACACCCAGGAGATTGCTTTACGTTGGATCGAATAATACAAGTATTTATTCCACATTTTGTTTTGTTTCATCGAACGATAAAAATTATCAATGCGGGAATCAAATCAGATAAACACTGCTATTATCGAATGAAATACGATATCTTTGTTATTTCACCAATTGGTAAATCAAGATCATGATTAATAACAGACGTGAAAGTTTTTTTCGAGGACATACCGCACAGGGACAAACGATACAAATTAATTGCACAGTATTAACACTTGTTGTAATATATTTTAATTTTTTACATTTTAAATCTTATTTTTCTCATATAATATTACATATTTTTTTCTGCTTATGTACTATTCTAGTAAACTCAATGAAACTTTTTATTGCAGGTAGTAATAAATGCAGGGTAAATAGTCTCACAGCTTTGTAATAGCAAATACTTCGAAGGCGTCTTCTTCATGCAATTTTGAATCGAAAATATTTTTTACACTTTTGATGAAATGTCGACAGCTACGACAGCGACATCAAAGTTGGCATTTTTTAAAAATATTTGACTCATTTTCAGTGAAACATTGAACGATCACTACAGTAACTAATATGGGATATTAAAAATTTATCACCATAACGGTTCGATACAAATCAAATAAAAATAAATAAATTGTAGGGTTTTTGTCATTCTATTTGAATTGTATTTTTTAATATTCCATATAAGTTACTCTAGCGATTTACCAACATTTTACAGAAAATAAGTAGGAAATATTAAAAACAATTGCAAATTTTGATGTCGCGTATCTCCGTAACTGCCGACATTTCATCCAAAGTGTAAAGGATATTTTCTACTCAAAGTTGCATGAAAAAGACTCCCCCGAAGTTTTTGCTATCTATCTATTTCTTTTCTTAAGCTTAGTAGATAAAACTTACAAGTGAGTATTGTAGAAATGATAAATATATCATCTTTACTTATATATAGTTGAACAATTTTAAATCAGGTACTTGCTGGTAAACTGTAGCGGCCAAATAGATCAATCAGATATTTATTATATTTATATACTTATTGTAGAGATGAATTATTATTAACTGTCAGTAAAACGTCTGCTTAAATTTTACGTAGGATGAGATCCTATCAGCTTGTTTTGATTTTCACTTTCATTTATTTTTTTATAATGTAATTTTTGACACATTTGACGTTTCAAATCTATCACTGTCTCAAGGCATATCCGGAAGTGAGTCTCTGTTACGTGTGTAGATTAAAACAACTAAGTAGTTATACATGTACACCAATATATCTGTCAAACAGGTGAGACTTAAGAATTTTGATTGACATTATTAAATTAAGAACAGGGAGATTAAATTTATATCGACTGCGTCATTGGAATGTATTGGATATAAAATATTCACTGTTATTCAATGTGCCATTCATTCAGCTTTATCACACAGAGTTTATAAAATGGCATAAGAGTAAACTAACATATTACATATTTTCCTTTACAAATATATATAGATGATTATATATATGAGATATATATATAGATATAATCGATTATATTAACATTATATATATATATATATATTATTAAGAAATAAATAAATGAAATTAAGAGAAACAATCAAATAATAAAACTGAAAAATTAAGTGCTGGAACCTGGATTCGAACAACGGACCTTTGTCTTACGCGGACAACGTGATACCAATTTCACTATCCCAGCTACTTAATAAGTCGTCAATATTTGATATTTATATGTTTCTCTTTAAATTATTAATTCACTTATTTATATTATTCCATTTTTATTAGGAGAGTAATCGATTAATCGAGAACATCAAACGAAGCTTTGACGTCTTCCCGCTAGTCGATTTCCGAATAATGGAAGTATTCTTTGCTAAACTGCAAATTAAGTATAGTTGTTATTTATATTTTTCTTTTATTTATGGAAGCAAGTCCCGTAATATTTATTAAGAAATAAATAAATAAATGAAATTAAGAGAATCCAGGTTCCAGCATTTAATTTTTCAGTTTTATTATTTGATTGTTTCTCTTAATTTCATTTATTTATTTCTTAATAAATATTAGGTCCTTACATATGAAATTGACGTTTTTCCGTACTGGCAAATTTGATCTCAAATATCTTCTCATTGGTTAGGAATTCCAAATCCAAATTTATACAGCTATTTACTCATGTATTTGTGTTTTGAAAATTATAATTCATTTGTTTTTTCCTCAATTGTTTTTTTCTTTGCGTCACTCAGTTTATAAAATGAAAAACTTGAAATATCGCGTTATTAACGAGTACGAGTTCCACCGTGGCACCAGTGCTGCAGAAACGGCTCGAAGGATTAATGATGTGTATGGCGACGGTGCCGCAAAAGAAAACACAGTGCGTTTTTGGTTCCAACGTTTTCGTTCTGGAAATTTCGACCTGCAGAACAAGCCCCGTGGACGGCCGGAGACCAAAGTTGATAATGAAGAATTGAAGGCTATTGTGGAAGCGGATCCATCGCAAACCACATCCGAGTTAGCTGCAGGCTGCGGTGTTAGTGATAAAACTGTTTTAATCCACTTGAAGCAAATTGGTAAGGTGAAAAAGCTTGAAAGGTGGGTACCTCACGAATTGAGTGAAGCAAATCAACAAACGCGCGTTGACTGCTGCGTTGCATTACTCAACCGGCACAATAATGAAGGGATTTTAAATCGAATCATTACCTGTGATGAAAAATGGATCCTGTACGATAATCGGAAGCGCTCATCGCAATGGCTGAACCCTGCCGAACCAGCCAAACCATGCCCCAAGCGAAAATTGACTCCAAAAAAGTTACTTGTGAGCGTTTGGTGGACTAGTGCTGGTGTCGTTCACTACAGCTTTCTTAAATCTGGCCAGACGATTACGGCAGATGTCTATTGTCAGCAACTGCAAACCATGATGGAAAAGCTAGCTGCTAAACAACCGAGGCTGGTTAATCGCTCTAGGCCACTGCTGCTTCATGATAACGCTAGACTACACACTGCACAACAGACGGCTACCAAATTAGAGGAGCTTCAAGTGGAATGTCTAAGACATCCACCGTACTCTCCGGACCTTGCCCCAACAGATTACCATTTTTTTCGAAATTTGGATAACTTCTTGCAAAGGAATTAATTCAACTCCGATGGGGCAGTCAAAACCGCCTTCAAAGATTTTATTGATTCCCGTCCGAATGGTTTTTATAGTAAAGGGATCGATGAACTACCTATGAGATGGCAAAAGTGCATAGATAGCAATGGTACATACTTTGATTAAATAAATATATTATAATAAAAAAAAATCGGCTTTATGTTCCTCCCATACTAAACGGCAATTTCATATGTAAGGACCTAATTATTCCGGGACTCGCTTCCATAAATAACTGACACACACTATATAAATCACCCCCCAAAAGTGTGCAAGGGGAACAGATGTAAATAAATCTATATATAATATCTATATATAGTAGTAATAAATAGTGATGCGAACACGGAATACGTGTCGCATCAATATTCTTACTATTTTAAAAATAAGCTAAACGTTTTTGCTATGAAAAAAGGACTAACTTGCTGGTATCCTGGAATGGGGCTCGAACCACCAACCACCAGATCACTATGCGAGTGTCATGACCATTTCACCAACAAGTTACTCATCAATTGAAAAGTTAATCTTTATCGAATGAATAGTTAAAAAATATATATTTTATTATTAATTTCGCCGCTCTGCTAAAAAAGTAAGATTAAATTGTAAAATAATATATGTACATAATAATAAGTAATCACACTTTACATAGTTGACAAATTTTTTATAAATATTGTATTGTTTTTTTATGTATATTGTACCTATTATTCTGTCAGTCTCATTAAAAATGAAAAAACATAAATATAATGGTGATTAAGTTATATAATATCGAATGGTGTTATTATATTTTTTATAATTTTCTCCAGTACCTAGGTTATACATTTTTCCCCGTGTATATAGCTATTGAATTATTTGATAACGAAATAATTTTAATCGCTCCGATGCCCGAGGAGATGTCGAACGAGAGATAAATGATTACAGGAACAAAGTGTATTTCCGTGTTCAAAAGCAGCTATTTACACAATACTTTTTTTCGAATCGCACTGCTTTCTGGTGTGTGGTTTTTAATTGATTGCCCAAGGTAGTGTCCACTTTTTGAGTGTATAAAAAAATAATTGCACACCATATGGAAGTTAACTGTTGTGAAAATATATCAAGGTAACAATCAGGTTCTTTAGACCGACATGTGCGTTTATGTAAAGTTTGAATTAATTTTGAATAAATTAATAACATAATTAGATCGAAAAATAAGAGGTTGGGCATATTGATTTATACCGCCATAATACAAGAATCAATAGAACGTAAACGAAAGTGAAATATCTCGACGTCCTTCCGTGACTGATTCTACAGAAATACTGTTTTTTTTTCTTTCGATGAAACTGTAACGATCAAATTAACAATAAAATTGCATAAGTGAAATTTTCTGAAGCATAAATTATTGGCTAGACTAATAATCATATTACGTCGACAAAACAGTGTCTGGAATCTCGCGTTTCGAAGAAAAATTGTGTAGATTTACCTATGCCATGTCATATTTTATTACTTTGATTCTCGATAAAAATTATAAAATTGATAACATTTAAACTTGGTGTCATATTTTTTTGATTCTGATAGCTAATTTTATGTATCGTGAATTTTTTATATATTGAATCTAGTAAATCTACCTATTATACACAATGGTGATCGCACGTATGCAAATTTTATTATGATTGTACTAAAATAATATGTCCAACTAGGTTAATACTGGTAAAGCTTCAACATTGATTGTTATCATTACAAATTGTATGTGTTTTTGGTGCAATTCAAAACAATACATAATTGTGGGATATTTGAATCCACACTATGGAAACTAGGCTATCGGATAGCTCGTTAGGTAACTCGGGACAATCAGCCAGAGCGGCTGTCTCTCTGAACCTGGCAATGAGAGTACTGCGTGTCAAAAATTAAAATCATATTAAGATAACAAATAAAATCTATCTGAGCTGGCCTTATTTCGATCGTAAATGTGAACAAAGAACGAAAACTGCAATAAAATACATTGCAAAATTTTATTAATAATCGAGAATTTATAAGTAAGAATTTTTCTCCCGACCACACCGCAGCTGGTTATAAAAATTTAAAAATGATTACTACGTGTTGTAATGAATTGTAACTGTGCCCTTGGGCATTATCAATTTGAAAGAGAACACTTTTTTACTTATACGAGATTATTTTAACGACTTAAGAGTTTTTATTCGCTTACAATAATTAAGATAAAATGTATCGCGAAATAAACAGCGTGCCACTTTGCTGCAAATTGCGAATCCTTCATTTACGTAATTTATTTTTACTCGTACGTTATACATCAGTGAAATTGTAAATGGAATTGAGATCGACATGGTAACCGGCTAAGAATATATGTATAGATGGCGAACGTACGTTGCTTTTATCTGTGGTAATAAAAAAATTGAGATATTTTTTCGAGGAAAACAAACCTTTTGGATTTCTAATATATGATCGTGATAAGTTAAAAAATTAATATTGACTAGTCCTGGTCGTCTGCCCTTCTTTAGCTGCCCTTATATATATATATATATATATGGATTTTACATCTCTATTATTTCAGGTAGGTGGAAAGAGACCAACAAATATATTGACTTAATCCATAACTACGATTGTAAATATGAAACAGTTCATTTTAAGTTGAGTAAGAATATAAGGTATAAGAGGAATGTAAAGCTGTGATGAGATTCACATATAATAACGTAGAAGGTGAATCAATCATTAATGTGTCTGATGTAGGTACGTACCCATTTTTACATTTCAATACTATTTCCTTCATAAAAGTCAAAAAGGAAATTGTATATTCCCTAATCGATTGGTTTTAATTAAAAAACTCAAGTGCTTTTAATTAAAAATACTCTAAATTATTAATTTGATATATTATATATTTTAATAATTTGTTCTTTATTTCATCGTTCATTTTTATTTTCATACAAAAAATTTCATTTGTGTCCGAATTACCCAAATTCCTTAAGGATTCCTTAATATAATTATGATTGGTATAATATTAAATTAAGAAGTCAAATTGAAACTAGTTTTTGCTTCTTTATCTTGTTCAGATTGATACATTTTTCTTTCACCAAACTTTCTAATATATCATAATTATGTTTCTGGGTGTATAACTAGTGTCTTTTTTCATTACAAACAAATCGGTAATCTCACAATTATCGACTAATTTTGAATCTACGTCTTCAGATGCAACAACCTTGTATGAAATATCAGCCTCCATATTTAAATCTGAGCTTTCGTCTGTTGGAAATCTTTTATCTTCTTCGGAGATTGATTTTTCACTTGGAAGCTCAATTATTAATGTCGAATCTGTCGAATTATTAGAATTCTAAGAGTCTCCTTCGGTTTGTTTTATTTCAACTGCAATATATTTAGTTAGGGTATTATTTGACATTTGTTTATTGATGTTTTCATTCAACAGGTCGTTAATGACCCTGATTGATATTCCTAGTGTGACATATAAGGATATTCTAAAAACACATTCGTGTACTAGCAAAAGGGTACAATATTTACGAAATAATGTTGAATTGGTTATGGGATTTTACTAATGTCATTTGAGGTAATATCATCATGTAAAATGCGGTGATGCATGCGCGTACTAGATTTCCTCAGGATGCCAGCCATTGAGCATTATGTTATAATAAAGCCATGTATTCACTAGGGGACAAATCGCGAAACATTCCGCTCGACATGTCGCATCAACATCTACGCTCATGTTTCGGGGACAATGACACGGTCAATTGACGTGTACACACCGGGATTCGCATATCTTGTAGCGGAAATGTCATGCGAAGAGGTTATGGATGACAGCTGCGGTATCACATTTGGCGAAAACGGGGTTCCGCGCAATTCGAAATGTTTTTTTGGGTCGCAATTTCAAATTAACGAGGTTTTACTGTAGTAAATTGAATATTATTAAAAACAAGGTCCTTTTTGCAAATAATTATTGTTTTCCAGACGTCACGGAAATATATCGCTCTATGAGGTTATGATGATAGCCGCGTATCTGTTTATTTTAATGAGTTTATCGAAAAGTAAGAGGAGAAAAAAGAGGAGAATGCGAAATTATTTACTGCAAAGAGAAAGAAGGACGGACATTCTATGCGATCTTCGATCGATACAGCTCGATGAGTTCGAGAACGATTTCGTTTCCCCGCATTGTCATCTTGACAGATACAGCGCATGCGTATTCACTTGTAAACATACCACGTGGTACTGACGCTCCGCGGAATGTTGCGGTGAGTACGCTCGGGTGCCGTGCGCATGGCAACGTTGCCACGGCACGTAGAAATGCTGCGCTATGTTGTGCGCGAGGTCGCGGAACAGTGCACGACGTTGCAACGTCACGTAGACTCTATGCCGCGCATGCTGTTGAGGGACAATTTGTCCCCTAGTGAATACATGGCTTAATAATTCTCGCATTGATCGGTCTCCTCAGTCGTAATGTGCAGTGCGCTCACTTGCATCGAACGTTATTCACGTCTCATTCGACAGGTCGGGAAGGAGAGAGAGGGACAAACGGTGCGTGGGAAAATACGTAATGCACATTTCCATAAGCCGAGGCCGTCAAGAGTCGAGCCGGTTAGAAAAAATAAAACGTCTCACACTATTTTGTAAGCTAATTGTGGAAACTGTGATTGTTGTCTTCGCTCATAAATCACAGTATGTCTCACCGCGGTGCCGCTGGCGCAGGTGGGTTAAGGGACCGCCACCAAGCAAGGTTAGAACATTGTTTTACCGTTGCGTCACATCGCCAGCAGATGAGCGAGGAAAAACAAACACATTGACGTTTTTTACCCAGTGATGACAAAAATGAATGCTCTAATTTAAATCTGAATATATAACGTGTCATTTATAATGTTTCATAGCTAGTAGCAAAAACTTCGGGGAGTCTTCTTCATTCAATTCAATTCAAAACCGATCGAACTTTTAATGTAAGAATTAAAAAGCATTTAAGATGACTGAATAATCATTGTTTTTCTGAATTTGCAAAACATTTATTAGAAAATGATCATGGTTTTGATAAAAATAAAGGACTTATTTTCACATAAATAATTTTGGTCGGAAATTGAATAATCATTAGAAATTAGTAAAGCATGTAATAGTAAATAAAATATTATTAATAATCAATTAAATTTAACTACTAGCCCAATTCTAAAAAAATTCCAATAATTGCGAGTAATCAAGAACTTCAGTAATAATATTTATAAATAATTATTCAAATAGTGTACAAAAACAAGAAACAAAAAAATTTCATTCTTATGTTTTGACAGTTATTCAACACCCTGACGATGGAAAGGTTTTTCTGAAACACGTTGGTGTAATTAATCAAATAAAAGAAGTAAATATATAAAAATAATACAATCAATATATTTTGAAAAATATCAATCTACAATGTTGATGAGTCAATTGAAAAAAAAAGAGAATATTATTTACACTTTGGGTGAAATGTCGATAATTTTGAAGGAAGTGTCATCAAAGATTGTAATTTTTACTCCCTTTATATTAACTCGTGGCGGCTGCTTGCTTGCCGGCTTGCCGTCAACAAAAACTTTGGATTGATTTTTGACCCTTTTCCCGTGATCCAATCGAGCTGAAACTTGGCAAGCAGACTCGTGGCAACGATCAAGAAGATCTATCAAATTTTCGTTAAAAAAAATTAATAATTATAGTATAATTTCGGATTTTTAGAAATTTTATTGGTTTTTCAAATTGGGATCCTTAGAAAAGTTTGATTACGGCGGCCCGATAAGGTCGCGGAATATTTTCTAAATTTGAATTGCTCCGTCGGTATGCATAATAGGTACTTCACTACGAATGTCGAAAATCTAAATTGACTGACAAATGTTTTTAGAATTTAATCTTCAAAGCATGAAGTGTCTTATCAAAGCTCAAAAAATCTGACATTTTAGAAATATATTAAATTACTGTAAGTTTAGTGTCATGTTATATGTTTTAATTCTTCTTTAATTGATGTTATATTTTACAAAGAAAGGGAGTATAATAAAAACTTAGTTTTTACGGGTTACTTTTTGTCTTATGTGAATAGAATCTGAAGCTCAGAGATTGTATATATATATATATATATATACTAGGTACAGGGTATAAAAGAGCTAGTCCAAAGTACTTTACAAGTGGATTCCTAAGTATGAGTCAAAAATGTGCAAGAGCGTTTGCATTTTTTTTCAATATTTCTGACTTTTACAAAACATTAAACTATCATTATAGTAACTTATATCGGATTACGGAAAATTCATTCGTTTTAAAAAGGGTTAAATAAAATGATAAGAACCCCGCAAATTGATTTTTTTCCTATTGAAATTGTAAGATTTTTATCATTTTATTTGACTTGAAGGGAATGAATATTTCATATTTGATATACGTTACTGTAATGATAGTCCAACGATTTACAAAAAATGGCAGAAAAATTTAAAAGAAACCCAAATTTTTAAGTCGCATATCTCCATAACATAATATAACCATAATATATAAGGTCACGGTTGCTTGAACATTTTAGACTCGTAATAAAACCAAGACTCTATCTGTAAAGTATTGTAGACTAGCTCTGTTACAATCTGTATATGGCAGAATAGCCTGGAAAACTCAAAGAAAAAGATTCTTAATGGTCATAAAATGTATAACAATACAGAAAGTTAAAAAAATAGATGGTGCAGATATTTTTGAAGTTTTAATTATCAAACATTAATGAGATATGTAGAGTGGATTCTAATATTTTTTTATCTTTATCTAACAACAGAACCACGCTTTATGCAGTACTAGTTATGTCCCGGCAATCAGGAGTAATTTCTCGATGTTATTGTGTCTGAATTATAGTTTTCTCGCGATCATATCAATGTAAAAAGCTATCTTGAATCTAACTACTATGATTAAATAATTCAATGAGCTAGAAACCGCATGCACCACCAATGATTCAGTTTTAAGTGGGTCGAATGAGGTATTACATAAGTAGTGAGTAAGTTTTCTTGTCTCCGTTCCGCCGTATCCTGCCTCGAGATTGGCTGAGAATAAGCCCTGTGGCCTGTGGCCCAGGCCGAGAATAACCGAGAACCGAATGAGTAGTCTGGTAGTTGCGCGTGTTCGCTCCGTGTCCCCTTCGTGCCCTTCGTCTCGTCACGTCCGATAAGGGTGTGATAGTATGCTATAAGTCATAAAGTCTATACAGTATGTAACTTAATCCGAGTTATTTTATTGAAAGAATTCATTTTTCGAATATTTTTCAAATAATATATATATAATATATATATAATATAATGTTAAATATATAAGATTTTCGACGGGTAAAAGATGAGAGGATTATTTTCCTAGGATAACCCGCGTATTGTAGTCTTGAGAAAGACTGTTATATTGTACCCAACGTTTCGGCCAGATAGCACTGGCCATTTTCAAAGGGATTTTTGCGCCTTGTATATCGAGTTCTGTTTTGAATTGATGGCAAGCACACCCGTTCACTCCAGAAGTCGAGATCCAAGTGCTTGCCATCAATTCAAAACAGAACTCGAAATACAAGGCGCAAAAAATCCCTTTGAAAATGGCCAATACTATCTGTCCGAAACGTTGGGTACAATTTAACAGTCTTTTTCAAGACTACAATACGCGGGTTATCCTAGAAAATAATCCCTCATCTTTTACCCGCGAAAATCTTAATCAAATCAAGAAAATGAAATGGTAATGGGCAAGCCATATTGTTGTGGAGGCTGGAGAAAAGTTTGAACACTACCTTCGTACTTGTGAACACGGGTACCCGAAGTATCGCAATTGATTAAAGCCTTCTGAATATTGTACATTTTCTGAATTTCAATTTTAGGTGCATTGCCCCATCCAATGATTCCGTATTCTAGTATGGATTAGCAAAGCGCATACTGTGTATTCTGCTATAGTTTTTTTGCTATGTACAATTCTTGCTTACTTAACCATCATTAATTAATTTTTACTGAGTCATCCGCATATAATCGGGTGGCAGAATATAAAAAGACTGATATTAATGATGCTGATGACATAATATATATATATAATAATAATTATATATACGCACGCAATGCCGGGGAGTTGAAGGTTCTTAGGGTATAGTAAAAGTAAAGTAAGTAAAAGACTTAACGGCATAAAACTGGCTTATCAGAGTGGTAGGTGTACCGGGGGAGTGCTTTCTACCCGTGTAACGCCGGTTACTTCAGTTATAATATAATCCAATAAATATAAATTGTGTATATAATCGTAATAAAGTTTGAAATGAGATTTTATAGCAAATCTTGCTATATTCTTGTGTATTCTGAACTAGTTGGATATTATCAATAGGTAGATATGTCAAATGTATTAAAATGATAACCATTACCGTATAAAATTTTATTATTCAAGTTATCGATATGAGAACCTAAGCAGGTATCCGCTCATAACATATTGATATTATGGACAATGAAAGAGTTAAGCTAATTATTACGGACGTTGGACATATTTATGTGTTAAAAAATAAAACGGATATTTTATACGGACCGTATATTTCACTGAGAATATCTCCTGATGACGCTGGATAAGACTTTAACGAAACGTCGAGATTTGGTTCTCAGTAAATATACGGTTCATATAAAATATCTATTTTGTTTAACACATAAATATAATATGGACTAATTCTGTTACAACGTAATAATAATATTACGTCACAACTAAGAATGTTTGAATTTTTGTAGCTGTTAAGACAATTTGTATGGTAACTAGCGCGTGCAAAATATTTTTTATTCATTAATAAGTTTGTGGATTGAAATTCACTCTCCATCAGACATTCTAGTCAGGCACTGTACATACATCGTTCCTTCAATATTTTCCTTTTTCATAAGTCTAAAGCATAAACATTATATTTTATTTATATTGTTTGTGTTTAGTGTGTGATATTTTTACACTAGTCTCGCATTTTCTCTTGTATAAAGTGACAATAATATTAATGAATACATTATTTATTGACTAGGGTAACCAGGTATCTTCTGCACTTTCAAGGATCAATTTTTTAACGTGTTTTTTGAAGAGACCAATACTTCAATTATTTCTTAATTTTTTGGGTAAGGTGATGAAGACTGTCGGGGATAGGAATGCCATGGCTTCTCTGTCCAAATGCTGTGGACATTTTAGGCATTTTTGACAGGTTTCCGTGATGCCTTTGGTCCATTTCGTATTTATTTGTATTGCGATGTACGTGATTGAGAAGGATTCTTGCATGAATTTAGTATATGTTCATTACGTAAGACTGCCTCCATATAATACTTGTGATCGTAGGTACCCGAAGTATCATTTTTAATAGCAGGTTGTTGGTCTCTGAGTAGCTTGTTGGTCTTGTGGTTAGGACATTCGCCTCGTTATCCAAAGGTCGCGGATTCGAACCTCACTCCAGACTAGCAAGTTAGTCCTATTTTCATAGCACAAGCGTTTAGCTTAGTTTGAAAATAGTAAGAATATTGATGTGACACGTACTCCGTGTTCGCATCTCTATTTAAAAAAATAATAAAACCTACTGAGTATTGTTCATTTTCTGGATTTCCATTTTAGGTGCATTGCCCCAGCCAATAATTTCATATTCTAGTGTGGATTGGCATTGATTCCTTAACCTTATTAATTAAGTAAAATACTGCATCATATGCATATATTTGACTAGCTTGTTGTTGTAGTGGTCATGATGCTCAACTAGTGAAATGATGGTCGGTGGTTCAAGCCCCATTCCAGGACACTAGCAAGTAAGTATTATTTTCATAGCACAGGCTTTTAGCTTAGTTTGAAAATAGTAAGAATATTGATGCGATGCATATTTCGTGTTCAAATCTGTATTAAAAAAAAATCACATCGCTACACTATGTTTTGTTACGTCTTATTACGTTATGCATTACCTCTTATGCAATAGATTCCTCGGTATACGTGTTACATAGATGGGAGGTATGCAATTAATCTAGTTATACAATTAACTACATTAAACACATGCACTAGCAATGACCAAGTGTGATACTTACAGTTATGCAGAAACAGTGATGAAAACATCTAACGATGTGTACTTTGGAGATATGGAGTGTGCATCATTGAATATCTTTACATACCTGAAACAAAACAAAATAATATTATAAACAAGCCAACGAATGATTCCATATTATAAAGGTACCTACTCAGCGTCGTAATTTAAAGTAATAAATTAGTTAGTCGCTTGTAGTGATATTGTGCATACAATTCCACAATATAAATTTATAACTCATAAATTATCGTATGATTAACATTTGCTTTCTCTCTTTGCTTTGAAGAAATCAACGTGCACATGTTCATATTACGTTTAATTAAAAATAAGTTAGGTGATGAGATAATTTACCGATTTCTATGCAGAAATTTAAATGGAACTTCACGTACCTACATTATAACGGCGCACGAGTCTATGTATCAAATGATTGGAATTATGAAAATATGATATACATATACAGGGTGTAACAGAGCTAGTCCACAATATTTTACTTATATTTATTTTAGATTCTGGATTTAATTATGAGTTGAAAATGTTCAAGCAACCATAACCTTATATCAATAGATATGGAGATATGCGACATCAAAGTTTGCTTATATTTTTCAATATTTCCGACTTATTTTTTGCAAAACGTTGGACTACCATTACAGTAACTTATATCTAATATGAAAAATTCATTCCCTTTAATACAAGTTAACTAAAATGATAAAAACCTTCTCAATCCAATTGGAAAACATCTCAATTGGAATTTCTGCAGTGTTTTTATCATTTTATCTAACTTTTATTGAAACGAATGACTTTTTTGTAATCGATATAAGTTACTGTAATGATACTTCAACGTTTTGTAAAAAATAAGTCGGAAATATTGGAAAAAAACGTAAATTTTGATATTGCATAACTTCATAACTATTGATATTAGGTCATAGTTAAATATTTTTGACTCATAATCAAAGCAGGCACTGCGTAACGAATTACATATTTTACGAGAAACTAATTGCGAATTTACAATTCGAAAATGAAGTATCCCTATGCACGTAGTTGGCGCATCATGGACATGGGTTTTTTAAGTCTGTTATATTTAACCGGGTCACGATATCGGCTAGTAGAAAAAGTGCAGTTACGTGCACTCCAGTAGACAGGTCCATTCTAAACCCACCAACTCTCGTCTTCCCACGCATCCGTTAACCACTTCCTGTTTAAGATTATTTGTGTAGGTGGATCGATTCAGTGAGTAAATAAAAATGAATTAATATTGTTTCAATTTATATATATATTTTTAATTATGTCATTTAATATTCTTATAAATTCGTAAATAATAGTTTGACATAAATAGTTTATTATTTATTTTTACACTGTGCAATAGTCATTTAATATCCTTATAAATTCGTAAATAATTGTTTGACATAAATATTTTAGAATTTCGGTAACCCACACTATGCAATAGTTTGAAATTTGATAAAATAAAATAAAATTTAAAAACAATGCACGTCAATGAAAATAATTTACGACATGCAATGATTTTTTTCTTAAATTAAAACAAATTCATGAAACTTAAGTGCTGACGACGGTATTTGAAAAACTATAATATGAAATAGGTCGACGTTTGACAATTCACTTTAGTGGAATTTTAAGAATTAAGAAATATGTCAATTAGTAGGACAATTTTTGTTATTAAAATAATTTTCTTCGCTTTCTTTTAACCCAACAAACACGTTTATAACAAAAGAGTAAGAAATAAATTTAAATTAAAAATTTATATTTTGGTTACGGTCACTTTTTTTAAATTTAAATTTTCATTCATCGCTTTCGTACTTTGAATATTTTTATATTAAAAATATGTATAACAAATTAAAAAAAATGGTCGATATATAAGTAATAAATCTATCTATAATATCACTAATTTATTACCCTTAAATATTGACACCTCTATACTACACAAAAATTAATAGAAAAGAATATAAATATTTTTTATATACTCCAAATATTTTTTTGAGCTATCTGTGAAAATTGCAGCGGAGAATCAGGTTAACTTCATGTTTTTACGACGAACAGATATCATAGCCACATCGAAGATCGCCCGATTGCGCTGCGCTGGACATGTCCAAAGAATAGAAAGCCACATATGGCACCATACCCAAATGACGCGACCACCGGAAAGACCTCGAAGAAGATGGGACATTACTATTGGGAAAGATGAGAGGAAGCTTGGCTTTTACAACTGACGAACTTTCTGTAAAGATAAAATAACTACTCGAGACAAAAAATATTCTCAATGGATCTAGCTCCGTGGTGACGGAATCTAAGAAGTATTACCATACAAGTTGATAGAGATTCGAAATGGAATTACTCTGCCTGTGAATCTGTTTGAGTTGTTTCAAGATAAATTTGACCTTTCTCAACTTGGTTGTGGTATGATTACGGAACGGGTATTGCGTTGGACCTGCGCTGCTCTTCAATGACCTTGATCTTGGCTCGTCGCTGGAGAAAACGAAAGATCTCACCTGTTGACTGTTTTTATTCGCAAGCGGTGCCAAAATATCAAAGGTTATGTTATTTTTACATGAATAGCGGTCGTAGATCAGCTTATTAATTTTTGTACATAACAAAGCATCACCGATACACATGTGACCACGATGCACGGTGATACTATGAAAATTTATATTTCCAGACATAATGTTTATTTTTGTCACGATCAGTGACGTCGCAATTGTGACGTGCCGCCTTAAGCAAATTTTAGAATGCTGCCCTTACTATTGTTAAACGTTCATACTATAAATTTGTATGGTAAAAATTATTAAAAAATGTAGTTAAATGGGAAAATAATGCCCAAAATGATTAAAAATGAACCCACCCATAACCATATGACTGGTAATTTTCATGGATGTATTATATTATACATTGAGCGTTTTAATTTCAAATTATATTCTCAGGTCTATATACATGTCCAAAATTGTGCTGAATTTTCACAGCATAATTTTATGTGCCTTGCCTTTTGATATGATAAATCGGACTGTTTTCGCAAAATTTTGAGTAATGATAATTTAAAGAAACCTTTAAAGTTTATTTTCCGCTTTTTTATACAGATGGTAATTCTAGGGTGCTGGATAACTGCCCGATAGCCAATTGCCTGACAAGTCAACCTTCCGGAAATAAAAATTCAATTATTTGCAGGATATGCATTTGCATACGTTTACGTTAACGTGCTTAAGTTCTTCAACTCTTTAAATCATCAAATCAATAAATTTAAATTAATGAAATAATTTAAAAGAAAATTTCATGCGACATTAAGAGAATTTAAGAATAGGTATAAGAATAATAAATTTCACAGCATACCTAGAAATTGTTTAGTTAGGCTAACGGGCAGTCAACTGTCAGGAGGTTGGGAGCAATCCCGTAATTCTAATGTTTGTTTTAATTTCATTTTTTATATTCCATCTCTATTTCGCACTGCGTAAATTGCTTATGCCCTCGGGACATCGCTGGTGTGGATTGATCCACACCAGCGATGTCCCGTGGGTTGAGTGGTTGGTAATACAGATAATTTATCTTCCCGTATGCATTAAATGCTTTTCACTCTTGTTTAAGATAAAAAAACGTACTATTACATTGCACATGAAGGTACTGAATTATTAAGATTGTTATTGTGACAAGCGTGATGGGGAGGCGATAAAGAGTACGATAGAAAATAATGTTAAAGTGGAATTATTCTACCTTAAACGTCATTTCGAATCACCGTAAACTCTGAGTGAGTTTGACTCCAAACAAGTGACTTCGAAGAATACTCGCTTTAGATTTATCTTAGGATGTTTAGAATAACAACATAATATGTTTTGATGATCTCTTTTTAAGAATGTAATGTAAAACGGGCGAACAAATTACTTTATGGGTTATGTCAACTTATATAAAACTTATATAGGTATCCATAAACTTCATAATCAAATCGTTATAATAGTGTTTAAAAAAAAATTCTTGGATCTTCTAATCTATTCAATTTGTTTTCTATAAACTCAGGTCTTAAAATTGTAAAATTTGTATTTTTTTTCTAGTTAATATAAGCAATTGTGCTGCAAAATTAGGAATAATTTGGTGCTTTCGGATAAGGATTCCCTGACCAAGATATTGAGTGAGCGTATTACTTCTAGACCAAAAGAGCGCAACTAGAATAAGACACAAAGGGCTTGGGACTTAGGGCTGGGTTAGGGTGAAAACCTGTCATGTACATTGATTGATGTTTTAAAAATAAAAAAAACGAAAAAGAGATGTAGGTGTGTACGAGTAGTTCCCATATTTTCAAACGTATTAGATTTGAACGTAAGAATAATATTACGGAAAATTTGTCGCGTCGGCCATCGCATCCTCTCGCACCGCATTCAGTATTTGCGAAATATATATAAAACATTAAAATAGTTTACAGTTAAGGATGCTTGTCGTATCGTATTTTAAATCTCATAAGCCTATAATTTCATTTTTATGAAATGGTTAAATTCTTTATCACAATTGACACTCGGCAAACCTATCGAAGGAATTTGCCAGCCTTCAAAAAGGAGTACTTTGGGTGAGTGAACCAATACTGAGTCTACTCATCATACTAATCCAGGATTTGATTCATTATTATTTTATATCTGAAAATTTTTTGACCATAATAAGTTTGTGTTCTTAGGATTTGGATAGTGTTTCTATTATTTCGTCTAGCAACAGTGCTTTGGGTTTGTATGAAGGGAGTATTTGTGTTTGTAAACGAAAGAAAAAACAGTCCTAGCACATATTTATCTAACATCAAAGACGTCACTATACAAAATACGTCTGTACTTGGAGTATCTGGGGTTTCAAGATTCACGTTTAAGATAGTTTTGTCATTCTCAATGGATTGGTTGCCGTAATAGTCGTTCCTTCAGTTTATAATATTTTGAGGCAAATAAGTTTAACTTCAGTTATGTAAACAACTCAGATTTTTTTAACTCATTTGTTACGTCGCCATACTCGCCATACCACGATTAATAATGATAACATGAAAACACAATGGTTTATTTAAAAAAACAGGTATGTTTTTTATTTATTTTACAACGATATTAAAAGCGTTAACTTAAGTTAAATAAGTTGAGGTTGACAAATTTAGAAATTTAATAAACGGTCTACTGATTTTCATCAGCAGGCTTTTGCGAGAATAAAAAACACTATATTTTATTAAGATCTTTGTTAATACAGTTAGGCTGTTGAGCCGACTGTCCTCTGGGACAGCACCTGGTGTTTAAGAATCCGTTACTAAATAATAAAAAAAACTTTCTTAAAAATCCTCAGCTCGAGTCGGACCTTTTAAAATGTGCTCACTGAAGCCGGTGAATAACGAATATCGGTCATAAACACAATTTTGCGGTAAATTGTAGAAAGCCGCTATCGCATTCAATTAGTTGATTATACCAACAGAAAAACCCGCCTTTGCCTTCAATACTAATTACTAATTACCAACAGATTGTTTAACCTAAATGGAATACTACCTAAATACTTTTTGATACTAATAATTACTTTTAATTAATGTAATTATTATTGCCTACTTATTTATTTATTCATGAGAAACTAACAGTTCAATTATAAATCAGGTTCCATATAAGTATCAAATAGGACAAGGACCGTACTACAAGTGTGTGCAAATTTATCAAATTGTATGAATTGCTGCACAATAACGTATCGAGAAGATCAATATATAAAATAAGGAAACGAATTTAACTGGTAAATAAAAAGAAAAAATGAATGCCAATACAGATAAATTGAATGCAAATATTAGGTCCTTACATATGAAATTGGCGTTTAGTATGGGAGGAACATAAAGCCGATTTTTTTTATTATAATATATTTATTTAATCAAAGTATGTACCATTGCTATCTATGCACTTTTGCCATCTCATAGGTAGTTCATCGATCTCTTTACTAAAAAAACCATTCGGACGGGAATCAATAAAATCTTTGAAGGCTGTTTGGACTGCCCCATCGGAGTTGAATTTTTTCCTTTGCAAGAAGTTATCCAAATTTCGAAAAAAATGGTAATCTGTTGGGGCAAGGTCCGGAGAGTACGGTGGATGTCTTAGACATTCCAATTGAAGCTCCTCTAATTTGGTAGCCGTCTGTTGTGCAGTGTGTGGTCTAGCGTTATCATGAAGCAGCAGTGGCCTAGAGCGATTAACCAGCCTCGGTTGTTTAGCAGCTAGCTTTTCCATCATGGTTTGCAGTTGCTGACAATAGACATCTGCCGTAATCGTCTGGCCAGATTTAAGAAAGCTGTAGTGAACGACACCAGCACTAGTCCACCAAACGCTCACAAGTAACTTTTTTGGAGTCAATTTTCGCTTGGGGCATGGTTTGGCTGGTTCGGCAGGGTTCAGCCATTGCGATGAGCGCTTCCGATTATCGTACAGGATCCACTTTTCATCACAGGTAATGATTCGATTTAAAATCCCTTCATTATTGTGCCGGTTGAGTAATGCAACGCAGCAGTCAACGCGCGTTTGTTGATTTGCTTCACTCAATTCGTGAGGTACCCACCTTTCAAGCTTCTTCACCTTACCAATTTGCTTCAAGTGGATTAAAACAGTTTTATCACTAACACCGCAGCCTGCAGCTAACTCGGATGTGGTTTGCGATAGATCCGCTTCCACAATAGCCTTCAATTCTTCATTATCAACTTTGGGCTTGTTCTGCAGGTCGAAATTTCCAGAACGAAAACGTTGGAACCAAAAACGCACTGCGTTTTCTTTTGCGGCACCGTCGCCATATACATCATTAATCCTTCGAGCCGTTTCTGCAGCACTGGTGCCACGGTGAAACTCGTACTCGTAAATAACGCGATATTTCAAGTTTTTCATTTTGTAAACTGAGTGACGCAAAGAAAAAAACAATTGAGGAAAAAACAATGAATTATAATTTTCAATACACAAATACATGAGTAAATAGCTGTATAAATTTGGATTTGGAATTCCTAACCAAAGAGAAGATATTTGAGATCAAATTTGCCAGTACGGCAAAACGCCAATTTCATATGTAAGGACCTAATATATATGCATACATTAGTATCAACACACCTATATATATTCGTACACGGTATTTAGACATGTAAAAAGTCAAACTATAAAGATTTAAGTATGACCGAGTAGTATCCGAGTGTTTCAAATTAATGGATTGATGAATTGAAGAGATCCAAGTCGCCTAAATTAGTATAAATTTATAAATTCAAACTGAAAAATTATTAGTTAAGGTAAATTATAGAAGCCTCACAGAGACGAAGCTAAATGAGAGACGTGTATGAAAGTGTTTTTTATACGATGGCCCAGGACTTAAAACCTGTATGAGCTGGCTTAAGCGATCACTCTACACAATGCAATGTTCACTAATTCTATCGTAAAAACATCCACACATTGTCAAATTTTTGAAAGTTCTATATATGCCCCAAATCTGAGAATCATTCGTTCATTTGAATAAACTATGCTAGAGACATCTGTAGTCATTTCTCATGAACTAGTATACAGATTTCGCAGCTGGTAATGATACCTCTAAATTCTTAAAGTGTAGTATTAAGCAATAATATTTCTTCAAATTTTTTAAATTCGTTTTGTGGCAGCATTTATTAAATATAATAATTAAAACTTTCTTTTAACCACAAATAATTTTTAAATAAATAGCTTCGTCTCTCTGAGACTTCTATAGTCTTTCTTAATTTATAATCATCTCTCTGTGGACAAAATCCAGTAATTACTTTCTCAGAACATACATATAAAAGTATTGTTAAGATCTATTTATTAAAAATAAAATAATCAAATCAATTTAAGTATTATTATCAATTCATAAGTCGAATTAAAGGTCATCGATCAAAACAGAAATTTCATGAAATCAATTTATTTCCTTCATACCTGACTTGCATTGCACGCGCCAGTTTGATTAACTTTCACAACGTCAATGAAGTCTTAATTATTTTTTGGAATAGAGATTTCATAATCTTTCAAGTACCTACTTACGTTTTTCATAAAAAAATTTCATGTTAAACGCATTATTGAACGAAAAAAGCGCTAATTAATTATTACATGTTAATTCTTGCCAAAGAAAAACGTGGAAAGAATTTTTAATTTCGAGAATCTGATTGGAGAATGAAATTATAATGAAATATTTGGCAATACAGACACTCTGGTAGAAAAATTACTCCGCAACTTACAAAAACTTAAGCAGATATATAGGGAGAAATTGTTTTGAAGACACATTACGCACATTTCATGTCAAGGAATGCAATTAGTAAGGAAGAAAGATATTTGAAATTTAAACGATTTAAAATTTTAAAATTATTTAAGCAATGCAGGTTGTGATATTCATGTCGCATATCGTTTTTTACTTCCTTTCTTTTAATTCATGGCGTCTGCTAGTCCGACGAAAAAACTTTGGATCAATTTTTAACCCTTTTCCCGTGATCCAATCGAGCTGAAACTTTGCAAGTAGACTCGTGGAGACGATCAAGAAGAACTATCAATTTTTCGTTAAAAAAAATAATTATTATAGTATAATTTTGGATTATTCAAATTTTTAATGGTTTTTTCATACAATTAAGTAAGTTGTATGGAGATTCCGACGCATATGGTAGACACGAAACCCGAACATGAGAAAGTGAGTATTGTAAAAACTTGGTTTTTATGGGTTACATTTTTATTACTGCCTTTCTTTTAACTCGTAGCGTCTGCTTGTCTGCCGAAAAAGCTTGGATCGATTTTTAACCCTTTTACCGTGATCCAATCGAGCTGAATCTTTGCGGGCAGACTCGTGGCGACGATAAAAATGATCTAACAAATTTTCATTTGAAAAAATTTAATTATAGTATAATTTTGGATTCTTCGAAATTTTAACCATACAAATGACAAAGGATCCCAACGCGTGGAGAAGCCGCGAAACCTGTTTCAACTAGTCTGACTCGAGCCGTGGGTCCGATCAGAAAGGGAATATAATAAAAACTTGTTTTTTTTTGGATTAGTTTTCTTGTGATGTTCTCTTCATGTGCTAGACGAAAAATATATCGCAGGAGTGTTTATTATTTTTTAGTCGTTGAAATGAAGTGATTATATTAGGTCCTTACATATGAAATTGGCGTTTAGTATGGGAGGAACATAAAGCCGATTTTTTTTTACTATAATATATTTATTTAATCAAAGTATGTACCATTGCTATCTATGCACTTTTGCCATCTCATGGGTAGTTCATCGATCCCTTTACTAAAAAAACCATTCGGACGGGAATCAATAAAATCTTTGAAGGGCGGTTTGGACTGCCCCATCGGAGCTGAATTTTTTCCTTTGCAAGAGGTTATCCAAATTTCGAAAAAAATGGTAATCTATTGGAGCAAGGTCCGGAGAGTACGGTGGATGTCTTAGAAATTCCAATTGAAGCTCCTCTAATTTGGTAGCCGTCTTTTGTGCAGTGTGTGGTCTAGCGTTATCATGAAGCAGCAGTGGCCTAGAGCGATTAACCAGCCTCGGTTGTTTAGCAGCTAGCTTTTCCATCATGGTTTGCAGTTGCTGACAATAGACATCTGCCGTAATCGTCTGGCCAGATTTAAGAAAGCTGTAGTGAACGACACCAGCACTAGTCCACCAAACGCTCACAAGTAACTTTTTTGGAGTCAATTTTCGCTTGGGGCATGGTTTGGCTGGTTCGGCAGGGTTCAGCCATTGCGATGAGCGCTTCCGATTATCGTACAGGATCCACTTTTCATCACAGGTAATGATTCGATTTAAAATCCCTTCATTATTGTGCCGGTTGAGTAATGCAACGCAGCAGTCAACGCGCGTTTGTTGATTTGCTTCACTCACTTCGTGAGGTACCCACCTTTCAAGCTTTTTCACCTTACCAATTTGCTTCAAGTGGATTAAAACAGTTTTATCACTAACACCGCAGCCTGCAGCTAACTCGGATGTGGTTTGCAATGGATCCGCTTCCACAATAGCCTTCAATTCTTCATTATCAACTTTGGTCTCCAGCCGTCCACGGGGCTTGTTCTGCAGGTCGAAATTTCCAGAACGAAAACGTTGGAACCAAAAACGCACTGTGTTTTCTTTTGCAGCACCGTCGCCATACACATCATTAATCCTTCGAGCCGTTTCTGCAGCACTGGTGCCACGGTGGAACTCGTACTCGTAAATAACGCGATATTTCAAGTTTTTCATTTTGTAAACTGAGTGACGTAAAGAAAAAAACAATTGAGGAAAAAACAAATGAATTATAATTTTCAAAACACAAATACATGAGTAAATAGCTGTATAAATTTGGATTTCGAATTCCTAACCAAAGAGAAGATATTTGAGATCAAATTTGCCAGTACGGCAAAACGCCAATTTCATATGTAAGGACCTAATATGAGATAATAAATCACATTGAGTAACATCACCTGAAAAAGCAAGTGTCTCCGTGAAGTGAAATGCTCTCGCTGTTGTCTTTGACACACATTTTCACATGCAATTTTTTTGCACCGCCAGTAGCAGTAACATTAATGTTTAAGAGAAAAATAATGTATCTGGTATATATGTAATTTTCCAGACTTAAATACTGATATCCGGTTGGATAAATATAAATACACTAAACGCGTTCATTGATTATGCGGTTTAATTTTAAATTAAAAAAATGTAGATTTCTCTGCAAGATTCAAGAATATATAATATTTCGATTTGTATCTTCAATGTTTATGTCTCAAAAAGAGTTTAATGTATATACTCTGTATTTATATAAAGAAGTATATTATTCACGGTGCAAAATAATAAAAATGTGTTAAATTTTAAAATATTGGGAAGCACTGATCTGCGAAATGGTGTCTTAATCCCGTAAATTGGCTCTTATAACACTCCTGCCAATGGGTTTTGTTTTAGGCGCTTTTTTCACTGCTACGTTTATATCCATGAACATGACCAGCCCATGAGAGGAAAAATTATTGCAATTAATTCATTAATAGCAACTCAAAGCTACTAAATAATCCATAAGACCATAATTTTTAAAATACCTAAATTCTGTGTGGGAATTTGCTTTATATAAAATATGTTTTACACAAGGCAAATTCATTAGCATTATTTTAATCCATACGTTGTAAATACTTAACCCGTTGTTTCCTTAATCTCAGATTTTATGTACTGTCTTTGCTAGCTTTAATTTGCTAACAGATGCCGTGAAATCACATCCAAATCAGATTAAATAAAAAGCATGTACAAAAAATATATACATATATATGTACATACATAAGAATATTTGGTTTCCGTGATCTAAAATGATGTAGAAGAAACATGGAATGCATTAGATTTTAAAGATGGCTACTTCGCGGAAACAATTATCCGGAATGACTATGAAAATAGAAACAAAAAAAATTCTCCATAGGTGATTACGAAATACTTTAATTCAGTAAATAGCTAATGGATTATCGCAACGCTTTACTCTGATATACAAAAAATAATTGTATTTTAAACACAATTCAGAATTCATCATTATTCTTTTGAATGTTTACGATTTTACGGTTGAACTCTACCAATAATTAAACAGTGGGCAGGTAACTGAAGATTATTTCCTACACGTGAAGCCGAAGATGAATTATTATGTAAAGTAATATTTATATTAAGTACACAGAACCAGGAAAAATTATTTGATGTATTATTTTGATAAAAATATGACGTACGAACTTATTGTACCAGGCAGAATAAAGTAATGGTTTTAAGAAAATTAATGTGTCATATTTACGTTTTTTTATTTATTTACTTCCTGAAAAATAGTCCTTTATTTAAATTTTGACTACCTACGTTTACTTTAAAATATATCAGCAAGTTTGATTAATAATATATAATCATATGTCCCCACGTAATAAAATCAGATGCTTATTAAATCCACTAATCAAGTAATACGACTTGCTGTGAAAGGAGTTAAACAAATATTCACGGCCACAAAATGCTAATTACCTTTGAAATATAGTCCCCACTCTAAATTTAGATTCTTACAATTATTGAATGTATCGTTAATTACGCGTATCAACGATTTAAATTTAAATTAAACTCATAAACTGCTTCCTATTACTAAAAAGAGTAGCAGGAATGTTTTATGATAGTGGTTGTTGAGTTATTATAAGTACTAGCAGTGACCCATAAAAAATGACGGTACTTTTACATGCAGGTACCTAAAGCATAAGTATTTACTTATTTATAGCCGACACTTATGAAATATTAATATTTAATAATTCGTATCAAAATATTTGTTTACATATAACACCTTTTTCCCCGGCAGTCAATGGCACCTATTTTAAACCCTGGAGATTGAGCGTGCGTAAAACTGACGCGATAACATAATTAATATTTTTTTTATATTGTCCCTGCCGGCAGTTGAACGTACCTACTATTTTAAACCTCGGCGATTATGCTGGGTGGAACATGAAATGGTTTGCGTCTTTGCTCAGCCCTAGTTTATATTTATAGTATCTTTTTGTCGGTCCACGAAGAGGCGACAGTAGCAACGTGCGTTAGGTGGCCGATTCGGGGTTGCTGACCTGGGGTCAAGCCCCATCTCCGGCTGTTTAATTTCGTGTTTTTTAGCCATGAATTCGAACGAAATTACGGACGTTACACGAAGTTACGGGGACAGACAGACAGACGGACGGACAGATGGACAAAAAATGAAAGTATTATATTTAGATAAGTAAAAAGTTTGAAGTAAGAAAGATGTTTTATGAAAGTGGTTATTGAGTCATTATTATTATATTATATAAATATTATATAAGGCTCTTTCTCCCAATTAATAATAAATACCTTTAAAATTAGGGTTTAATTCTGTGTCAAGTAACACTATATTTATCCTCAAGCATTTTAACGGTTCCGGTTAGTTACTATGCACTGAATTGAAGTTTGAGTTGTCAAGTCATAAAAGTATTCTGTAACAACTGAACTGAACTGCAATTGATAATACTGGATTTATTTTATGTCGCTCAGCCTGAGAGCAACATTCGTTAGTTTAAAATCGAAGTAAAATATTTACAATTAATATTGAATATTTTCAATAAATATAAATTTGATTTTATCTTATCAGACACCTGTAAGATTTTGTGCTTTTAAGGTATAAAAAATACGTTTAATTAAAATAAAATTCTTCAATTTTATCGTGAAAATTTTCATTCAAAGTAAAAAAAATCTATTGCGGTAAGAAAACAATTTCAAAGAGAGCATGACAAATGCTTGTATCGATAATTACCTGTGCGCTTATTAATACTGGAAAATAAGAAAGTAAAACATCGATCACTTTTTATTGATCTACAATTAGACGATTAGATGGCAAAAAATGACAGATTATTATTTATGACTTTATAATATACTCAATCAGTTTTCGTCTAAATTGCAAAGGCGCGAACTAATAGAAAATTTTTGGATACAGTTATCATTAATTACACACGTAAGAGTGATATATCACGAAACATTTATGAAATTTGAGGTCATGCTTGTATCAAAAAAGGCATGATATTTAGTTACGAATACCGTATCGTATTATATATCATAAACAAAAATGGTATTGCTTTCGCAGAATTCAAATTATAAGAAAGCTGGTGTTTGCGAAAATGAGAGAGAAATTTAGTTTTCGGCTCGTATTAATGTTCCTCTTTTGCAGAGAAATAGTGTCGATAAATGCTTTTACAAAAGAAATTTAAATTATCACATTATTCATACAAACATTAATACTAAAGTGATTTATGTTTTTAAAATGTTTCGCACGTTTGTACTAGAGTGAATATTTAGTAAAATTCGCCAAAAATTAAAATAATTAAAAAGAAACACTGTTCGCATATTACTTTCTTTTGACACGGAGGTGAGAAATATGTCGACAAACAACAAGCAATGTATTGACACAAATGAAACGATTTCCTCTGTGTGGGAACCGTTCTGCCTTTTTTCGCGACTTGGCGGAGTTTTCCACACAAGATCCGGGGAATAGGCCATTCAAACACGGAATAAAAATAAATAACGCAACCGCAGCAACTTCCTGATCTAATAAAGTCATCGGCGAAGCGCCGCAGACAAACATGACGGTTTATTAGAAGTGAATCATTTTATTGCGTTAAAAAGCTCACCTAGTACGATTGATTATTATGTGTGATTATAATTTTCTGTAATATGACGTCTGGGTATTATGATTTAATCAAATAAATAAAATATATCTAGAGTATAGGTTTATTAAATTACTACTCAAAATCGAAAAGTGTAAGAGGAAAGGTATCTTTCATAATGAAAGTGAGTGTTGAAAATATTATTTGGTCTTAAAATAAGATAATGAAAATAAAAACAAACATTATGAAAAAGTAGAAGGTTTTGAAGTGGGCAATAAAAGGTATTTTTTTCTGATAATAACAAAACAAACCTTATTCTTTAGTAGCTGCTTAAATATGTAATGCATGTGAAGAAAATTTACATTAAAATTTAATTTTTTTACAAAAAGTAATGTCTAAGAAAAATTTAGATTTAGATAATCTCTCTAGGTAATAATAGGGAAAAAACTCGTATTTTTTATATTAATAAGAGATGGTGTATGCAGTAGGTGATGAAATTTAGACAGTGGGAAAAATTAGATAATTTATACATATTAGGGAGAACCAACCTGTTGCCAATTAAAAATGATGTGGGCAATGTATTATTATTATTTATTAATAATTGATAAAACATTAAGAAAACCCAACAAAAATACGTATTAAATGTATTATTTTTTGAAATGTTTTTAACCATTTAAAAAAGGTTTTAAAAAATAAAAAATATGTAGGTACTTACATGCCTAGCTAGTTAGTAATTAACAAACTACATAATTACAAACCGTGAAGATATTTACATGATTGGCGCGTTGGGTATTATGAGAGTCAAATTGAATTTGAGTGACACGCCCATATAAAAAAAACAAATTTATTCTCTTTTCAGAAACATAAAGAATAAATTATAATTGGATATAATAAAAACCTAATTAACGTGGATATTTTTCCGTTATACTTTACGTATCGATGAACATAGAAAAAATTATGTTATTAAGAAATATTATTATTATCTACTGATGAATCAGTTATTAAGTTTTATTAATCTTACTTTATACTTTTAATAATAAAAATATTAGAAAGTGTAGAACAGCAGAAATTTTTATATACCTATTTAGATTCACAATATATTCAACAAGACTGTTTTCAACAGACTAGATTCACAATTTAACTGTTTTCTGTTAAAAGCTTTCATTAATTTTGGTGTATGGTACTTGGTACCGTATAAATAATTAATATCATTAAAATTATCGAGATTAAATAACGTAAATCGAGTGGAAATAGGATGATTAAATAATTTGACATGAAATTTAATGTGGCGGAGAGATTAAAAGAAATTTTAAAATTATTGGATTATATTATAATACACAAGCTTTACCAGCTGACTTCACCCGTGATTTGGATTTGTATGTATTCATTTCCACATTTACATTTTTCCCTAATATAAATCTTCCGTATAATCTTTAAAATTCTACGCAACACTCGAACAATTTACAACAAACTCTTCTCAAAATCTTATGAATAATCGAAAAATATGGAATATTCCATATAAAGAACTCTAAGCACAAGAGTTAGTCTCTTTTGAAGAGGGTACAGCGCATAAAACTTATTGTGTTAAATATAGATTTAATACAATAGACTAGAATGAAATAAAATGAAATATACTATATGTTATATTAAATAAATAAAAAAAACAGCAATATACACATACTTATACTACAAAAACAGCAATGTACACATACTTATACCACAAAACATCAAATGTCAATGATAAAAATAAACCTTGGAGAAGAATTATGCAGGGTTATTTGTAAAACATTAATAACCTCACAGGACTATATTCCTGCCTTCATTATGAGTCGAAAATGTTCAAGCTATCATGACCTAATATCAATAGTTATGGATATATGCGACATCAAAGTTTGCTTTTTTTTCCAATATTTCTGACTTATTTTTTGTAAAACGTTGGACTATCATTACAGTAACTCATATCGATTACGAAAAATTCGTTCGTTTCAATTCAAGTTAAATAAAATGATAAAAACCCTGAAAAAAATCCAATTGGAAAACATTCCTCGAAGGTTTTTATTTGACTTATATTAAAGGGAATGAATTTTTCATATTCGATATAAGTTACTGTAATGATAATCCAACAAAAAATACAAAAGATAAATCAGAAATATTGAAAAAAAATGCAAATTTTGATGTCGCAAATCTCGTGAACTATTAATATTAGGTCATAATAGCTTGAACATTTTCGACTCATAATCAAGGCAGGAATATAGTCCTGCGAGGTTATTAATGTTTTAAAAATAACCCTGTATACATAGGAAAACTTACAACGGAGCTATTAAAATCATATAAAGATAAAAAGTTCAAACCCGCCTTTCTTTTTTAAAAAAGTATTTGATGAAATAATCAATCTAAAACCTCCGAAGAAGAAAAAAGCGGGGTGTATAACTTAAGTTGTAGAGATTGCGACGCAATTCACATTGGACAAAGTGGAAGAAAAATAATGGAACGGTTAGAAGAACATAAAAGAGCAATTAAACACTTAGCTTTAAATTCTGAAATGGCGTAACATGCCAAAATGGAGGGTCATACGTTCGATAATAATAATTTTACACTGTTACATAGCTGCAATAAAGAAAGAAAATGGATATTCGAGATAGCTTAGAAATTCATAATAATAAAGTAAATAATAAAAACATAATTAACATTCAAATACCACCTTTAATCTCCCCATTCTATCCATTATAACCCCGCCCCCTACTCTCACCACCCAATCCTACATATATATTGTCTATTATCTAATTATATTTATCTTAGTTGAAAATTTGTTATTGATAATGAGAGTGATCTCGAAAACGTTTTAACAATTAAATAAAATATATAATGGAAAAAAACAGTGTTTTTCAATTCGATTCATGTTTAATACATTAAAAAAAACAATTTGGTCTGTCTTATTTTTTGATTTCCAAAGCTGTTTAAGCTTGTTTTTTGAAGCTCGTGATGGAAATGATGTTGGCAGCTGAAAATAGTCACGTTGACTTAGAAATTCCAGTCGAAACACCTGTATGAAAATCACGACGCCATAACGCATTGTACGAGACTTTTTGACTACGAAACAAATGTTCTGTTTTATAAAACGAAAGAAATTATACAAAAATGATTAAACGATATACCTTGGCATGTTGTTGCGACATTTGGAAGCCTAGGAAGCATTCGAGTGCAGTGAGCGTCCGCATCCTCAGCCCGCGGCCGACCAAAACCTACGGATAATTGTTTCTGGCTTCGCATGCCGATATGTTTGAGCAACAGGAAATTAAAGTGTCGATAAAACAGCTCTAACTAGAAAGTTATAATTCCGAAAAGGCCGAAACAAATCCACAAGTGCGGTAATTACCATAGTTATGAAATGATTGAATACAATTTTCTGTGCCCGATTATGTTGCGGTAAACTCGCTCAGATCGGTCATGCCAAATTTACTATGAGATTGTGTGATGAGCTGGCGTATAATGTTGCAACGGAAAATTTCAAACCAGATAGCACTATAGGTATCATAAATGCGCTTACAATTTAGCGTAGGCTCGTATGTATGGGTACATTAATAATGGATCGAATCATTTATAGTTTTTCGATTGAACGTGAGTTGGTATTATACATTACTGACAGTTACGGATAAAGTGAAAAGTTTAATAATGTATACATTAATTCACAAATGATAAATATATGTTTATACAAGTTAATGTAGGTATACATTATCGAAATTTGACACATTGTACCTAACATATACACTGTAATAGTGGTTTTCAATCTTTATACCAAAGCGGTCCATTGACCCCTTAAGCATTGACATAATAAAGGCTTCCTATAAAAAACGTACTGCCAAATATGTATATATATATATATACCTACGGCCAAAATTATAAAACAAAAATAGGCCAACATTAAGATGGAGCGACAACGTCCTCAAAAAAATATCTGCCTTGGAGCTTCTGAACTGGAGAAAGCTAGAAGCTAGCATAAAACCGAGATGAGTGGAGGAAGACACTTGAGGAGGCCAAGACCTACTAGGGGTGTAGAGCCAAGAGTGATGATGATGATAATGATGATAAAGTTTTCAATTCATTCGGCGCATAGCTTCGGCAGGTAACAATGCAGTCCGCGTTTATTCGGAGGTAGAGCGCCAGCAGGACGAGTGTAGAAAATAAATGTAATCTTATTGTTTGGAATAGATTGCTTAGTTTTCTGGTCGATCAAAGATAAACATAAAAACTTAACTAAAGGTAAAGGTAAACTTTAGAAAATTTGACGGCCCACGATACTAGAAGGCACAACGTTTGAAATAACAGGTACTGAATCTAGAGCCCGATATTATTCTTTCTGTACACGTACTTATATAAAAAGAATATTATTATTACGATTATTATTGACGGTTAAGGAACTTTGATATATGGTTTTGTTCATAGCTTTATTAAAAGTTTTGTATTAGAGTAGTACACACTGCATAATAATGCAAACGATGAACCCCTCAATTTACGATGTAATCTTTACATTAATGCTTCATTTTATACTAGCAAATTGCGTGCCGAAACGAATTCAACAGAAAATGTAAGTATTAGGTGGTTTAAATTCAATCAAATACTTGATTGACGACAGATTCATGATAATTGATGTTTTTGGAGCTTGCTCCATTTGGTTTGATTCGCCACATGGCGCGAAGCTGGCAGGTACCCTGAATATCTAAGGCACCTTGAGCTTAAATATTGCTTCCAAACTAGCTCACCGCAGCGTAACTCTGCTGGCATTTGGCATTCAATTCATGAGGCCAAGAGGCCGGCCGATAGGGTGGCCGCCCTTGGAGCGATACAAAAATATCCGTATTAAAATAATTAAGAAAAACATTTGAATTTAATCGTAAATACGAAGATATAATACTTCGACCAAACATTGTATTATAAACCGGTAAGGATTTTTAGATTAACGATTAGTTTTATGTCACTATGATAATGGAAAGAACAATTTCCGAAACCGATTGGTTATCAAACATCATAATTTCGTTGTCTGTCCGTCCGTCCATCTGTCCCCGTAACTTTGTGTAATGTCCGTAATTTCTTTCGAATTCACGGCTATAAAACGAAATTAAAGGGCCGGAGATGGAGCTTGAACCCCGTGCCACCAAATCCGAACCGGCCGCTCAACGCATGATGCTACGGCCGCCTCCGTAGAGCGCCAAAAAGATGCTTTAAATGTATAGAATATATATTATATATACATATATAAAATATATATATATATATATATATAGATATATATATATATATATATATATATATATAGATATATATATATAAAAGGTAATATAAATGAGAAATTTATAATTCCGAATAATAAACATTGGATCCCGAAAAATCTAATCCATAATCTCGGGATTGTAATTTTGGCTCGGAATTGGATTCCTTTTGACGTAAATAATAATCGGTATATAATCGATTTTGTTGATAATTTTCAGAGCGTAGATATTAAATCCACGTCGAAATCAATTTGATCAAAGTGGATGATTACTGGATGTGAGATAATTCCAAATTCACTTTCAATTATATTCACAGCCAATTTCACCTAACGGAAAATAATTACACACATTTTTTTCTCGTCAATCAAAATTTATCGTGAAAGTATGTGATCCAGTTCCGATCAGTCTGAGCCTCGAACAATGCGACGTTAATATACGAGAATAGCGGCCGTCACGGGGCGGGGCCTCGCGACGTTAAACGGAGCGCCGAGAGTCGTTTAGCGAGAAATTAAAATAATTACCGACGAAAGTGAAACGAATAAATATTGAAACTCCATATGTGCGGAAAGAAAGTCCACTTAAATACACGTGGGAAAATATTTAAAAATTCTTAATTAATAAACGTTTACGTAGGCAGGTTTGTATAGGATGTTTCAGTCACGGAGCTTAATTTTTATTTTGGCAAAAGGAAAGATATTCTAATGTCAAAAATAACAGACGTCAATAAATAGTTCGTCAAGTAATAAAATCTAGACGTAGCGCTAAAGAAAATGCAAAAATAAAGCGAACGAAAAGACGAGCAATCGAGGAAATGCTACAGAGGGTATAAGATAAGGCATTCTAATCATTACTGTCGTTAACGGAAGTCAAAATACAATCGGAAACATTACAGCTATATGGCTTCCCAAAATATATAACAGGGGGTGAATTGAAAGAAGACGACAAAAAGAGAGACCGAGTAAAGAAGGCAAATGTGACTTCCACTAGAAACAGGGACGTGCAGAAATTACGAGATATGCCGTCAAAAAAAATAATTGTATGAAACTGGAACAGTGATATTTTATAGAAAAATACCAAAATGATTTGAATTTTTACTTTTCATTAACCTGGGAAAAATTGAAAATTGAAAAATCGAAATTTGAATTTATCAAGTATTTTGGATTACCAGAGTTTTCAAATAATTATTATACGCCGCTCTTCATTACAAATTTGGGTGTGTTGATGAACGTTTATTCATTGTTATTTTTAAGGGCTCTAATGTAACCATTAAATAGAAAGGGAGTGAAAACAATCGCGTGTACTTGATCAATTTTTGGTACCTATGCATGTAGTTTCTTGTTCATATTGCCTGTATTCCTGTATCATTCATCCTGTATCATTCATCTAGCAATGGTATGCAGTTCAGATATTTAAATGGACCACGGGTAAATAAGAAATTCTGGTAATAAATAACTTAAACCGAAATGTTTATCTGATAATTTTCCCAGAGCTACTATTTTACCATTTTACATGATACGATCTATATTTTACCTCTCATAAATTCTGTTATAATTGGGCTTAGCTTATTTCATTATGATAAATAACACCTTCAACCGCCGCCACTAAGACAGTAGCACCCGGGAAAATGTCTCCGAAATATATTGTAGGTACTAATTATTATTTTAATCCGAATATTAATCAGAAATAATTATTACGGTGTACTTGAAAGATTGGCACAAATAATATTTTTGAATTGGTTGTCTATAATTAAGTAGGTGTTCAGTCCAGTAACTGGATAAGATATGAATCAGTAATGGGGGACAGGATCTCGCTGTTTACCAGAAAATAGTCTTAACGCAATCTACATAATTTTTGCAAATCAAGCTTTATCCCCCAGAGGAGAATATGGAATTAAGTTCCGCAAAGCTATTAGGATTGTTTGTTTTTTTTATTGTTTCACAGATCGAGATTGAGAAATACAATCACGGAATTTGAATGAATGCGGTTTATCATTCTCTCTGGAAGATGGTCTCTAAAAAAATCGTCTAAAATAGTAACATTTTGTTGTATATTCATTACTCAAAAACAGCAGTAAGCCACGTAAAAATTCAGCAACCTTTGTATTATAAATAGATTATAAATTAGACATATGCGTCTGACACATGAATAGGTACTGACTAAGAAGAATAAGCACATTTCGGACGTTTTTGAGGAAAATTATGAGGCGTATATTTGGGCGGCTTCTTTGCTTGTATGAGCTGCAAGTCATTGACGCCAGGTATATCAGGGATTGTAGCGTCAATAGTGTTGTCCATCCATTTTCAGTCGTTCTATAAAATTGCACGTATTACCAGACGGGCATGTTGGAGTCCTCTTCTGCGAACTGACTGAATATTATAATATTCACAAGCATAACACGGCCGAGCGCAATTTATATCCGCTGCCAAGTTCTAAATATAATACATAAATATTTACATTTCCAAGTGAATCACACATAATTGCACAGGCAGGTATACAGAATGAGACTTGACATCATTGCATAAAAGTATCACTTTGATCTGAAGTCCGCCAATACTGATATAATTAAAAAGACCAGTGAAGGAGTCGAGCGGTGTTGCCGGGTGAGCAGGAAAATCGAGCTGCTACATTTTTTTCAATCACTGAACCCTGAAGGCCGCCACACATCCGCGTGGAGTGTACCCCGAGAAGGCCGATTCATTACATCGGTGTACCAATAACGTTCATGGACGAACGGATTAAGAAATTGAATCAATCAAAAATTATGTCTTTTAATAATATAAGCGAACTGGAGTTTTGTGACACGACTTTTAAATTGTTCTTTGATACAGTCGGTCAACACACAAAATAAATAATGTACGGGGTATAAAAGCAAAGACAGCAATATCAAAAAAAAAATTAAAACAAATATCGATGATAACTAATTTATAATATACTGAATTTGAGATTTAAAGAAAACAAAGCCTATAATTTTAAAGGAAATATGATATTGGAAGAGAAAGATAGATTAAATCTAGAATTCAGTACATTTTTATCCTCGGTGACTGCATTCTAAAGATTTTTTAGATTTTTTTATTTATTACTGCCTTTGCTTTTATATTTCTATTTTTTTTTGCTTTTATACATGTAATAAAGTAATTTTCTAATACATTATTTGTATAAAATTTGTCCACGATTAAAACTCGTCTACGATGTTGTTAACCATTGGGTGTTATTCTACTTCCATTCCTAGCTGTGGCGCTGGTCCTCAGCCCGGATAAAGGAGGAAGGATTCCCATCCAAATCTGTTTATCCTTCATATCCCTTTTTCCACTTTTAATTCTTTTAATTACGATACTCCCAATTTTTTCCCTAATTGACATACAACACTCTGATCGTCTCATCCTTGTGTGTCATCAGGTGTATAGTACAGTAGTGTGGTCAGTAAGCAACAACATTCTCACTTGAAGACTTCGCCTTTTGTCCTAAATTGAAGGTCGGGGGTTCTCGACTGCGAGGCCCAGCAACGGCAACAACGACAATGGTGAAAATGAAAAATTTTTAATCGCAAGGAAACTTTTCATGCACTTTTCAATGCACCATAAACATCATAAAAATAGAAAATGCGTGCTTGGCACACATTTTTTATATATTATATATTTTTTATGATATTTTTAAAATCTAAATACTTATTATTTAGTAATTGTATCAACATATTTACATATATTATGACGGGCATCATTTTTGATGTCTCACTGACACATCCTCATTAATAAGGATTCATACTACAAATAAAATAAATTAAAATGAAAACTTTTAATGAAATCTATAAAAATTAATTGGATGAATTCAGAAGTAGTTAATTAGTCGAAGTAGAAAACAAAAAACAAACACGCCGCCACGTAGCAATTATTTATGAAAACTTACGTACGTTGATACCGAGTTAAAGCAATTCACAACGATTTCAATAAATTAATCTCAATTATTAAACGCTACGAACGATTACGTTTTTTATTATTTCGCAACATGCATACAACGAAGGTTCCACGAGGAAATGTGTGTTTCTGTAAAACAATTACAACTCCATTTACGTCACGTAAACGAGGCAAGCTCTCGGGTACGCGCCGTGTTTCGTGATTTTCCGTGAAAAAACTGGGCGTCGACTTTTAAAACGTTGCTGAACATGTCCAATCTACAATCAGAACTGCACGACTAAATATTCTAACACAAAAGTTAAGATCTTTGAATAAACAACAACCCTGGTGGAATGTCCATTGCTGACTTCAAGGATATCCCATTTACTTCGCATTGGTCAAACACTAGATGTTGATCAGTATTTCTAAATAGTTGACTGCCTTTGTGGCTCGAACAAATAAAAAAGACGGTCGTTGGGATTGTGTACTTTGATAAAGCATTTATTAGTAGACAGAGTAAGCAACCCAGATAAAAGGAATGTAATAAAGTCCAATTTCACATAAAACACATAAAATCTACAGTAAAATAAGAATAATCAATAATTATTGACTATGCATTATCGGAACACTGCGGTCATAAACATGCTTATTTTCCTTTACAAATAAATGGAAAAGATAAATGCAATTTGAATTAATTGAAAACAATAATTGTTATTACGTAGAGGGCGTTGAAATATTAGATTATGAAATGATCTTGGCTGTTATTCAATTATTTACAATTAGAGATCATTCGTGCGATTGATTTCTAGACGAAATCACTATACTTTGATCCATAATTTCCTCAAAAATAACCGCAATTTTAGCACCTTCGTTATATTATTTTATTAACAAGAACACTTGACATTGGAGATTCAACTATTATCATTCTTAGTACATACGAGTATATAAAATATGTGTTAATAATATATTAATAAATTATATTGATGCGAAAACACCTTTGCTATCGGTATGAAGAAAATTAGGCGTCAGGGCGTCAGACGTATCCCTAAAAATTAATTAATATATTAAGTTGTAAAAATAGTAGGTGATAATTAGTGCGTGCATATTGCGAACTAAACAATTTTCAAATAATTCCTCAGCCATTCATTTTAAGGATAAGATGCTTCAAGCTCACACTTTAATCTCTGTGACTTCGGAAATTCAACCATTATTTAAAAATGAATTAACAATCACTAAAAATAGTTAGTGGAGTTCCAATATATTATATAATTAGAATACTTTTTTTAAAATTTATTTTTTCACTTTTTTAAATTATATTCAGAGACAATGTTTCACCATAAATATATGTAAATTGGTAATAAATACCCTTATGAGGCCAAACCTCATATAAACAATGTGCAGGAGAAGTGAAAAAACCTAAAACGGTAATTTTATTATAATAAAATTCTTAAATTCATGAAAACCGTAAATAATTTCGCAATGTTATAAAATTTATTAATTCTTATGTGGAAAAAATACACATCGTAAAGGTTTTTTTATAGCTGATCTGTCTACCATATCAAGTTAGCATTTTCTCTCCGACATTCGAGTATTTCGATTTCAAAGGATATTCATTTGAAACCAGATTTACGATTTTGATTTGATGAAATATTAAAGCGACGTCACAATTTTTTGCTTATGAATAATAATTCATATCAATCAAAGATATCAGGTTTTTAAGCACTCATTGAAAATTTTAAGCTCCAATGCACCAAAGTTCATATTAAAACAGATTACCAACAGATTTTATACGTAAACATTATTTTATTGAATTCTCATTATTATTTTTTATGTATATAAATTTGGTTTGTATTAAAGTGCAATGTGTATCATAATATTTAGTAATGGAGAAGTTTAATATAATGAGAAAGAATAAATACGGAGGTAGGTATTTATATTTGAATGAGTAAAACATAAACTAAAAAATTTGTATAAGCCATAATTACCATAATACGTCGATTTATTTTTTCAATCCATGCGAAATAACCGTACAAAATTTAAACCGGATTTTTAATTTCAACCGTATTAAAATGTATTAGTATGTATATATTTTGGTGAATTTAGTTTTTATTACTTTTATTGGAAATTTAATTATTTTCCTGCATCATTTTTTCACAGAAATCACTTATAACACCTTTTGGAAAAAAATTGGTCTAAAGCTTGTGTTTTCAGTTGATAAAAAATATTTTGTGGATAAATAATTTATTTGTAAGATGATTTTTCTAATGCATCATAGTCACTGAGAATAAAATAAATAAGGACATTATCAAGTAAAAATACAATTTTAAATTGAATAAGATGCACAATTTTAAATTAATGAAAAAATAAAGTCGAAAGCGCATGAATCGATGGAATGAAAGCGCCGTCCATAAGGTAAGTAGTTGGTGATTTCTCTAAGAAGCCGTGATATTGCCTCATGCTTTTAAGGTCATATCGTGAATTACCACGAGCGCTCGCGAGAAAATTTCTTGCGATTGTTAATACTGTGGCATGTATGTTTGTTTCTCTGGAGTTGGTCAGACATTTTTAATTAAGTACACCATAAACAATTATTGTAAATGTAATATTTTCTACGATCGTTGGTTTAACTAAATAAGAAAAATAATTTTTAAAGAATATTTTTTTGTACCTGTGTAAATTATTGTTGATAATAAATTTAAAAAAAAAAATAATAATAATATATATATATATATATATAATATATATACTATTCTATGTTTATCGTACCTATTGGTAAAAATTAATTCAATATTTTAGATGTGTAGAAAACTGGAAACATTATTTAATAATATCTGCACATAATAGTGTCTGTATAATATTGTATTACGTTTCCAATTATTACGAGTAACATAGGCGACATTTCTTCATCTCCCTTTACCCTATCCCCTCCCATGATATACTTTCTATACAAATGTTTACCGTTTGAATATGTAAATCAAATTTTGCATATTTATTCTATAGGACCCGGCATTTATAATTGCATTTTAAAATTGATGAAAATATGTATAGTCATTCTCTACCACTCTCCCGAACATCCCATCCACCTCCTGCCTGGGTTAAATAGAGACATTCTTATCATTTAGAGGTTTTGCAAAACAATGGCCTTCCCACCACATTTTGTTTATACTAATTCTGTTACCCGGGCAACGTCGAGTGCAGACCGGTAGTTTAACAATAAAATCTTTGACTTTCTTAAGTCGTTAATATTTTTACTGAAACGCAAACACAGATATACAACTTACCGTACAATTTTTCTCATATAAAACATTCGATTTCTTTTCAATTATTCTCATAATGTACATTAACTGCTTTCGTTTGCTTGAGACGCATTAAAAACCACAATGTAGTGACTGAAATAATAACACATGTCCAAAAACCCAACAACAGGTTGTTATAATCTACTTCGGAAAGTAAAAGTTCCTATTCAAGGTATTGAAAAAAGTATATTCCAAAGGCTCTCAAACTGTTTTTACTGCCTGTCATACCAGACAACTTGAATGTAGATAAGTAATACATTTTTATTGAATGTAGAGGGCTAGTTCTGTCTTGTTTAAATTCAGTTTATTTTATATTGTTCTTTAAGTTAAATTTCTCCAAAAAAGTTTTTTTTTAGAAACAGGAGATTAAAACAAATTTTTAGTTCCGTATTATTTAATTATATCAATGCAATGCAAGTGAAAATATTACTCAGTGTAATTTTTTACGAGTACGTTAATATTTCTACAAGGGTAACTTAAACGCCAGCCTTTAACAATAAATAATAATTTAAGTAATAATTAATTAATTAATAATTAATTAATAATTAATTAATTTAATAATTTAAGGAAAATAAATAATTAGAAAGACATATAGAAAAAAATTATCTGTCAAAAAAATATTTTATTGCCGGGATACGAACATGGAACTCTATTTTTCCGGAAAACCAATTTCACGAATTACGAAATATTTCTGACTTATTTACATTGGAAGTCTTATGTAAATGATATACTCATCAATTATTCTATATATTTTTGAATAGCTACTAACTATACACTGCAATAAATATCGAAAATCTTGAGTAATACACGCTAGGCGACTCTAGAGAAAATATTTTAATCAACTATCCTAATTTAGAATATCTCTCAATACGTAATGTCTGTAACTTGTTGGAATTACAATTTAGATATTTAGATAATTAGAGTGTGACACGAAATCACCGCACATCTCAGGTTAAACGCAAGGGTCTTTATTAATTATTAATATGTCCCGTAATTTTTCACGGGTTAACGGCTATTTTTTTTATTAAATATCTTAGCGTATTTTGGAACGATTCACAATCGCTACGAAAAATATGAAATTATATATGTGACAGGGACGAAGCTATTTATATAGGAAAGTATGTATGGTAGTCATTATTGGGCATTTAAAGGGCTAACGACTTATAATATGACTGGCTTAGGTGGTCACTTTACACAATGTAACGTTCATGATTCCACCCAAGATCGCTTGAGCATCTATCAAATTTTTGAAGTTGTATATATAGAATTTTACATTGAAATTTGAACATACTCAAAAAATACAATTAATATTTTTGGTATATTTCGGTACATATGAAATTGCGTATAAAGAACTGGGCCCGTAAATTACGACTTGTATAAATGATCTTGTCAAATTTTCCTCGCACCACGATTTGAAGACCGGTAATCCGCGCACGGGTAGCGAGTGGAGTGGTCAGTTCGATCGAGCCTAGATGTAACTCATATGTAAAACATGTGACCGTTGGTATTATGTAACACCTTATAATCACCGTGGGCCGAATATGTCTGATCTCATAGAGAAACTTTTATTACGCGCAGCAAAATAGATACTTATTATCCAATTGCCGAAGGGCGAAGTTGCCTCATTTTAAAACTGACTGTACTACGTGACGAATTCATATACCAGTGACGTGTAAGTAAGATTATGTAAATTCTTAGGGATTTTCCATCGATTATAAATTTGGCAAGATATCCATAGACATATGGGTTTACCAAAAGTTTGTAAGCCCACTGATATTACACATGCATACATGTGACTCACATATGTAGGTAGTTTAAAATTTTATAATGATTCATATATGAATATGTAGGCTAAATCTGCATATATATCAAATTTAATTATATTTTCATGCTTCAGTTATTATCAATTACACTCAAATTAATTTAATTATTTTATTTTGTTTTTATAAATAATCAAAAACTACATGTTATTATAAATATTTATTTACGTATAACGGCGTATTAATTTATCTGGTAAAAAACTAACCAATAAAAACCATTATTATATTATATTATTATACCCCCTTTCTCATTGAATCAGGTTTCATGCCTACTACACGCGTCGGGATCATTACTCATTTGTATTGATTCCAATTTTAAAAAAACATTATATTTTTCGATAAATCCAGAATTATACTATAATTATTAGATTTTTTAAACGAAAATTTGTTAGATCATTTTTATCATCGCCACGAGTCTGCCTGCAAAGTTTCATCTCGATTGGATCACGGGAAAAGGGTTAAAAATCGATCTAAAGTTTTTTCGGCAGACAAGCAGACAAGCCGACAAGCAGACGCTACGAATTAAAAGAAAGGAGTAAAAACTAAGAATTTTTAAATTATACAACTAGATTATTTATAAAAATAATATTTTCTTGTCATGTTTCTGAAAATGGTTCAGTAAGTAGGTACTGTAGAAATAAATTGCAGCATTCATCTTTCAACAGAGTTGGCAGTTGGTAGTGAGATTGAAATGCACGCTTAATATAATATAATAATTAATATCTCGTTGTCACTAAATTATGTGAAAAATGATATTTTAACAGCAGTACAACCCCGATTATATAATGGTAAAAATAATAACTCGAAATTGATTAGAAGTCGGATACAATATCTGTAAAATGATAGTATGTACGCTGTATCATCGGGTCTATAGATTTCGGAAAATAACTACGAATGGGGCGAAAATTCATCTATTAGAATGCCCAGCCGGTAAAACACCTCAAAGAATAGAGAGTGATAGACAGCTCCCATACTTAGTTATTTCTGCTTTAATTTTAAGGTGTTACAGCTAAATCCAGCTTTTAAATAAAAGTGAAACAAAACACGTTTATCCACTTCCAATGAGCATCAGAGATAAGAGAAAATTGCACTTCTTTGTTTACAGACAAAGGACAACAATGTGTTGTACATCCCTACCAAAACGAATACAGTTATAAATACATATATTATAGCACCTCGTACATTTGGATGACCGGTTTGTGATGCGCGCCAAAGTGTTTTTCGCGCTTCGATGGGCACAGCGGGCCACGCGGTCATTTCGGGCTTATTAAAATACTACCTACGTACATATATTTCACAGAGGATGCGCGCATAACGGGACCGCTCACCGAGCCAGCGACATGTACCCACTTCCTCCACCAAACGTTCCTTGGAACCAGACTACACGTCAATAGCCATTATTCGTAATGTTTGATTTTAATACAGATAATTCATATACATAAAAAACCGTTTATTTTTATGAGTCATCGCTGGTAAAACCTACTTCGAACAGAAACTGTAATTAATCTTACACAAACAAGTATCATCTTCACCGGCGGCAGGCCCGTGATCACGACTGCTTTCAAGGAGAGTTAGATGAAGAAGAGGAAGACCCATAAAACAATAAAGTAACAGTAATATATTAAAAGCAAAAGTATCAGTTAAGTCTGTATGAATTTAAAAAAATGAGAAAATATATTTTCTTAACAGCCACAATATTAAGAGTTATCACAGCATATATTATGTCAAAAAAATCAAAAACGTCTTTTTGCTTTTTCTTTTCAAGAAAGAATGATAAATTAAATGGAAGATTGTTTATAAAATCCAAAAAATTAAGTTATACGTAAAAATTAATTGATAGCTTGGCCATATTTAAGTACGTTCCACGCTTTTAATTTTATTGTCACGCATACTGTGATCGCTTTTTTTACAGAATCGTGTTTATTTTTAACTACCTGCAAACCGTCAAAAAAGACGGAACATTGGTTCGAGTCTTTGCTAAACCCTAGTATACATTTATCTTTTTATCGGTCTAAGGAGAGGCAGCCGTAGCAACAAGCGTTGAGTGGCCGGTTCGGGTTTACTGGCCCGGGGTAACCTAAGTAGTAACCCCGGGTGTACTTACTTACCACTTGGGTTACCCCGGCCCGGGGTAACCCAAGTAGTGAGTAAGTAACCTTTTTTATACTAATAAATATATATTAATTTGGAATATCTTATTGAGGCTTGTAATACGGGCTTGCCAGTCAACTTTCCCCCGCTTTCTTCTTACCGGACAAAGCTAGGGTATGGTCTTTTGATTGTGGTCGACCTATACATAAATATGTATTCTGACTTTTTTCTCCCGAAATACAGATTTATTTTAATGCATTTTACAGTTTATTTTAATATATTGACTAAAGGTGTCTGATATATATATATATATATATATGTGTGTATATTGTACTTTCGTAAATAATCTTACAGGAATAAATTCTAAAATATGTGAAATTATCAAGATTTAAAAATCTACCAAAAGACATAAGGTCAACAATTATTTTACAACATTTTAATCTGGCAGATGTCTTAAAAAATTTAAGACCGGAAAATTATCTTTTATCTGGAAAATAATCTTCCTGACTTCAATAGGTACTATTATATTGGCTCTTTAATTTGGTATGGTTTAATGAATTCGTTATGGTATCGAAAGCACTTCCTAGCTGGGTTAGATTGCGTAATCAATGAATACACGAATCAAATATTTATTTATGGTTTTTGTGTTTAGGTTGTAGAATTTTTTTATGTTTATTTTTAAAAGTATGCCGAAACAACTGTCAGTTAAAATAACGCTTTAGGCATACTCGCGGAAATTAATAATAATATCAAATACAATTTAATTTATTATAAATATCATTAAAAATAGACGAATCAAATACGATAATCTTCTGGTTTGAGTTTTCTGGAATGTTGTGCCGTGTTTCTACGACCTTTCTGGCTGACGTTTCGGAGTCCATTGCAGTGTTCATAAACAGGGCTGATGTGTTGCAATGTGTGATGATGTTGAAAAATATGTTAATTCAGAATATTGAATCATTTGATTTTACCCGTGAATCGTCAACCAACTCACAGTGAATCACAGAAATATTGAGATATTATTTAAATATATATTTTTATGATTGTTAAACCGTTATTTTCTACACTGCATTATAAATCACTTCGGAATGATTTGAATTGAGACGCAAAGTTATACATTTCTGTTTAATACGTTCGCTGATGTTTCGGTGAGATAAAAATATTTCTCAAGACAGACAAGGATTTTCTACTTACAATACTATCTCAATCTCATTATGGGGTCCACAGCGCCGCTGGACCTGGACAGGTGGCTGCGGCCTCCGTTACGTGTCTCCAAGTAATTATTGTATTAATGATTGTAATCTACATTTTCAATTAGAGAATTACTTTAAGGTTGACTGAATGTAAATCAATAATAATGCAAAAAAAGGCAGGCATGCACGCGCGCAGAGATAAAAATATTTAGGTTTTGGTTTTGGTCGTTATTTTGATAGAACTATTAAATAGCTACGGGTTTTAAAATATATAATGGTTAATGCTGAATTGAAATAACATAAAAGTTTTGGGTGACCTTTTTTTGCACAGTACATGAGCATGAAAATAAATAATGCATTATTTATGAAGAAAAACACGACGTAATAGATTTATAAGAAATAATTTAAAAAATGGTTAAGACTCGTAGAAAAATTTTGATTGGAAATTTTATGTTTTAAAAATATAATATTATATTTATATTGAAATATTATGTATGGTATTAAGTGTGTTTGTCTATAATTTAAAATTGTAAAATTCGTAAAAGTGTTAAATTTATTGTGTAGGTATAGATATTCTGTACTATATATAAAAATTAAGTAGATATGTATAGTTTATGGTATCCCCTTATAACAACACGGTTTTTGCAGACTAGGGACTTAAGTTTTTTTGTCTTATTTTTTATTATATTTGTATATTTATTTGTATTTAAAGTGAAGCTGAATAAAATTAACTTAAATGACTGATTGATTGAAAAAAAAGAATATGGCTTGCATGCACACATGAGAAATTGTACGAGAAATAAACATAGAGAATATAGAGAAAAATAACCCAATAAAATGGTAAAAAATGCTTACGTAATTGAAATGAAGTGTATTATTAAATTATTCAACAAAATATATATATCCAGTAGCGCATTAGATGGCGGTAGATTATATTATTTGACATGCTAAAATTTATTAAGCACTTAATAATGGCTGCCATATATGGGTAGCACTTACGTATTAACCACCGTCAAATTTTGTAAATAAAGCGAAATTCGTTTCTATTTGCAGTGCCGGTAGACTTATTTGAATAGATTCATCTGTCAGATCAACACTGGGATTGGCAGCTACGGACAGCTCTCACCGTTCAATGGAGCCCGGCCAATTGGCCGTATTCTGAATTCTGAAATAAGCAGTATCGCTATTTCGGTATCTTGACAGTTATACTATAACACTGTATTGCCGTCAATTTTGTCGTTTATAGTTTGACTGGTTTTAAATGAATGAATTCAATCAATCAGAAAGCCATAAAACGTAAACAGTAAGTAACGTAAACGTAAGTTGCCGACAAGTTGTGAAAAACTTAACGTTTGTTTACGTTTTAGGGCTTGCTGATTGATTGAATTCATTAATTTCAAACCTGTCAAACTTTAAACGACAAAATTGACGGTAATACAGTGTTATAGTATTTATATATTTATTTGTATTTAAAGTGAAACTGAATAAAATTATAATTAATATAAATTAACTTTGTTTAAAACCACTTATTGATTGAAAAAAATCAACATGTTTCAAAGCCAATGGCTTCTTCATCAGGAAAACCAATAAAATAAAAATCAAATCAAAATCAAGAAGCCATTGGCTTTGAAACATGTTGATTTTTTTCAATAAATAAGTGGTTTTAAACAAAGTTAATTTATATTAATTATAATTATGTTACCACAAAATAAATTTGCTACATTTGAAGAAGAAGTGAATAAAATTAACTTAAATGACTGATTGATTGAAAAAAAAGAATATGGCTTGCATGCACACATGAGAAATTGTATGAGAAATAAACATAGAGAATATAGAGAAAAATAACACAATAAAATGGTAAAAAATGCTTACGTAATTGAAATGAAGTGTATTATTAAATTATTCAACAAAATATATATCTCCAGTAGCGCATTAGATGGCGGTAGATTATATTATTTGACATGCTAAAATTTATTAAGCACTTAAGTCAAGATACCGAAATGTATAGAAAGGTACCGAAATAGCAATATTGCTTATTTCGGAATACGGCCGGATACCACGCGGCCCGAGAGATCTGGTTTACGCTGACGCCGCGCCGCGCCGCGCCGCAGCTCGCCTCTTAGCACACATCTGTACTTGGGTAAATTGCGCGCGGCGAGCTTTGTGCTCCGGCCCATTCATAACATTGCAGAATCCGATAAACACTAAGCGGCTAGCGGCTGACCATTTTCTAATAATGGGTGATCCAAACTTAACCGCTATTTTGAACGATAAAAAAAAACAAAATTAAAAAGGCAAATCGTTTTAAAATATTGTGATATTTTATTTGTTAATAAAATTCAACGCTGTTTCGTTCACAGAAAGGAAGTTCATTATTAAAACAATTTAATTTGAACAGTAAGTTTTAATCCACTGTTGAGTAATAATATGTAAGCCCAAGCGCTTTCTATGGTGACACCCATCATTTTCAGAATTAGAACGGATAATAAAAATAAAAATAACAATATGGCCGAACAATATAATGTATGGGAAGGGGGGGGTCTTCAATTACATTATTTAACAGTTAGTGCAATATTGATGACAACCCCCCCCCTGTCCTCACGCGCCTCTTAGCCATACATTATATTATTTTTATTATCAATTCTAATCTTGTCTCTGAAGATGATGGGTGTCGCCATACAAAGCGTTTGGGCTTACATATTATTACTCAACAGCGGATTAAAACTTAGTTTTTAAATTAAAATGTTTTTATTTTAATTGTATTACCATTTCCGATTAAGTGTAGAAAACAATATCTGTTGAAAGGTTTCGGAATCTCTCAGAAACTCCCACCAAATTTTCCGTCACATTTCTGCATAATTGAGGCTCAATTATGCAAAAATTTCACTAATAACAAATCCGAAATTGTCCGTTAGTGATTGGATATCTTGAGCATTAGCATATCTTTATTTTTCACTCGACCTCAAGGAAAAAAATTCAATGACGTTACAGCACTTTCTGAGCTAATTTATTATTGAAAAATTAAAACAAAATATTTTTTTTTGCATTCTAACATAATCGCTGGATTTTTCCACATAGGGTAATAATTAATTAAGGTATACCACACCGAAGAAGAAATTTTTATTTACTGTAAACGCCCATAAAAACTTCCATAAATATGTAATTTCCCATACAAATAGCTTAGTCTCTGTGAGATATCTATAATTTATCTTTAATCAATAATTACTCAATTGTTTCCGACTTGTGCAGTATGTAGCCCCACCCTGCCGAATAATCGAAATCTTTCTATATTCAGCAGGGCAATGTCCAAGGCATCCATCAACCTCAGGGAAAAAAGATTAGTGAAAATCTGTTGATTTTTTTTGTGATTGACATTGACAACAATATTGATAATATTTTGTGGGTCCATACGAAAGACGCTGTTTTGATAAGAAACAAATTTTTTTCTTTTTTATTTTTTTCTGCATTTCACATGTACTTTTATATTTTTTATTTTTGATTACTGTATGTACCTTCTTTCAAAACAAATATTGGACATTGATCTCAGGTGGTAGGATGATAAAAAAGGACACCTACCTCAGAACATGTATTTCTATATATATCTTGCGAGGTAGGTAGTGGCCGAGATTGCTACATTTTATCCCATATTTATATGTATTCAAGCAATTAAATGTCTTTTGTCCAATAATCGCCGATTTTTTCATACCGAAATGAAATATATTCCATTAACTGCATACAAAAATGGTGAGAATAAACAGGTGACACCATCTTCATTTTCACAATTTTTGGAGCGAATTTTTCCAATTTCAATGTGCTTAGTCGATACGCGACGCATTTTCGTTAATTTATATAACTAACTGTTGTTTTTTATGTGCAAGATAGGACACACGACGTATCTAAGCATGAAAGATAAAAACGATATTTAAAATAACGACTGAACTTGGATCACTCTTCATACCTGTGTATTATTTTCTCCCGTTTTCAAAAGCAATTTTCAAGTCTTCCAGCAATTTCAACTATCAATACAATCAGCGTGTATTGCGTGGGTATTCAATACTAATGAACCACTTTATTTAAGACTCGTATTGAAGCCAGCCATCGAAGGCAATGGTTGAGTTTGAATTTAAAAAAGCGGTCAATTAAGTTAACGTTTTAACTGACGTAGGGGACACATATTGTGACCAGAAATTTTATGGGTCGGTATAATTTGTCACGTCTCTACAAGTAAAAAAACTGTAATTTGTAGATAAGTTTCGCTTATTGTTTGACGTGAAAATCTCGGCGCCTGATTTCGCTAGTCACATTTGAATTACTTAAGTAACGCGAACACTTTGCTTATATTAAAAATAAATAAATTGCGTATTTTAACGTTACTGGAACATATATTGTATTACAATTATAAATTTTAATCAATCACCCCATGACAAAGGATTCTGGCGCCTTCGATCGAAGAGGCTCGACCCTGAATGAATCGGGGATGAGGAGGCAGGGAGTAGAAGAAGAGATTGATTTTAATCAACAAGTAGTAATCTTTGCTTATGTGACCACTTGAATTTATTTATTTTACCAAACGGTTTTGAAAACATTCATTTCCTTTATCAGGGTGTTAAACACTAATTATTATTGGAAGATTATAATCATTTCTTTACAAAATTTAATTTTTAAATATGATTCTAGTATTTGACTGTATAAATATTAAAATAAGCGTAAGCTAAAGCGTAACTTTTAAATAAAAATATAATCTCAAGTGGCTACATAAAAACACACGAATTACACGCTCACAAAATATTACTGAAAGAGTTGAAGAAATTACATCCTTAGATTTCATTTCAGATTTTCCTCGAAATAAGATTGCGCGAATTAATTAATAAAGTAAAGAAATTGCAAACAGCATATAAATTGTCATTTGCGAACGAGACCTCTAATCATTTTGCAATCGAACGTAGCCTTTCAAGATTGCCAAGTGCCAGTTGCCGAATCTCCCCGATGACACGGCCTGGGTCGCGAGGCGGGGAGCGATGCGCAGAAGAAAACCGCCGAAAAATGACCAACTGCGAGTCCGTAGCAAAACCGCCGTAGCGAACTGCAAAAATGTGAAAGCGATTGATCATTGGCAACTTGGCCCGATCCAGTTCCGACTGTCGGTTAACCATCGCCACTTCGGTTAATGAATCCACTGGACCGGCTAATTACATTTTCGACTACTCTGGTAACGACGCCTCCACGAAATAAAGAAGCTGCACGAAATCAGACGGGCACGTCATCGCGGTGTATTGTTTTATTGCGTACATACACAAAAAAGCATTAAAATATAATTTTCTTTCCACAAGGTGTCTGGATTGGTTAGTGCACAGTGATAGTTAAAACTTCCGGTTACTGATTTAGATTAAAATATCCGAAAGTCCAGAATTGGCAGCTTTATAATGGATTTTTATTTTGAATTGGTGTAACTCGGATATTCTTTTTGAATGCGCAAAATCCATCATTTTATCGAGGTTTTAGCCACAAATACTGGTTGGAAGAACCGCAATAATTCATCTTAAGTTATTCATCTACAAAAAGATTTTTTGTAAGAAAAATTTCACCACGTATATAATATATTGGAAACTACTTACTTCTCTGTGGTTAATATAAAATGTTTAACAATAAATCATTTTATTCAAATAAAAATTTCTCTGATTTATTTAAGAATGATTAATTCCTCAATTTGAGTATAATGTCTTGTAATATGCTAATGCTACATTACTTTTTAACACGTAGATATTAAAAAATAAATTTATAAAGCATTACTTAAATCGACGGCTCCTACGTCTAATATCGTAACCCACAAAGCGACGATTTTGAGTTTGTTGTGTATTTCATATGTTTTTAATTATATATTTAATTCCTAGAACGAAAAAAATTTTTTTTTATAATAATAAAACGTTATTTGTTGCAAAATATTTATTTTTCTTTCTTGGAATTAAAGATATAATTAAATACACATGTGTATACACAAAAAACTCAAAATTGTCGATTTGTGGGTTACGATATTATACGTAGGAGCCTTCGAAATATCAACAAAATTTACCATCCGCAAACAAGTAAAAATTTATGATCTAGAAATAATTTTTAAAAAAAATCATCTTTTTCTTAGTTAATAATAACGAAGTTTTTGAAATATTATTAAAAATAAACCAAAGTTGGAGGTTGGTAATATCTACATATATAATGTTGTTAGAATTTTATAACATTTTTTCGATAAAGTACTTCTTTCTTGACCGTAGCACGTAAAGAAAGCGATAAAGCTTGTCTTAAGAATAATATTTTGTTTCCGATATAAAATTATAACGTAAAAGTCGTATGAATATATTATTATACTCGCGTAATGGGGACAATGTAACACCATACTATTAAAAAGTGAAAGACAACTACCGGCCAGAAAAAACCGGCCATGTATGGTAATGAAGACTAAATTCACCAAATAAACTAATCATTGCCACAATTATTAATTTGAATAGGAAGGAAGGTATATATTTGTATTATGTGTGTATGTACATTATACGACAGGTGGAATTATTACTGGTTAGGTACTGATTTCACACTTTCATATGATACAGTTTGATATATGTAATAGAAAGATGAGATTTGACAATTGGCAACTCAATTTTTCAATATATAAAGTCATAAATATGGGTGGGCTGAAGAATTACGAGAACAGGATTCGTGGCAAATATAAGAAAGCAGAGAAAATTGGTGTCTATTTTCTCTGTACGGCGTACATGACAATAAACGATATTTTGCGGTAAAATTTCTTTACTAGTACCCAAATATTTACGCAAGTAATTAGACACCCATAAGATGGTCTCCATTCTCTTATCTGTACCAGCTATGCTAGGCACTTATCCTGATATAGCTATTGGAGCGTGTATTACATTTTTGCCTCTTATATTGCTTATTTACATTCTTCTTCTTCTTTCTAGACCGTTAGTGCCATTTACTTGGGATAGGCCTTCCTTGTCCGCTTTTTTAATTGAGCACGGTTTTGTGCTGTGCTGTCGTCGAGCTGATCTTCTTTTGGGTCTTCGACCGTCGTCAACCAAGTGGCGCGCGGTCGTCCACGTTTGCGTTTTGTCGTTGACAGGTTTAGAGTGAGCTTCACCACATGGACTTCTGGGCGTCTCTAGATGTGACCATACCATCGTAGACGTTTCTCTTTGGTTTTGTCTTTAATTGGGGCAATTTTAAAGCTACCCCTTTGTGTGCATTTCGAACTTTGTATGCAGTTTATTAAGGTGTTGTTTGCTGGTCGCCCAGTATTCCGCACCGTATAAAACAGCGGGTCTAATGGCTGTTTTATATATTTGTCCTTTGACCTTAAGAGGCATTCTTCTGTTGCACATTATGCCTGTGAGTTGTCTCCACTTCATCCAGCCTAACGTAGTTATGTGAACATCATTGTCATTTTTTCTATCATTACTAATTTTTTTTTTTTTTTTTTTTTTTTTTTTTTTTTATTTGTTTACGCCCATTAGGCTTTTACATAAAGAGTATAAAATAAATTTCAAAAAGCACATACATTAAAAGTTTCAGGAATAGCACCAAATCATGAGTATAAAAATTAAAAATGTAGAGTAGGTAACGAGCAGCAATGCGTATAGGCTTTTACATAAAAAAATATATCATAAAATTAAAAAGAACATACATTAAACAATATAAATTACAAGTAGCAAATTATTAAAAGTACCAGGAATAGCACCAAAACATGAGTACAAAAATTTAAAATATAAAGTACAAAGCGGCAATGTGTACGAAAAATATATATTCCCCACCATTACATATTATATATATTATAATAATTGAACCTAGGTATTTAAATTGTGTCACTGTGGGTAGTGTCGTAGGACTAATGGAGTTCTGGATGTTTTTAGCGTTAGTGATACCATCGAAGATATTTACGTACCGTCATGGCTAAATGTTATATTTATAACTTTTGCCGGATAAATCCTAGTTTAAACCTTTGGCATAACCCGGTGGTCAAATAACACCGAATTTTAATTTTTTACGCCCAAACAAAAAGCGAGGTAGGTGTCCTTCGGCGAAGATGTGTAGGTGACAATATTGCGTATGTGTGAATTTTTTCTTCCCGCAGAAAACTTCAGCCACTGGAAGTCAGCCTCTGAGTGAAGAAGTGTAGTTAGTGCCTGTGGGACTGTCAATTGTTGTGAAATGTCGATATGACTTGAGTAGCGATATTGAAATGAATTTTGCCAAAAGGTTGGCGATACCCAAGTGGAAACCATTCGCAAGATCCAACATGTTTTTCGGGATCTTTGTTACGAGCATCTCACAGATAAAGGTCTTGTAACCGTTTCAAAGACGCCCGGACATTCGGTGGACATCATCGTCCAGGTAGACGTTCAACAAAGCCGAAACAATAATGTGATTGACCAAGTGCATTTGGTCATGCAGGATGATCTTATCATAGTTCGAGAACTTGTGAACGAGTTGGGAGTAAGTTTTAAATCGGTACATTGAATTTTAACCGAGGATTTATGCTTAAAGTGAGAAATAATATCATGCTTTCTTTAAAAAATACTAATTTAATTGAAGAAAAACATGACAGAAAGTAAGGGAAAAATGAAGAAGCAGCTATGGAATGTAGGTTTCCACATTACTGTGAAATCATAGAGGTTAAACAAATGCTATAAATCGATAAACTTCTATCTTAAAGTATCGATATGTTTTTTGGTAAACAACCGTAATACTTTATTTCCGTTGCTCAAAATATTTTTGTTGAAAATGCATAATGTTAGAAAAAGTCGGTTAAATCATGTTTAGAATACACTTTACTAAAATTTTTACCGAGAAGTCATGTAAAGTTACTCAAAAGTAAGAATTAATACGTAAAATATCAAAAATTTCTTTAGAAAAATAAATATACATTTTTTTTTATTTCCCATCAAAAAAGGATTCAACACAATTAATAGTTATCGTAGTTACGAAACAGATTTAGTCCTGTGGATATGGCTACAAGTAAGGTTTAAGAATCGAGTCTGTGGATAGATGACTATCTTGTAGAATCCAAATAATTTTTCACAACGGGTTTAGGTACTACCTCGATGAGCTCCGTTCAGTATTAAATCGGTACTGGACAATGTTTTTCCTTAATGTTTGGTGATGAAAGTGAGCGTAATTGATAGAATGCCTATTTGGTGGCCAATGCATACAAAGAACTTGAATTCAATAGGTACTGAAATGTGATTCAAGACCGGATTGAACAGCGAATGTAATATATCATGTTATGTCATAATGGAACTTGTAATAATGATGCATTATTGGAACATTTGTCATATTTATGTCATTACAGACTCAATAATCATAGAAAAAAGGAATGATATTTCTATTAAATATCTTTATGTTTAACGTTTAAACCATAATTGGGGTTGAATAAATTTTATATTAGACGGTTATAGAACACTTGGAATGGATAATAATAATTATAATAGTGTTCAGTATTTGCATTTCTAGGCATTTTATGTTTCTCGCGAACAAGATCTGGCATTTAAGGTCACAACCCTCTTTCTTTTTTTGCTTCATCCCGCCTTGTTCAAACAGTTGAAAACTACTCGTAAAGTGAAGAGTATCGTTTGTTGTCGTGTTGAAAGAGCAATTGACTCTCGAAGTAACCTTTCGAATCAAGTGTCTTTGTCGAAATTGAATGAGTTTGTCAAAATAAGAAAATAAATATTTATTAAGCGCTCACATTGGAGGATCTGTGAAATCAATCGGTGAATTTATCGAACATCATAGTGAATCAGACTTCGAAAAAGAAAAATGGTCTCTTAATGGTGAGTTCGTCTATTTTATCCGTGCTTTATTCTTAAAAATAAAGTCCATTCGTTTCGTACACCCCTTCCACACCATTGTTCCCGTCATCCATCCACAACCCCGTATTTTGAGTCCCGGCGATTCATGTCAGGAACAAATAGTATATTTAAGGGAAGTTTGAATTTATCATTCAACAGCAATCGGGCAGTTAAACAGATATCGAATTTGTGGTTTCAATGGTAAATCCTACGATTTGATAGAATGTATTAGTAAAGTAATAATACGCGTCTAATGCAGCGGCAAATTGTGATAATATTATGGTGCTGTAATGTAATGCGACCCCAAGCTACTCGATACTAGTTGCACACAATTATTAAATTCACTGGGAATCAACGATTTAACAATGTATGCAACAGAACGATCGATCACAAGTAAGCGGTTTATTGAAATTTTGACGTTAATTAAACTCTAAATATTATGATATATTTAACTAACGCGCTACGTGATTGGCACATGCTTATAGGCATTTGCGGCAGGTTATAGTTGTATTGTGTATGTGCATACACGTTTAAATAAAATTGTGTTTACCGCTTTACAATGTATTACTATTTTTAAATGAGTTATTTACTAAAAAAGTCTTTCACTTACACAAGTAACCACTAATAATATTTAAGAATTATTTGCGGTGATTTATTATAAAAATTTGTCTAGCATTGGAAGACTATAGGTACACATTTTTTTTTAATTTTCTGACAATAAGAAATTGTCAAAAAGACAACATAATAAATAATATACTTATTAATATATATTAATAAAAATATATATTTTTTTAATTTTCAACACTTTTTTGAAAATATTTTGTAATATTTGATAGCTACTGTAATATGTAGGTGGTATTTCAGAATGATCCTAATTTACTTGTGACCGACATTATTTTGCGCAATCTGTAATTTATTCAAAAAAATACGACTACATACCTACATGTAATCAAAATAAAATGTTAGTAAAGCTTTGCATAATATTATATTGCTAGTTTCAAATCTAATTTATTCCTCATTAATCAAATAAATGGCATACTTATTATTAAAGACGCATTTTATTTTCTTTACGTATATTATTCATTTGATCTGTTGATGTATGTACTTTTTTAATAAAAAAACTGGTCTTACGACAGTACAACAATTATAATTGTTGTATATATGCTCATGTTAGATGTAATAAGGTATCGTACCCCTAGGAAATTATTGAACCAGACATTAATAACAGCGGTTGTCTAACGTAGCTATCAATCAAATGCAAAAAATATGCTCGCGTACCCGTGAGTAAAATATTTTATATACAGTGAAGAAATGTAGGCCTTTATATGGAACAGATGTCTGACAGTTGTGGTCGTTATTTCTGAGAACTTAAGGAGAAAAGCCATAAAAATTGTAACACCAACGACAGCAGACAAATGGTTTTTATCTCGGTAATCCGGTTAAGGTGGTCAACGAAGTCTGTTACTACGAAAGTATAACAGTGAGTTATAAGTTTTAGACATGTGACAGCTGTGTAAGAATATTTTGTTGCATACTCATTTATAATCAAATGTTAAAATAAACTAGAGCAAATAGTTTACCAATATTTACTATGAGCCCTAGAGTTACGAAAGCGTACGCGGTTAAATCATATTTTTCTGTTTCCCATAATATTTTCTTATTGAATCGAATGTATTTGACAGAGCTTACAGACAAGTACTTCGATAGTTCTTTGCTAAACTGTTGACTGATTATTTTGATTATATATGATTATATATGATATAAATTTTAACTTATTTTTAAGGAGGATAATAAATCTCTAGCATTACACCACATTACCAAGCAACACGTACTTGACAGATAAAAAAGCCTTGTCTAGCACAGGACTACAGTAGCTGTGGCCACATACTTTCCACTTCTGTATCTGTTTATTGCTCCGCTTGTGTTCTTCCGCTACTTTCTGACAGTCTGCGGTTATTGGTGGTCTACATTTGCAAGGCAAATTGATTTTATTTTGATAATATTACTATGTATTCATTTCTTTTTTCACTTCCGCTATAAATCTAACATTCCATTAGTTTCATCACATTGGCACCCATGAATTCTTTCTTCGTTAAATATTTTCACATATAAATCAATTTCGTCTAAAGGCTACACTTATTTATTTAATATCACGCCGTTACTTCGCGAGGGTAGGCAGAGAGGATGGAGAGCCACACTGTTCCGTCCCGACACATAATTCTTACATCATCCACATTCATGGATCTTCGAATACAAGAGAATTCGTTAGTCAGAATACAAGTTACGTCCTAACAGGACTATCTACAGGATCTGGTGAATTTGGTGACATGTTTTGTCTTACGGTGCCGCCCTCTCTTTCTGGCGCCGTCAACACCTGCGTCATATTTTTATCTTTCTTACCATTCTTTCGTTTCATATACCCAAACCATCTGAGCCACCCATTTTTATTCTATTCACTTTGTTAAGATCAGCTTTACACTCTCCTAATTTGTTCATTCTTTACTCTATCATAAATGGTTTTCACACACATGTCCAAGTGATCTCATTTCCAATGCATTCAGTTTACTTTCGTTATTCTTCTGCCAGGTTCAGGCTTACTTCCATACATAATTGTTGGTGTCAGAATTCCATTGTGCACCTTAAATCTTGCCTCGGCTGACAGGTTTCTACTAGAAATTATTGCATTCAAAGCACCGTTCACTTTATTTCTCGCAGTCGTCCTCCTCTTGATATCTTTCTTGGCTTTCACTCTATCGATCATGCTTCCCAAATACACAAACTCATCTACCAACTACAAAAAGGTTTTAAAGTAACTATATTTCATACATATTATTATTTATATATGTGTATACATTGTTAGTATATGATGTATCTTGAGAAGGGACCATTGGCCCTGAAACGTATTGATATTTTCAATATATGGTGAAAACAAAGTACATTTTTACTAATTATATTAATATTGTCACTACAAAATCATTTTTCTCTTCCTCCGAAGAGGGAATAAACTTAGTTTATTTATACGTCGGCCCCCGTAGTCCAGTAGGCATGACACTCGCTTCTCACACCGGAGGATCTACGTCTATGTGATTTTCTTAAGGCTGTGTTTTGTGAAGTATTTCGCTGCATTAATTAGGCCTCATGGCCTGTAGAAGCGTTAAAAAACTAAATTGAAAGTATATATTGAAATGAAAATGTATAGTAATCTCTTTTTTAATTTTTACTTTAACAATTCAAAAGGCTCATTTACAGAAGCGAAACACATCACAAAATACACACAAGCTTGAATAAATATCAAATTTTTATTGTGACCTCATCGGGAATCGCACCCGAAACCTCGGTGTGAGAAGCCAGTGTCTTGCCCACTGGGCTACGAGGGCCGTTTGCTACAATGATAATTAATTAAGTTAATTATTAAATTAAAAAAAATTATATTCAATATTTTGATTTTCAGTCTTTCCAAGAAATATGGGTGAACATTTTAACACACCAACCTGTTAATTCATTTTGACACGCCAACTTGTTGATTCATTTGAAAAATTCATTCAATAAAGTTATAAATATATGTATATACTGGAAATTGGAGTTAAACTAGTTTAGAATCCGTGCGGAATCACTCGTCGACACAAGACAGACGGGAAAGCAATACTTTGAACAAACGGTTAAAAAACCAAGTAACCAATAAACATGAAACGAGTTACACGGTAAAAAGCGAAACTGACCGATGCATCGCCAGTGAAAGTTTTTACAGGCTGACATTGCAAGTCTTATTATTTTGCTGAGTCTTCGTGGTACAAGAACAAGTGCAGAAAGTGCTTTCAGTAGTGACAGCGGCACTGTTTTTAAATAATAAAAAGAAAATAACTTCTGGCAAAAAACCAACCTGCGTGATATTATTGTGCTGAATAAATTATCAACTTGCGAGTTATTTCTTAACTTTCAGAGCATTTGAGGTTGATATATTGAAAGATTTTTTTAGATGATATGTATTTATTGTAAGTAATATTATTAAAGTTATTTTTCAGAATTTTTACCTGGAAGAGGTATATAGAGAATCGCTGGTCAATAAAGATTATAGGACCTTGAGGTTTTAAAGGAATGTCTCAAAATAAACAGCATCTAAAAATATATATACCAATTTTCACACGGTGGACACACGATGTAGCTTTCAATCGAGAAACTAGGTCGAGGACGAGTTGTGGGACAGACGTTCTTGGACCAAATAAGAATTGGGGAGATATGGGATACCTTAAAGCAGATTTTATAAAATTTCCATTGCAGTACCTTGAAAGTGCGCCGTAATTAATTAGTTAAAATTGTTACTATACAGTGCATGTAATAATTCTGTATAAAATTATTAATAACACTAGGAAATTTAGAGTCAATTGAAAAATTTATAATTTTAACTTTGACTTACCAAGATTTTGACTCTTATTATTTGTTTTCAATCTAAGCAGTTTAGCACAAATGAAAAATCAGTACGCAAGACCTGGCATTAGTTTGTTCATTATAATTATTTGTCACTTGTTGAATGAAATAATTTATAAAATTTTTCAATAGGTTGTGCCATCAGCTGTCTCTTTTTACTTCGCGGAGAGCCAGCAGAACTATTACACTTAGTAAGGAACTGGGAGCAAGACGAGTAATTTTACATAATGGAAGAGTTGTCCCATAGCCCAGGGCCATGGTCACGGTGCAGGATTGCTGTGAATGCACTGTCAGATGAAGGAGGCAAAAAAGATCACGAAACTGTATTGACACTTTAATTTTCTCTTTGAACGGTGGGCATGTCTTTGTTAACGCGAAACGGAAAATCCGACGGGAAATTCAACTAGCGTGAAAACAAGGCTGTGTCGACTTACTCGTAATTAACGCCACTTAAAGTTTGTAGACTGAGATAGTTCCATACCAGAATATCATATTTTAATTGATTGTCTAAATGGATGCAAGGGAACATCACTTACCGTGAAGAAAATTACCTCTTGTTGTAAATGTACATTCGCAAGTAGGAATAATATTACAATATTTTTAGTATCTCTCCATTGTAAAAGTATTACACGTAATAAGAACCCTCAAAATCTTTTCATTTTCTGTTATAAAGTATGTATTATATCCGATACTCAAATTATAACAAACTGGATCCAGCAACACATGGGTGAATATTATATATACATTAAAAAGAATATCGCTTCATACTCTGGTCAAAAAATATAAACTGTTTCACGGGAATCACACATTTTCAATCACTGATGGGGATAGCGTGGATGTATGAAATATGTAGAATAAGTTATATAAATAACATTTCTTAGGGCGGAATCGGTGAACGTTGCATTGTGTAAAGTGATCACTTAAGCCAGCCAACACAGGTCGTAAGCCCCGTGTACGCCCAATTAAGGCTTCCATACATGCTTCGTCTTTGAGAGTCATCTATTATCAGTTATTTATCTTCATTAGTTAATTTTATTGTTTACAAGATTTTGTTTAGAAGATATAACATAAATCAGTTATTTAGCTTCGGGATTAAATACAAACGTTATCCAGTTCCGAACAAAGATAATGATTTATTGTTATATTTGTGCAACACTGTTTCAGCTTGATTACCACGTACATAGGTGCACGAAGAACACAATTTTTGTGAATGTGTCGAAAAAATTTGAGCACAATGAAAGCTATTGTGATGGGTCAAAAGGCTGTTAATTCCATTCACGTGCACAGCACTAGTGAGTTAGAAGAGAAATTATCCGTGTGAATTGCTTTGCAGCTTGAAATTCTGTCAATGAGTGTTTACTGAAAATATACAGTATTTTACGCATCAGAAAAGACCTAAAAATAAACCAAAAAATCTACCAATTTTTTAAAGCGCTCACATTATGTGCATACATGTTAACACTTTCCTACTTTCATGTAATATATCCAAATCAACAAAGCACCCTGGAAGACATGTTACTAATATGAGTGTTATGCAGATTGTGAATACGAATATTAGTAGGCGCAGGTCACTTATTAGTAAAAGCAACAAGGTATATTACATCCATACAGGTTGATTGCATATAAGATAGGACCATGGAAATCAAAATAATAGATGATAATGTTTAAGTGACTTATCATTTCAATCAAATTTATAACTGACTTTTGATATAATCACCTGAGCTTATATATTATATTTAACCAACCGGTTTCGAAAATTATCATTTCTTTTTTCAGGGTGATAAAAATACAAATAAAGCTCATTATGAATTGACTTAATAGATTTAAATCTACCTTTTTGATATTTTTTGTTGATTTTTAAAAAAATGTGAATGCCATGTTCCAAACATTAAAAAGGAAATTATCAAGACAATTTTTAACAGTTCAGATATCCATTTTATTTGATATTATTGATAATTTTTTATGACGATATTATAACAAAAAAATTCGATATGGAATATGTGGTCCAATTCTTATACACGTTTATAAAATTATTTCTTATAATATACATTTCCACTTTTTTTGTAAGTTTCATTTTTGATACTTGGTGTGTCCTTTGTTCTACTGCTATAAATATTTTTTGTTTTTCTTATTACCAACAAATCGCTTGTCTATTACCGAGTTTTATAATCATGGTTTTTTCTTTGTCTGTTTTTACTGTTCCAAAATTCGTATATCGTGTAAAGTGGGTAAATCAGTACACTCCATCCGTGGTAATATTATATTGCGCAATATCGCTGCGAATGTGCCGCGAATAATCCGCACTCCAGGATGTTAAATTCGAAGATAGCAATCGATGCGAGATCGCCTGGCCGCGGCACCGTATGCAAATCGCCTTGTTTATGTATTATTATCGATCTCGTATTTCTCCGTCAGCAGTGTCGTGGACACTCCATTGCGTAACACAATCCTATCCGAAGTTGTGGACCGGTGAATGTAGGGCGGTAGTTTAAACCGGATCAGTGAAAGTTGGCCGACTCAGGTGACAACTTGGTCCGCCGAAGAACGCCCAAAAAGTACAATTAGACCGGAGAAAAATCTCACCGGTTTTCCTTTCTCTCGCCGGTGAGTTATCGACAATCTCAGTGTGTTCGTCAACGTGACTGGAGTCATTTTTTCCAAATACTTTGATCGAATCACTCGATTTATACATTAATACCTTTCTCTTTTCATGAGTAACTTAACGGTGTTCCGATGGAAGGTCAGCGGAGTTAAGCTTGTTACTAAGACAGTGCGTATTTCAGGAATGTAACAACGTAATTTTATACGAAACAATTTTAGCTACGAAAAAAACCTTGGTGGTGAAAATTCTCATGGCAAAAGTATAATCATGTATCTTTTTATGTTTTTTGGTTTCTTTGATTTTGAAATTAAGTACTCAAATAATATTATTCTCCTCAATCGGTTTATAATAAATAAACTGTGTATTAATATTTATTATGTTCCTAATATAAACGATCCTCTTCTATTAATCTCTATTAGTGAGAGGTAACACGTATCATAAAAAATGCATTCGGCTTTCGATTTATGCAGATATCATACTTTACAGCAATTGTATACAGTTGAAATAAGCTCTATTAAATAAGTATTCGTGGGAAATAAATCTTAACATTACATTATCTCGTAATATTCCATTATTATTATTATATTTTCTACATACAGATATTATTATTATATTTGCTATTATATAAATTAATAAGATTTTAATAAATCATAATATATTGTGAGATAAATAGTTAATTTCACTCTTTTTCGTGATGTATATTTATTTTTACGTGCAGCACATTTCAATGTACTGACTCTGCCTGCTCCGACTGCTTTAAAGTATAACTTATCCGAGATCGCAAATTATACAAATATTCAAAAAAGGCTGTACTTAAACACAAAAGATATTTTATTGTTGAGATTACAAACTAATAATTCATATTTATGGTTATCGGAAGATCGGAGATGAATCTTCGATCTTTGAGTCAAGAAGAAAATGCGTTAGCGAACTGAATGATTTTTGGAAACAAACAAAATTCACTGAGTTTAACTAGAGATTTTTTTATCCAATATTGTTAACATTCGAACCTTTCTATATGTCGAATCCATTAAAGATAACATGATGGTTTTCTTACAAAACGTTCACTGCACGCATGGGATTTGCATGAAATCGAAAGTGAAATAGGAAAACCTGTGGCAAGAACATGAATAAATTTTCCGCTTCAATTACTATTTACTTGGCGGAAGGAAGATTATAAAAAGTTGACGTGATAATTGAAATTCACCGGAACGCACGCTTTTAATTGGAATTTTTAATTCGACAAATATTATACTATTGAGACGGCGCTCCGTTCCGTTACATGTACCTATTCGTAACGAAAATTTCACAAGAAATATTTTAATTAAGTAAGCCATAACACAAAATACGTAATGGCATGTTTGTTATGAAAAAAAATAAATAATTATATATAATATTATAAATGTCTAGCGAAATTTGTAGATTGGCAGATAAAATGGCAAATTTATCATATTTTCAGTCGATAATAAAGCATTATATTAAACAATATTTGCCTTTTCGAAAAATTTTCGATTTGCGGTTGAAAAATATGACTTTGTATGAAATATAATGTACAGTAACTATAAATATAAGCCACTTAAAGTGCAATGGAAGCCTTCATTAATGTAGTGAATTGAAATTAATTAAATATTTAAATTAAAATATTTGTTAAAAAAGTAGTGAAATTTATAAGTTTTTGATAAAATATTAAATGAGATCAAATACTAATAATAACATCCTAATATTTCGAAATAATACTAATACTAATGTTCTGAAAATTCGAGAATTCTTTACAAATGGCGGGCATTTATAAATATACTAATAATAATAATGAAATTAATAATTCGGAAGAAATAAAGAACATGTCATATATCATTGTATTATAATATATCAATCAAAAAGACTTTAGAAGTTATAAAAATATCAACGTCATTTCATAAATGAAAAGTTCTTAGGATAGCATAAAAGTGGTGACAAATTTGTCACATATTGTAATGTCTGGAAAATTATCTCGTTTAAGAACGAGATTAAGAGGTAAATCGTGATAACCGTTTGCTGCTCAACGCGACAGTCAGCTGAGCAGGTTTCACGCTTGGAGGTCCGCGCAGTGATGTCTCTTTGCGGAGAACATGGTGCGGGCCGCTTTTCTTCAGACAAACTAGTCGAGATCTCGCTTTTCTTCGCGCTTATCTTAAATCGCTAGAGAGTGGACTGGACACTTGTCTATGGTAATTTTTCTGCTGAATCGCCGCTGACAGATTTGCCAAAGAGGTATCTACGGTAAGTTATTTTTAGTACGGGTCAAATTGCCGTTACGTTGAATCAAAAAATAATCCTATCACGTTTGATGAGGATTCCAAGTAAACAGTTAGATAATAACTGTTCCGAAAATTCGAGAATTCTTTACAAATGGCGGGCATTTATAAAAATATATAATAATAAAAGATTGTATGTATCTATGTTCCCATACACAACTGATCCCTAAAATAGGTATGTGTTTGCAATGACCTAGTTTTTTTGATGATTGTTTAAAATGTATGCTTTATTTTTCTCGTGAGGATTGAATTAATTATAAACATATTTTTTACATGTCAGTTAAAAGCAAATGTAGTCCATCAATTGGAATTAATTTTAATGTTTCGATTAATTTTTATCACTTCATATTTTGTCAGGCACATTAATTCAAACACATGAATATTTTTCATCCCCGAATCACTAAACTTTACACAAAATTGATGAAAATTCCATTAAATATTACCCCATTTCGTGGGTTGAACACAGAGGGTAGGGTTGGTATCACCCCCGAATTATCCATCAGTCTCCAGGCACTCACCTTTTTTTCTCTTGGGCAGAATTCTCACGGCATCCGTCACTATTATCAGGAGGGCGAGCGCCGCTAGCGTGCGGCTTGGTCCCTTCATGGCGAGTCTCCTGACGGAAATCCTTTTAGCACTGCACACTAATGTCAAAACACACCGGCACACAGACGCAGAGCGGCTAACGACACCGTGTATCAAATGATCCGCCCGACTAGTCTAGATTTCCACTTATGCGGCCGTACCGGCAATGTCCGCGCCACTATATTAAACCTTTCGCTCTGCCACCTCCGTCGTGATTGGTCGACGGCAGCCAATGGGGAGCGAGCGCGGGTAACAGACGTCACAGCAGCGACCCTGGCGGCAGCTGGTGTACTTAACTTACGGTATCACATAAATTTTGAAAAATCGTATAATATTGGCGCGTTGAATTGCGAAAAATGTTAACTATTTGTAAAGTGAGAGGTTAGTGCTTAGATAATTAGGTAGTTTTCGTACGTGGGCTTTGTTTAATTAAAATCATATTACAGTTGGGCAATAATGTTACTGACCACCATATTCATATTCTTAAATTCTGCACATGAAATAATTCTAAATATACGGTGAAGAGATTCACATATTAAAATCACGTACACCGTTTATTAAAACTTAAGATGTGAAGTATTTTAATATATGTGAAAGTATTGAATACCTATAATTATTATTTATTTATTTATTTATATATGGATGATTTGTAAAGCGTCGTTTTTGTGAGAATACACCCCAAAGGCAGGTTCCATATTCCATATATAACTCCTAATTTCGTAGAGGTTTATTATTATAATTTTAAAATATATTTTTAGGCAATGTTTCAGAAGTTTTTCATACAAGCATAGATAAGATTTTTTATTATGTAAAAGTTATATTGCGTGTGTTTTCTGTAAAATGTCGCTAAGTTCACATTTAAGATAAATGGAGTGGACGAGGAAAATTTGTGTGTAGAAAAAGTTTGCAGGTCGTCTGAAATCGGCAATTAAAATTTTCAGCTACTTATTTTTACAAGAAAGTATGCGGCCCAGTATTTTCTAAAATAAAAGTCAATCATTTTCTAAAATCAAACAGGTAAACGTTTGTAAAAACACCAAATGTAGCAAAGCAATGAACAATTCAAACTCTATTTCTATCCTTATATATCAAACCATGTTAAGTAAACATAGTAAAGTCTGATTTTAAATACAAACAAAGTTTTTAAGTCAAACTTTAACATCAATCGTTAGATGTGATTACTTTAAGAGACTTCCCACCTTTTGGTAGTAGCCCAACGAATGAATATATAAAATGTAATACCCTATATAAATATTGAAAAATAAAATATAAAATTTTAATCAAACAAATTAGAGTTTTGTTTATGATTTAAATAGTTACATTTTTAAGATATTTTATCACCACAGTAGGCGTCGCTAGTTTTAAGAATTAATAACACATATTAAACATTGTCTAGTAGGTACGAGATTATAAAGGTCAATATTTTTGGAATTTTTTACAGCTTTTTAAAGCGCAGAATTCTTCCTTGAGCATGGCTCATGGATACGATCCCGTCGAATATAAACATATTTTTTAATGATGGAATTTGAATATTGTCTAGGTACCTATTGATTATTGTTAGCTGACTCAAAAAATGCATAATTTGAAAAAAGGTAGTGCATTTGGATGCAATACCATTTTTTACTAGTGGATTGTTTAAAATACATATATACATATATTGTATATAAATTAGAAACTAAAAAATATGTTCTTTTCATTAGTTATATCGTGTTTATTTTACAGTGTTTACTGAATAATACTTTTTACAAGTGTAAATATTTTTTGTACTTTACTTTGTTCTTATAACAAATAAATAATGTTGTTTATAATTATGGAGAATTTGTTAATTAATTGAGAAATCCGAAAAATGTAAAAGTTTTTTAGTGGCAATAAGATCTAATTAATAAACTTTAACAAAAGTTTGTGATTATAAAAAGTGGTGTGTGCCTTACCCAAATGGACGAAAGATATCATTAATTATTGATTATTTATTTCTGTACGTAATATATTAACATATTGAAGACATTGGTTCGTGGCTGTGGGAGGAAAATGAAATACTAAAACAACAAAATAAAGTTTTGATTAATTTACCAAAAAGTCACTGGACATGAATTTTATTAAAACATTATTTTTAAATCACACTTTTTCGCAATTTATCACTCGTGGAAAATTTTATCATCGCTCGCTAGAATATTCCCACACAGGTTCGTAGAGAATCAAGCTCACAAAAGATACAATATACAAAAGAAAAAAATGGACCTGTTGTCATTTCTCGTTAGACCCCCCAAAACAAAAAATATTCAGTACAGTAAAGTAAATGTTTAGAATATAAATATTATACGGCTGTATTCTGAAAATAGCAACATTGCTATTTCTGTATCTTGACATTTATTGTATAACATTGTAATGCCGCCAATTTGAACGTTTTAAGTTTGACAGGTTTGAAATTAATGAATTCAATCAATCCGAAAACTCTAAAACGTAAACATACGTTAACTTATTCATAATTTGTGAATATAGTAATATTGTTATATTCAGAATTCGGCCGATAGTAAGGGTTTAATTAAATATTGTGGGTTGTATCTATAACGCATAGATTCATAAGTTCTGTTGATGATCAAATAATAGGTTTGAGATTGCACTGAAGTTTTTTCATGAATTATTTCTTTTTACTCCCTTTATATTAACTCGTGGCGTCTGCTTGTCTTCTTGTCTGTCATTTTAAATCCCTTTCCCATGATCCAATCGAGCTGAAACTTTGCAAGCAGACTCGTGACGACGATCAAGAAGATCTATCAAATTTTCATTAAAAAGAATTAATAAATTATTGGATTTTTAAAATTTTTTGGTTTTTTTCATACAACTTACTAAGTTGTATGAAAATATTTCAACGCATCTGGTAGACACGGAACCTGATTATAGTACAATTTTGGATTTTCGGAACTTTTTTACTCCCTTTTGTAGCGTCGCTCGACCGAAACCCAACGCGTAGGTTAAACGCCAAACCAGTTTCCACTAGTAAATGAGAAAGGGAATATAATAAAAACTTGGTTTTTATGGGTTACTGTTTTATGGAAGGTTCATTCATCACGTTAAGCTTTTATTTTAAAGAAGTTAACCGTGGTTAAGATATTACCAAATATTTAATATTAAATTAATTATTGTGCACAAGCCAAATGGATTAAATTTCTTATTATGTAAAGAGTTGGGATCAATTTATCTTAATTTATTTAAACACATACCTAATACGTAAATTGTTTTCGGTGACATCAAAATTTCATTAATTTTCTAATACGAAAGTTTTAAGCGAACATAATACTATCGAACGATATGATCAAAATTATCCCTAAACAGTGAACAATATTATTTATGACCTCGTACGAAACACCCTGTATATAAATAAATTCTCAAGAAAGAATTTCGCAAAAATTCTAGAAAGAGAACCAATTAGTTTCAATTTAAAATACTAAAAAAGGGTGAATTTTTTGTGCTGACCATAAATTTCGAAATCTATACTTATAAAACTCACTGTCTGTCTGTCTGTTCTTTATACAAATCTATAACGTTTATTCGATTCGATTCAAACTTTGCATACTTATGCTTTAGAACCCGGCGGGTAACATAGGCGACATTTCCCTCCTATTCTTTTACCTCTTCCCCTCTGCCTGATATATTTTCGATGTAAATTTATACCGTTTGACCGATCGGACTCAACATTTGGAAACTTATTCTTAAGGACTCGGCGGGTAACCTAAGCGACATTTCACCCCTATTCTTTTGTCCCTTCCCCTCCATCTGTACCGTTTGACTGAGCGGACTCAAAATTTGGAAAGTTATTCTTAGAACCCGGCGGGTAACATAGGTAACATTTCCCCTCTCCTCTTTTACCCTTTCCCCTCCCCCTGATATATTTTCAATGCAAATCTGTATCGTTCGATCGATCGGACTCAAAATTTGTAAATTTATTCTTTAGGATCCGGCGGGTAACAAAGGTGACATTTCCTCCCTCCCTTTTACCTTTTCCCTTCCCCTTGATATATTTTCGACGCAAATCTACACCGTTCGAATCAAACCTTTGATTCCCCCCAAAAATTTATTTTCAACTTAATCCTTAAACCGTGCAATGCCGGGTACGAGCAGCTGGTATATTATATTTATGATTGGTATGAAACATATAGTAAAAAAATATTTTATTCATACGCAATACTTGATATACAGCAATTACTATGGGAAAGGAATGATATTTTTTGTTAGAATCAAGATATTAAAGATATCCGTTTATGGGTTTATGTCTTAAAATCAGCGTATTGAAAATATTATCTGTGTTTGATTAATGCAAATACTTTATGGTGTAAGAGAGTTAAATAATGGAGAAATATAAGAAAAATACATAGGACTAACCTACATCGATTGAAATCACGTCTGAAAAGTAGTTTTTCTTCCTGTGATAGGCACGCTAGATACTTATGTAATCAATTAATCCTTGGGTCTTAATGGAGCTCGACACATTCATTCACCCGCGTGCCGTCTTGTTTAAGAACGCAGTACGTGGTGTTTATTCCTGAAATTAACGTAGTTTTATAAAGTCGTAACCGCTCTTAACAGCGATTTAATTTGTCGCTGTACGAAACTAAAAACTTGACTGTTTTAAAATATTTATAAGAATGAAATTAATTACTAGAGCATTCTTTTAATCTCAAGTGGTTGATTTGGTTTTGCCTTTCACTATTGAATCATAAAAAATAATCTAGATTAGGTATGGTAAAAATATCAATTTCTCTTAACGTCATCGATGACGTACAACGTAATAATGAGTATAATGTTATATATAAACACAATACGCTTTGTATTCAGCAATGTAAATATTTTATTTTATTTAAGTTTGATTAGAGTATTGTTAAATATAATTTAAATATATCTAAATATTTAATCCAATTTATTGAAATATTCACAAATTGATACATAAACGTAATTCAAACGAACGGATTCAATGAATAGAACATGGGATTGTTTGGCAAATATATCTCTGAAGGCGATGTTTTTGTAGCATACCATAAAGATGCACGCTTAAATATTCCTAATAAAAAAATAAAAACTTTTCTAATCAGCTGGATATTTCAAAACTATTTTTTAAGAAATATCATTATATATTTATGTATTTACACTCTGTATTAAAAATTATGTTTTTTTAAATATGTCTACGAACAACAAAACAATGAAAATTGTAACATACAGACATTTTAATTACCAAATTACTAATTGGTAAAAATATCAGGTAGAGGGTATACTGAAGAAATGATCCACCGTTGACCCTCACCTTCGAACTGGGAAATGTTCGCTTATTTCTAGTAGCCATCTTTTTTTTATGTTATTGTATCGACCTTAAAATTTTTAATAAATCTGTCTTTTTATTTTATTTTCTTCGTATTATAACTAATTTTCTTACATTTGTATAAGTGTGTGTTAACCTAGAATAAGAAAACTTTAAATTGAGTGATATATAGGTTTGACCTAGTGGGGTGTTATTAGTTAAATAAATAAAAAAGTGTATTTCTACTTATATTGTAATAATGTATAAACTATATGCACTTTTGAAATGTAATGAAGAAATAAATAAATAAAATTTAAAAACCCACTAAGTAATTTTTTTTTTGCAATTCTTGATGGTGCACGAAACGTTTATCAAAATTCCCAAAAGACGTTTCTGAATTTGTGCGCAACGTTCTTATTAAATTGAAATCTTTTGTATTTTGAACGTAGAACAGAACGACAAACTGACGCATACCGGCATTTGTAGAAACATTTTTGAAACAGAAGTGCACATAATTATCTGTGTATATGCATCGTTAATAAAAATATGTATTTTTAAAATGCAACCATAATTCCGAAACATTGTGGTTGCATTGTAAGGGTTCGATATTGAATATATAGCCCCTAAATAATAGCCCCAAAAAACATTGTAGGGTTTCTATATTCGTTATATTTGTCATCAACAGAAGGAATGAAAGTAAATGAAATTTTAAATGTAGCTTATGCCTCTTCGAAATGTGTATTTAAGTTCAATTTTTCAATCAAGTTCAAATTTGAAGTATCGCTGCGTATTTGGGGAAATATTATTTACATGACATGTATGTAAGTTTTAGGGTGGACCTTACAATGCCACGTTGTAGATTGCTGGGATGGTATTATAAACAATATTACTATAATGATTGGCATTTTATTTACCGGTTACGCGATCAAGTATGTACTCTAAATACTAAATATCCATTCACCTTTGACTGTTGAATAAAGGTCAATTAAGTAAGTCTTATTTTCATTGCATAAATGCTTAACTAAAAAAATATTCGCTTATTTCACTGCATATTCGCTTAATTTTATAAAAAATAAGTGCTTAATACAAAAAGCTTATTGCTTACTACTCACAAAAGTTTACTTAGAGAAAAATGTACGTATCGTAACAAAATCTTCATATTGATCAAAATCTACCACTAATAAAATTTATTTACCCACAGTTCGACAATTCTTACTTTTACTCGAGATACAGATCAATCAATTGGCCAACGCGTGTGCGTGAGCTTAAGTAAATGTTTTGGAAAATAAGAAATAGGCTGTGGGCTAATGAAAGATTGCGAATTTTGTATTAATCGAGCGAATGTTGTCGGAATTATTCGAGTGACAAGTTATACTGGTAGTTAGTTACAGTTGGCAATTTTCTCTTACGCAGGTATGGCTAGTTTAAATTTGTATTGATTAATTATCCAGTTCGGTATGCGCTTTTAACAACATCACCTTTGGAAATACCTGTATAAAATAATAATTATTTTAAAAAATATGAGTGTTGGTAATAGTATTTATTTATGCTGCTACTGAATTGAAATCCTGAAATTAGTAGACGTGCTTCTACTATTTTCAGCAATTTACTGTAATGTGAAAATGAAATAATATACCTATTTTATTTTTTATATATATTATTGTGATGTTGCAATTTTTTTTTGGTATTTAAAATAAATGAGATCAATAAATGAATAAGTACAGAATCTATCATCTATTGAAATATATTTTCGAAAATAGTTTTTTCTGAATATCTTTTCTGACGAATTCTTTTCATTTAATTCAAACAATTAAAATTAAATGATGTAATGATTTTTTGATTGCCACAAAAATTAATATTTCAATAAACCCATTTCAATTTTACTGAATTCTGAAATCCAGTAATAATTTTCCTACACCGCGTAAAATATATTTAAATTTCTTAATAGAGAATTATACTTATACATATTACTTACTCATACTTACTCATCTTACTCATACATATTAGACATAACTAACTAACTAACCATCATGCCATATCCCCGCAGGCATATATAAGGCAGAGAGGATAGAATGCCAAAATATCATGGCACACCACTTTTCCTTCGGCTACATTCATACATCTTGCAGGCAAGATGGTTGTTGAAGCTTTAATGTATTAATTAATTCATTTTCCGCCCAGAATTTCTCATCACATGCATTTTAGATTAAAATTTCTCTCCTTTTATCGTGGAAATGTCCGTAATTTTTCTCCATAAAAAAGTATTGAGAAAACAGCATCATGAAGTGCGATGATTCGTAGATTTATAATGAAGTCCATTGTGAATGAAATAATTCTCAAGGCTCTCGTTAAGGACTTACTTTCACTTGTGTACACGCCAAACCCATGAGTACATCTACATTTCTATCCTTTTAACCGTGGAAGTATCCATGAGTTGTCACCATAAAGAAAAGTGGAGAAAACAGCATCAGTTGAAGTCCACGTACTCGTTAATGAAAGGTTTTAAATTTTAATGTAACATTAATGTAAGCTTTCGTAAAGAATTAAGCTTCATCTGTGCACACGCAACGAAGTATATCCTGTAGGATACTATCCTAGTATGTATCCTAATCTTAAGCATTTTAAATTAACTACAGATAATTCAAAACTTTGAATCAATTTGAATCATACAATATTATTGAAAAATATGACTTAAATTGGCATGCAACACTGCGCAACAAAAATATTACATTATTGTAGGACTCTGCATGTTGTGACAACCATAGATTATTTTATTTATTGATATCGAATGCTGTTTTTACCATAAAGCTCATTGTAGAAATTTCTCAATTCGTCAAATGGAATGTTATCAATTGGTAATATTTACTGCTAAATGTATTATTCACTTAGTGTTCTCTTAACTTGCAGATGAACCACTAGTAATTTAACACATGTATGTAATTTTTAATATTAATTATTAAACATAAGAAATTGCCGTAGAAGTACTAAAAATAATAAATTAATTCAGTTTATTTTTAAATTATGTGAAAATTTTTAAGATAAAGCATAAATGAACATGCAAAGGAGACTACTGCATGTATTATAGCTGTCATGAAAAGCACCACATAAAGGGGACAGGCTTCCTGGTAAGCAAACGAGTAAAGCATCTCGTCATGGACTTTAGGGCGCTCGGCCCACAAATGGCGTATCTCAGAGTTCAAGGAAGATTTTTCAACCTGAGCATACTGAATGTCCATGCACCAATGGAGGACAAACCTGCCGATGAAAAGGAAGATTTTTATGACAAGCTGGAGAAAGCTTTCGATGAATCCCCACCGCGAGACATTAAAATCATAATAGGGGACTTGAACGCGCAAGTTAATACGCCAATAATTGGAAAACATAGTCTCCACCTACATTCAAATGAGAACGGAGAACACTTGATAAACTTTGCAGCATTTCACAATATGGTCATAGGTGGTACGCTATTCTCACATAAAAATATACACAAAGCCACGTGGAAACACCCAAACGGCAGAACAAATAACCAAATAGACCATATACTTATTAGTGCTAGACATAAATCAAATCTAATGGATGTCCGCACTTATAAGGGAGCTAATGTTGACTGTGACCATTTTGTCGTTGCAAGTCGACTGCGGTTTAAAATATCAAATGCTGGAAAAACAAAAAGGTGTAAAATCACAAAATTTGACACCAGCAAATTACAAGTACCCGCGACAAAAATGGAGTTTCAAACTACGCTCAACAGGATAGCGCAGTGTGACACACATGATATCAACTCACAATGGACAGCTTGCAAAAACCTACTGACAACAGCTGCTCTCGAAACCCTGGGCAAAGAAATCCCTATCAGAAGAAACCATTGGTTCGACTTAAACTGCGCAGAAGTAACGAAAAAGAAAAACGAACTCTATCAAAAACGTTACAACAAGGCTGCACAAGACGACTTATGGACACCTATAGGGAAACAAGGAAGAGAGAAAAGAAGATGCACAGGAAAAAGAAACGTGAATTTCTACAAAAAGAAATTAGAGAGGCTGAAGTACTCAGGCTTAAGAATGAGAGTAAGCTTTTCTACAAAAACGTTAATAGCGTGAGAGCCGAGATTAAACCAAAAAAAAATATATGCAAGGACGAGAATGGAGTGATACTGAGTGAAAAGCCTGACATCCTGAGGAGATGGGTGAGGTACTTTGACACGGTTCTCAATAACAACTCGGTAGAGGTGGAGCACAAAGGAGAGCACGGGAGATGATCTACACTCTGACAGTTCTGAACCCCCTTCACTGGAGGAAGTGAAACAGGCAATAAGACAACTGAAAAATAACAAATCATCCGGGTCAGACGAGCTGGTGGCTGAATTATTTAAAGCAGCAGGTGGAGAGTTTGTCCAATACCTGCACAACCTAATTCAAAAAGTATGGACAGAAGAAGAGATGCCTGAAGAGTGGAGATTAGGAATTGTGTGTCCACTACACAAGAAAGGCGACCAACTCGAGTGCTGTAATTACAGGGGAATAACGTTGTTAAATACCGGCTATAAAATAATGTCCAACATCTTATACAAAAGATTGCTCCCAATGTCTGAGGAAATCATTAGCAACTACCAATGCGGCTTCAGGCCAGGCAAATCATGGATTGATCAAATTTTCTCCTTGAGACAGATCTTAGAAAAAACGTTAGAATACAATGTCGAAACTCATCATCTCTTTGTAGACTTCAAGGCCGCGTATGATAGCATAAATAGGAATGCACTGTACAATGCATTGAGTGTGTTTGGAATACCGCGTAAGCTGATCAATCTGGCGAAACTAACAATGTCCCCAGTAACGTGTAGAGTCAGGGTTGGCAGTGATCTGTCCGAGCCCTTTGAAGCACTTCACGGGGTGAGACAAGGAGATGGATTGGCCTGCCTCCTACTCAACATAGCCTTAGAAAAAGTTATTCGTGACTCAGGAATTGAGATAAGAGCAACGATATTTGACAACTCTGTGCAACTATTAGCTTACGCTGATAATATTGACATAATTGCGAAAACTCCCGATGCTTTATGCAATGCCTTCATAAATCTTGAAAGTTCTGCCAAAAACATGGGTCTCATAGTAAATCAGCAGAAGACCAAATACAAGGCCGTAGGATGCACCCAACAAATCCCAACTCTCGTGTGGAAGTCAAAATTTTGAAACGGTACCAAGCTTACATGCCTAGGATCCCTGATAACAAGCAACAATAATACTACAGAGGAGATCCAGAAGCGCATAGTGAGCGCAAATCGCTGTTTTTTCCGCCTACAAAAGCAGATAAAATCCAAACTGCTGTCCAGAAACACCAAGATATTAGTGTACAAAACGTTTGTTAGGCCAGTGCTCACGTAGGCAGCTGAGATGTGGGTACTACTAACTAAGAGGAATGAGCGAGCACTGGACGTTTTTGAAAGGAAAATTTTGAGGCGTATCTTCGGACTGGTTCTAGAAAATGGACTTTGGCGCAGACGTTACAATAATGAGCTCTATACTCTATTTAAGGAGCCAAACGTCACAAAATTTATAAAACTGGGAAGATTTCGGTGGCTGGGTCATGTGGAGAGAATGTCCGAGCATCAAGTACCTGCTGAACTCTTGAGTGCCTTGGCCAATAATAGGGCGAAGGACCTTAGGAAGGCCAAAATTAAGATGGAGCGACAACTTCCTCAAAGATATCTCTGCCTTAGAGCTTCGAAACTGGAGAGAGCTGGTACTAGACCGAGATGAGTGGAGGAAAATTATTGAGGAGGCCAAGACCCACCAAGGGTTGTAGTGCCAAGAATGATAATGAGCATGCCAAATTTTATAAAATAGAATGACATCATGGTATATATGTAAGTTAAATTATTTAATTAAATACTATTTCAATTAAGTTATATGCTAACACAAGAAATAAATCTATTAATCTTGAATAAATTTAAATATAAGCTCTCGCCAAAAACAGGATTATTCAAACATATTTAAATAGCCTGGAAAGTGAGTTTTAAAATTTTATCAGATTATACGCGTTGTAGTTTCATGTCAAAATTACAAATACAGTATTGAATTTCCATAATGTATACTTTTAACTTTTATATATATGCACTATGTATGAGTTATGCATACATTATAGAAAGTTACTGCATATTTATAATAATAATATTATCAAATTTTAGACATTGTAACATATTTCTTTTTAAAGGGTTCTGTAGTAATCGATTAGTAGTATACATTTTTTTAAAATCCAAAAATAAAATGAAAAATTAAGTTTTAAACCACTTATTTGCTCTGTAAATTCGTCAACTAGTTTCGGTTGGTCTCAAACTTCATCAGGACATTAGAAAATAAACTTTTTTATTTTATTTATAAGTAGTATCAGTAGTTTAAAAAATGGATATATTAAATTGTCTTTATTGCCAAAGTTCGCTTTGGTAAATTATAAACGTATATTTATTCAAATATTTACAGGAATTATCTTGCCTAGGACAATATTATTGCTTACTAAATTTACTATAATCAAAAACGTTGTTAAAATTTTAAATCATAAACTTAAATTCTTTGCTTTAAGTTTCCAAAAAGAGATCTTATATTCAATTACATAAAGATTATTTTATGGGGTTAATAGATTTCATTCCCTATATGTGAATTTTTTGTTACCACACACATATTTTAAAATATATAAAAAAAAAATTCGGGTGTAAAATATTTATCGTCATATATATTGCTTGAATATTAAAATAATAGACCTAAATATTATAATACCCTGTGATAGTGCATAAAGGAGAAATGGTTTGCTATTTTGTATGTAGGAGACATTCAGATAAAATTAATTCACAAAAGTAATCCGTTGCTCCGCAGTACTATCAGAAATGTCAATAATTACCTGGGATTAAAGAGTGGATTTAGCCAAACTGGAGTAGGCGGTTCAAGTTGTTGAGTAATTAAAAACATAGATTGGCGCTGTGTCTATGATAAATCGGAAAGCGTATATATCTTGGCATTTCTTGCTGCATTTACGTTATATAAGGCTATCTATAACCCAGCATTACTTTTTAATGATTCGAATAGCGGTTGGGAATAGTTAAAATGTTGTGTATTTAATATATTTTTAATTTGTTATTTGCAATTTTAAACAAGTTAAATAAAATAATTACATTTTTACCAAGTAAGTGCACTCGTTGCATTAAAACCGTGTGAATTTTTCACAGGCTACGTATAGATTTCACTTCTATATAAATAAAAAATATTCAAGCTGTTCATACATATGGTAGAGCAAACTTAAAAAGTATGTTTCTTTCTTTTTTGTATTTAAAATATAGATGTATAGATTCAAGATTAATAGATATATCTCTTAGTATCATAGTAAACGAAGATATTTTGTTTTCATAAATAATTTAAGTTTTGATTCATAGATTTTGTAAATTCTATGTTAATTGAGTGTAAAATTGTTATTGTTTGAGATTAGCATACAATGGATGAGCTTATCTCTTTTAGCACAGACCTCGGTTTAGTTAAGGAGACAGTAAACGTATTTTAAATAATTAAAATAAACACGCTTATATAAATGGTGGTTATGGTGGTAGATAGCCCTTGGTGTCATATCGAAAGAATGCGAGTTTGGTGGGGGTGGCTGAGCGTGGGTGATGAAAATGTGCTTTCTAGCACATTAATTTGTTATGGGAAGGCCGCAAATGCTTCATATTGTTCCAGAATGGGCCCGCCGACTGTGTTGGTAAGTATGGAAGGTTCCGAAAAAATCTACTCAAGAAAATTCTGGAAGGAGAACGTTCTAGAAAATTCCCGAAAGTTCTATAAGGTTCCAAACTAAGTGGCGGAGTGTGCCGGTGAGTCAAAAACGTTTCAGAATGTCCGGTAAAGCTCTAGATAGTTATGGAAGGGGAGTGTTCTAGAAGATTCCCGAAAGTTCTATAAGGTTTCAAACTAAGAGGTGAGTCTAAAAAGTTACAGAACATTCGATAAAGGTCTAGAAAGTTCTGGTGGCGGAGTGTGTCTGTGACTACAAGGTTCCAGACCGTTCGATATAGTTCAAGAATATGCTGGATGGAGAACGTTCCAGAAGATTCCCGAAAGTTTTCTAACGTTCCAAACAGTATGGCGAGTGTGTCTGTGAGTATAGAAGATTTCAGAACGTTCGATAAAGCTCTAGAAAGTTCTGCAAGGAGAATGATCTAAAAGATTACAAAAAGTTTTTTATGGTTCCAAACTGAGTAGCGGAGTATGTCGGTGTGTCCAGAAGGTTCCAAAACGTTCATAAAGGTTCTCGAATTCTTTAGAAGTTTCTGGAAACTAAAGTTCAAGAAGGTTCTGTAAGGTTGCAAACTGAGAGGCGGAGTATGACGGTGAGGCTAGATGGTTCCAGAACGTTCGATAAAGCTGTAGATAGTTCTGGAAAGAGAAAGTTATAGAATATTCCCAAAAGTTCTAAGTTTGTAAACTGAGTGCGGAGTGTGTCAGTGAGACCAGAAGATTCCAGAACGTTAGAATAGCTCTAGAAAATTCAAGAAGATTTCCAAAAGTTCTATTAGGTTCCAAACAAAGTGGCGGAGTGTCTCGATGATTGTAGAAGGTTCCAGAACGTTTGATAAAGTTCTGGAAGAAAAACGTTGTAGAAAATTCTTTATTATTTTAAAGAGAGTTTTCTAACGTTCCAAATAATGTGGTGGAGTGTCTGGGGGTCTAGAAGGTTCCATAACGTTCATGAAGGTTCTCGAATGCTTTAGAAGGTTCTGGAAAGAGGAAGTTCAAGAAAGTTCTGTAAGGTCCCAAACTGGGTGGCGGAGTGTGTCAGTGAGTCAAGATTCCAGAACTGTCGATAAAGTTCTAGAAAGTTCTGGATGAAGAACATTATAGAAAATTCCCGATCATTCTTTTACGTTCCCAACAGTATGACGGAGTGTGTCTGTGAGTCTTGAAAGTTCCAGAACGTTCGATAAAGCTCTAGAGCGTTCTGGAAGGAGAACGTTCTAGAAGATTCATAAAAGTTCTAAAAGAGTCCAAACTGAGTAGCGGAGTGTATCGGTGTGTCTAAAAGGTTTCAGAATGTTCATGAAAGAAAAAGTTTAAGAAGGTTCTAAAAGTTTCAAACTGAGTGTAAAAGTATGTCGGTGAGTCTTGATGGTTCCAGAACGTTCGATAATGCTCTAGAAATTGCTCTGGAAGATTTACGACAGTTCTAGAAGGTTCCAAACATAGTGGCAGAGTGTGTCAGTGACTGTGGAAGGTTTCAGAACGTTTGATAAAGTTCTAAAATTTTCTGGAAGGAGAACGTCCTAGAAGATTCTCTATTCTTCTAAAGAAAATTCTATGACGTTCCAAACAGTGTGGCGGAGAGGGACGTGAGTCTAGAAGGTTCCAGAAAGTTCATGAAGGTTCTCGAATGCTTTAGAAGATTCAAGAAGGTTCTATAAGATTCCAAACGGAGCGGCTGAGTGCTCTAGAAAATTCTGGATGGAGAAAGTTTCAGAAAGTTCTATATGGTTCCAAACTGACTTGCGGCGAGTTTAAAAGGTTCCAGAAAGTTTTAGAGGGTTCGAGAATTCTCTAGAAAGTTCTGGAAAGAGAAAGTTCTACAAGCTATCAGAAAGATCTATAAGGTTTGAAATTGAGTGGGGGAGTGCGTTGGTGGGTCTAGAGGTTCCAGAAACAATTATAATGCTTTAGAAGGTTCTGGAAAGGGAAAGTTCTAGACGATTCCAGAATGTTCTATAAGATTTCGGAATGCTCTAGAAAGTTTTGGACGGTTCTCTCTAGACTGTTTTGATTGTGCGCTATTTGTTGGTATTATGGAAAAGCGAAGACAATCCAGCAAGGCAGTACTATCACAGGTGCCGAAACCAGGAAAAAAGAGACGTTTCTATGCTTACCGAATTATGGTCCCGAGCGAAGCCGGGCCAATCAGCTAGTTGCCCAAATAATAGCGCAGATATCTAAATTTAACATTATTTTATTAGATCTTCTTCCACATATCTTGATGACTAAGACCCATAGGAGAGACTACCCGTGAGAGAGAAAGGCAGGGGAGGTCCTCCGGTGGTTGATCACCACGCGATGCGGCTGGTGTCGGGACACGGCGAGTTTCGGAGAAAATTACATAGTCTGGGGCTCGCCGCGTCACCCTGGTGCATCTGCACTCCTGTGGCTCAGACGCCGGAGTACATCCTCTGGGCTTGTGAGTTTATGAAAGATGCGCGAGAGATTATGATTGCAGAACTGGAGACATGGCTTCGTACGGAACAGTGACTCATCAAGAACGAGAGAAACCTCGGACTCTTCCGTGAGTTCGCCAGGACGTGGATTTCGCGCTAGGAGCTGCTTCGTGGGTAATTTCTCTATAGTCTGTGGACCTGTGGTGCTCGGACTTGAACTCAGCCTTTAAGTATGATCCTTGTCTTGTCCTTCATCAAACATCATCGCATAAACACTTTACGCATATTACAAACATTAACAAAAGCCTTTTGATATATTATTTAAAATATTATAACCTCATTCTATAATTTAACAATATAAAAATGGTGCGTGTACTCAGGTACGTGCGGTAGAAATTATGTTTCTACAAACAATTTTTTTAGGAAACGATCGAAATATCTCTCTGTAGCTCTAGTAAAAAGAGCTCGCATGTAAAGAGAATCTAACAGCTGACGAGTATTTCGTTGTTCCTTTTAAAAAAAAGTTTGCATTTAAAAAAATGAAAAAAAAATATGGCTGGAGTGAGACTCGAATCCAGAACGGCCGGACCGTGGAAAGCAACCAGACGAGATAGCTACCATCGCCTCTTCACAACTCATCACAAATATAGTATTTAAATTTTAGATTAAATTAATCGTATAATAATTTTTAATAAATTACTTAATAATAATGAATGAATAAATAATAAATTCTTCTTCTTCGTCTTCTTTTCTTTTAGTAGATCTGTTGATCTCTGTTACATAAAACGACGCCTCCTGGGATGACGATGTCCAGTTATCCCTTCATCTTTTCGGTGGTCTTCCCGGTAGGCGTCGTCCAGAGGGGATTTCATTCGCTGCTGTGTACATGAGTCTGTCACTGTCCATTTTGGCTGCTTGATCCCTCCTGAATCTCTTCATCGTGTTATGTCCTTGATACTATGACACGGTCATGTAGAGTTTTTCAAGAAATGGATTTCAGCACCTTTCTTTCAGTTGTTCTGTCCTTTGGTGCGAACAGTGTCAGCCCGCGTTTCTACAGCGTATGTCATAATAGGTCGCACGCGTGTCTTGTATATTTTGATACTTTCAATATGAATATTTTGATATTTTTTTAATATATTTTTATATGCATACCTTGATACTTTTCAATATGCATATTTTTGTTTTTCGAGACCAAATTCTTGAGATACTTTGATACGGTGGATTCTTAATTAACTTGCTCTCGGACTTCGGTATACAGATTGCTTTGGCTACAGATTTCTATACCTAAATATCTGAAACTCCTGACATGTTTCACAGGCTCATTAAATATTATAACATATTAAGCCCTTGTGATGCAATGTGGAATTTATACAGCATTATCTACAAGTCATCTTCAGACTCTGCTATTATCGCTGCGTCATCTGCGTAACATATTACATTGATTATTTTGTTACTCATTTTGTATCTCAGTCCTAAGCCAGCTACAGCTATGGTTTTGTCGATCATGAGGTTGAACAGAAAAGGGCTTAAATTGTCTCCCTGTCTAATACCATTCTTGTCATGATTTATTTTGATAGTTCATTGTCGACTTTTATTTTAGTTTTACAGTTGGTGTATAGGTTTTGGACAGTCTTTACCAATGGGTTCGATATTCCCCTTTCAGCAAAGTATTTCAGCATCTCCCATTCGAAGGTCTTTTATAGATCCACAAAACATATATAGGCCACTTTGTTATATTCTAATTTGCCTTAGAATGAAGATTGCATCTGTAGTGGAGCAGTTTCGCCGAAAACTCTGTTGTTGATTTTTTGCTCAAGCTTCGTTTTAAGTATACTTGTAAATAACTTGAGCATTGAACATAACAAGGAGATTCCTCTATAGTTTTCAGGATTTTTCTTTTATTCTTTCTTAAATATAGATGTTGTGACGCTTGTTCTCCATTCGTCCGGTATAATTCAAACTGCGAGTATTTTGTTAAATAATTTTTGGATATCTTTTCCCGATTGCCGGTGTACTTAATAATGCAGCCATGCCAGAGTACTAAATAAGTTCATTAGAGATGTTATCAATGCCAGGCGCTTTTCTATTTTTAAGTTTCTTTATACGTGAAGGTGTCTCTGTTTTGCTTAAATTTTCTTCCATGGTTATATTGATTATCTGATTTTCCTGTTCTGTATCGGTGGAGTAGAGTTGTTCAAAATATCTTTCCCATTCAACGATTGGAATTTTAGTTGTTTGATTTAACTCTTCTTTGTGCGCCATAAAGATCATGTTCTATATCTTTCGAAGAGACTTTTTTGATTCTCTTAATTTCAGAATTGATTCTGTTTCTTATTGTCACGTACACTTGTATTCCTCTGGTGACGGGTTGCCTTAATATACCAGAAAGTTTTGTTTTTTCTCATTTTATAGGGTTTTTAATTGCTCGGTAAACCAAGGTTTTGGCTTGGTTTGTGAGTTGATATTAATATTTCTTTTTCCCAGTGCTTCTGAGGCGGCGTCATTTATGTTGGTTTTGATTTTTTCCCATGCCTGTTCTAAAATATCATGTACACCTATATAGTTATTTTATATATTATATAATACATTCGAAAGTATTACTTTTTTAGTAACTAAATAAAAATATGTTTGTGATTTTTCACGAGTGTATGGCTAGTATGTAATATATATAGTGTATTTTTGACGGTCAGAAGATGAAATTTGGTGGCTGGATCGCTTAATTGCTGCATGCCGTTCGGGTGACTGGGTTCGATCCTTACTCCAGATGGTGAAATTTCTTTCTTTTAGCCTTGAATTCGAATGAAATTATTATGTTTAGATATTACTGGAACAGTAACTAATAATCAAGTGCATTTCGTGGTCACGCATTTTCGCTACATGATTTCGCTACATGCCCCTCTACATGATTTCGCTACACGCCCTGTTATATGCTTCCGTTGCAAGCGCACGCTGCGCGTTCGCAACTTCCGTTCGATAATTTTACCCTGAATGCTTCAAAAGAAGACATCTTCAAAAATGTAAATGTTATGAAAAATCTTTTAAGAAACCATAAAAAATACATTTTAGATTGGAATTCAAGTTACGAAATGTTTGGAAACAATTTTCTGATTTCCTTTCAGAGTAAAACAACTTATTTAATATTATTGCAATTAACCAATCTTAAATAATATTCTTGAGCTGCATGCTCATTTACAGATTCAATTTTACAACGGTCGCTTTATATTTCTTGTTAATTGCTTCAAAAGCTGTCTAGATAATATACTGAAAATAACTGATAAGTTATATAAATTAATTCCATGTTATCTTGATATAATCGTGTGGTCAGCTTTCGTTTTCAGTGCAACCAACTTGAAGACAGGATAATAATAAGTGGTCGTATATTGTATCAATGGATGATGGATACGGTTTACTTAATTTTCTCTAAAAAAGTATACTTCTATGGAACTACAAACCTTTTTGCACTTAATCTCTGGTTTTACATTTTGTTTCCGACCAGTTTCATTACAAACTATCAAGGCGGTATCTAAGTACCCTATGCAAGGCAGTATTAAAGCTACCCTTCAATCGTAATGATCCATTTTCACAGATGAGATTTTATAGATTTCAGTACGAGACAATCTCTAAGATACGGATTTCGTTTCCATGAGATTCTCAATGACATATATATGACATAAAGTAAATTTTTAAATTCAGTGGAAATTGGAGATTCTCAATGACATATATATGACATAAAGTAAACTTTTAAATTCAGTGGAAAATTTTTAAGATTGTTTTAATATAAATAAATAAATAAATAAACACACAAATACACACACTCACACAAACTCACTATTGGACAAGTTTTTTCTTATTTTTTTATCGATTGTATATATGTGTTTTCTTGTAATTGGCCCAAAACTCTGTACATCAATTATTGTTTTTTTTCAAGATTGATTAATTATATGGCTGTAAGAAAACCAATAAATGAAAAAAAAAAAAAAAAAATATCGACTGCCCCAACGAAGCAGTAACTCAATATTTTAGGTACTTGAGTTAATACCATTTTTGGGTTTAGGCCATGATTGCCTACCTACAGTAAAGATAGCAGTACCTCAAATGCAATATTTAACAAATAAAAATATGAATTTTACAAAAGTAGTAAATAACTGATTTATCTTCCATGTAATAACGAAATAACTTAAGTTACTGTTATAATAAAATATCTCAATTACTAGTAAGATCATCTTATTATTACCTACACACACAAAAACAATGTTGAGAAGATTCAAAACAGAATTAGAAATCCGGTTCGAAACTTAAAAGTGTCCCCCTGAAAAATCGATTTATTTGAGTTACTGCCTCGTTCGTTGGGACAGTCGATATGTGGTGTGTTAAAATAATATCAAACCATTATTTTTTTTGCTCAAAAAGTGAAACACAGGAGAGATGTCCTTTGATGTAGAGTGTGTAGGGGACATTCATGTGTATAAGAGAAGAAATATAGTTAGTGCCTGTCGGATTATCAAATGTTATGAAACGCTTGAGCAGCGATATTGAATTAAATTTTGCTAAAAGCTTGGCGATACCCAATTGGAAACCATTTACAAGATCCAATGGGCATCGTAGACGACGCTATAAGTATCTCATGGTTGAATGAGTGGTACAACAGCTTCAAAGATGGCTGCACATCAACGGATGGCAAACCGTGTCCCGGTAGGCCCTCAACAAGCCGAAGCAATAATGAGATTGACCGAGTGCAGACAGACTTTGGTCATGCAAGATCATCGTATCACATGTGGTCTAAGAACTTGCGAACGAGGTGGTGGTAAGAATTGAATAAATTTATTCAACTTTGACCCAGGTTTTAGGTTTGAAAAGAGTGTCCACAAAATTCTTGCTAAGGCTGCTAACGTTGGAGCAGTTTCATCGCCCATTTTTTGCATTTATTCAGACATTATTGGCCAAACACAACGTTTCTCTGGTTTGTCAAGCTCCCTTCTCTCCTGACATGGGCCCTTGTTATTTTGAACTATTTTCTAAGTTAAAAATGCCGCTGAAAGGGATCTGGTTAGAATCAAGAGAAAGAAAATAGAAGATATTATGTGGAACTCGACGGCCCAGCTAAACACCATTCCATAAAATGCGTTCCAGAAGTGTCCAGAAGTCCAGTAGAGGGACCTCTGGGAGAAGTGTGTGGATTACCAATTAGACTAATTTGAAGGGTATTAGAATACTTGTGTACCAATTAGACTAATTTGAAGGGTATTAGAATATTGTGTGTATGAAAAAATGTGTTTCAGCCGATAAAGGTAGCTTGTTGGTCTTGTGGGACTCTCGCCTCGTGATCCAAAGGTCGCGGGTTCGAATCTCACTCCAGACAAGCAAGTTAGTCTTATTTTCATAGCACAAGCGTTTAGCTTAGTTTGAAAATAGTAAGAATATTGATGTGACACGTATTCCGTGTTCGCATCTCTATTTAAAAAAAAAAAGGTTCGATACTTTATGAACACAGTAATAATTTTTCCTTTTACTTAGAATCACCGTCTTGCACTTCACTTTACGCTTGTTGTATTTTAAGCGTCAATTTATTTCATTTTATTTTTTATTTATAAAAATAAAACAGATGTGAACACGGAATACGTGTCACATCAATATTATTATACAACAATATTACTATTTTAAACTAAGCTAAGCACTTGTGCTATGAAAATAGGACTAACTTGCTGGTCTGGAGTGAGCTTCGAACCCGCGACCTTTGGACCACGAGGCGAGTGTCCCACAAGACCAACAAACGACTCAGTGTCAGTCTATTTTACACTGATGTTCCATTTGTTGGTTAAGTGAAATTGAATCTCCCCAGTTTTAATGGAAAATTTGTAATTTATTGTACTTTGTTTCTTTTGAATCACTTACCACACATCTTTCCTTGAATTTTGTTGCCTTCCTTCCTTTGTTAAGTGTCCGCGTCTCGCAGTCAAACGAGAACTGTAAGAAAAAGTAATACGTGAGATATAGCAAGAAGAAATATTAAACAGAATGTTAAAAAAGTAACCCATAAATATCAAGTTTTTACTATACTCCCTTTCTTTTTAAAATATAACAATAATTAAAGGCAAATTAAAACATACAACATAACACTAAACTTACAGGAATTTAATATATTTCTAAAATGTCAGATGTTTTGAGATGTCAAGATTTTGATAGATACAATTATCATCAATATCATACCTTATGAATTTCCAGCGTCAAATGATTTAGTCATAATCAGATTTGAGTAATGTACAATTCTTCAAAACTAAGCAGAAATCTAAAAGAAATAAATGATTATTTGATTTCTTCCCAAAATACCCAATTTTGCTGTCATCTGTGAACCAATTGTTATAAATTTTCGAAATTCGTAGTTATGTACCTATTATACCGACGGAGTAATTCAAATTTTAAATATTCCGTGGCATCGTTGTTAGGCCGCCGTTGGTAGTAATCAAACTTTTGTAATGATTCCAATTTGAAAAAACTATTAAAATTTCTAAAAATCCAAAATTATACTTTTTTTTTTTTAAACGAAAATTTGATAGATCTTCTTGATCGTCACCACGAGTCTACTTGCAAAGTTTCAGCTCGATTGGATCACGGGAAAAGGGTTAAAAATTGATCCTAAGTTTTTTCGTCAAACGCCACGAGTTAAAAGAAAGGAAATAAAAATGTTCTCAGGTTTGTGGCCGTTCTCATGGCCGTTCAGAATCTTTTTTCTTAGTTTTCTGTTGTATTCTGTCGTGTATATCTGACTTCTGGCCGACGATTCGGATCCCATTACAGGGTCCATCATCAGGGCTGATGTGGTACATAATGTAGTTGCAGTGCCTAGTTCGGGGTGCACCACCCTCCCGGAATTCTTATTTTAATGGTCTATTGCAAGAATGGAAAGAATGACGAGAAACAAGCACAAAGATGAAACTGCATCTTTGATTGATTTTTGAACAAAATGAATAGGAAGATATAATATTTCTTTGCCAGTACATCATGTCTCCTTTTCACAACAAAAAAATAAATTATATATATATATATATATATATAAAAGATACAAGGATAATTAATATAAAAAAAATTAGTCCACGGTAAAACACCCAATTAATAGGCTGGGTACGGGATAATCTAGTTCCTTGCTTGCCTAAATAGTAAAATATATGTTTGAAGATGAGCAAGTTTACGGATCATTTTAATATTTTTAACATAGTCAAGCGATTGTGTCATGAAGACTATTTCACCCTTTTTTTTTATTTCACGAAACGAGACTCAATTCCCGATCACTTGACCCTGGCAGAGTTACTTACCACTTAATCAGAAACAGATTAGGCCAGTTCACTTATAATTTTCTTTCTTCTTTAGAGACCTAATGACCGCAATCAAAATAGAGGGCCACCTGTCTTCTGATATCGCCCTTGTGGTCCAGTTTGCTGGGCACTCGCCGGTCTGTAATAAATATGAATCTATTAAACAGAAATTAAACGAGTAGCTTGTTGGTCTTGTGGTTAGGACACTGGCCTCGTGATCCAAAGGTTGCGGGTTCGATTCTCACTCCAGACTAGCAAGTTAGTCCTATTTTCATAGTACAAGCGCTTAGCTTAGTTTGAAAATAGTAAGAATATTGATGTGACACGTATTCCGTGTTCACATCTCTATTTTTTTAAAAAAAAAAAAAAAAAAAGAAATCTTTCTAAACTTAAGCTATTCTTAAAATAAATATCAGGATTCGGACCCGTATCGAAACTCCGCGGTTCGGAAAATCTCCTACAAATCAACACTTGAGGCAAAAAATAAAAAACTCGGAAACTGGGTGATCGAAAAAAACTAAAAATTACATCGTTTTATTTATATTTTAGAAAAACAGCACGTACAACAAGACGCTTTCAAAAACAATAGAACTCTTTTTTTTTCTTTTTCACTGATCTCAATTTTTTTTGCTCAATCCCAGCTTTTTCTTGTTAAAAATGTTCCATTTTTCAAATCTCGAACAATTCATAAATAATAAAAGTGGGTGCCTACCTACATTATATCACTTCTGAACTATCCGTAATTTAAAAAATCGAACATTTTAAATGTGCTGATTTTCCTTACATTTTATAACATTATACATTGAATCATTATCTTATATCTATAGATTGAAGGTAAGGCATCATATTTCACCTGTTAGGCATGTTTGTAAATACTTTTTGTTCTTATGATATTTTATAAATATGCTTTTAGCCGTAAGAGGACCTCTAAATTAATACATACAGTATCGCTGACTTTTAAAACCAAATTTTTATTTAATTTTATTTACTCGTAATTATTAATACATTTGTATGAGATGTATTTAGATATGTTGTGTATTTAGACAATATGCTGATGACGTTTCATCTTGTGTTCATTTATGCATATGGATCGTGCAAATGCATCACCAAAAACTTTCCACGTACTGGTAGATAGTTCAAGAGCAAATTTGTTTGGGCGCGCTGATCACGAGCTCTGGTGGGCAGTGAGCAGGAACATCGAAGTCGCATTCCAATAGATAATGTTGCTCTAAACTCTTAACCATAAGTGTAATATGGCAAGGCAGAGGCATTGAGTAAGAAACTCGCATTGGGTTGGTTCACACTCTTCTTTTTTATCTTTTCAATCTTTTTGTACGAGTCTGTACATTAAGGATGTTACGTATGCCGTGGACTCTATGCCACAAAAATGCGATAAATCATAACTATGGCAAGCTTTATCTACGGTAATAAATAAACAAAAGTAACAGCCTAAAAATGAAATTAAGCGCACCCAACTTGGATTGATGAAGTCTTGAAAAGTGCCATAACTGTGAGAGGATGCATTGCAACTTCTTGTAAAATAAATTAAATAATGCGTATATTTTCTTAGTCATGTTTATTTGTGATTAAATCGTTATTATCCGTGAACTTGTAAAAAATGTTTACATATCTGTGTATGTAAAAAAAAAGCTTATCGAAAAAAAATATAATAATGGTTATTGTTACATTCATAAAAATGTAACGATATCAACGTATAATTGCTTAATTGATTCAACATGTTTAAAGAATGACAATCTAGACGTCCGACTCTGATGGATTCTCGCCCACATCTGAAATATTAATTGATTGAATGATATTTTAACCAAACGTTTAATATCTTTTTGCACATCTTCGATCAAAATAATTAATGACAGGCAATATATGCTAGATATTTTATTTACGACAGCGTGATTTTGAATTTTTAAAATACGTTCTTTGAGATTTTCGCATGAAGCAAACCGACATATTCTGAAAATGATACTCACCAAATAATTAATAACAATCACCAAATAACAAAATTGTTATTTTTAGAACAGGTCAGATAGTGTGGTTAACTAAATGCTCATCTTGTACCGGGGCTGTACAGATGTCCATAACACTCAGGGCAGTGGAATATCTCTTGGTCATATAATTTGTGTTTGCGCTTTGCACTTCAACATGTGGACATACAATACATGATCTCTCAATTATATTTTCTAACTGTTATTTTCTCCCCTAATCATTTAGTGAAACGTGTTATGTGTTAAAACGGTGTTACATGATGCATATTCCAATAAATTAACATTTCATGAAATTTATTACGAGGAAGTAAGAACCGTATTGGTATATGTAAAAGCATTTCTTACAGTTTATTGGAATACATAAAAAATCTACAGACAGTTATTGGAAAATAATGAAGATTTGTGTTCAAAATTTCATTTTATCAGATGTTTTTATAGAAATTGTGGGTTTAAAGATGATTCTTTAACATACCTATTTAATTAACATAAAATAATATTCTAAAATCTGAAAGTAGTAATAATTAAGCATTAAAAAAATAATATGAATCGAGGTAGTGTGTTTTAAAAATTGCAATTTCACAAGGCAAGTGTTTACCATTAAAAAATTAAATTATCAAATAGCTAATCCAGTTCTCACTATAATTCAAAATTCTATAGTTTCTGATTAATTTTTGTTGTTTTTTTAAATTAGTTATGTATTTGTTTAATTTCAGCATACTACGGTGTCTCTGTATCTCTGTAACTTCAAGAGCGCTGCATCCGAGATGACTTAAACGGTAGATGCCAAACTCTGGGGTCAGCCACACAGTTCGGCATCTACCAGTCTTTTGTTTAAGTCTTCAGCTGCGAAGGATTGTAGAACCGATCAACCATTGCCAGAACACTTTAGTTAGACAGAAGAGTTTAGTGAGCGGGCATTTGTGGTGGCAGGCCCAAAGGCGCTCTCCCTCCGTAATACGAAAAAGTATTTAATAAAAGACTCAAAATGCACCATTCTGAAAAATCATTTCCCTAAGTTCGCAACATTACAATTCCATTACTAGTGTAGGACCAAACAACTTTTGTATAAAGTGCCCTTGAGATAATTTTTTTTTACGAAAATGGCGGTTTATAAATTATCGGCTTTCGCCGATAGCTTGCTGCTACCCCCTGCGGCCAGCTGTACTGGCCGATACGCGGCTGTAAGTGGCCGCTGCATAGCCATTGGTGTATGCAATATGCTTTTGGCCATAATGGCTGCTGCGCGACCGATAGTGGCCAATGCGTGGCTATTAGTGCCTGTGATTAACTATCGCCTATACCCTGCTGTTTTTCATATGATTTGGTAATTTTTTGAATCCGGTAATGGCAAAACCACGCACTGCATACTGCGTTTTTGAAGCAATCATAATAAAGATGGTAAGACGCAATGTATATATATATATATTTTTTATTTATTTAAAAAATCCTTGTTTACAAATAAAGATACTTAATACTAATTTAACAAGTTTGATACATTTCGAAGTAAACATATATTCTAACCTAAAAATTAAACGTCAAAAATATAATTGCACGCAAAAAAATAAAATTGACGTAATAAAATAAAAGTTTCGAAAATAAAAAGTAGGTACCGCCTTTAAGTGACTGTAATGTTAAATAATGTATATAAAATATTTCTACACGTTAAATAATATCTAAATATATTTATCTATGATAAGTACACATCTTTTTACTCCCTTTGTATTAACTCGTGGCGTCTGCTTGTCTTCTTGACTGACGAAAAAACTTTGGATCCATTTTAAACCCCTTTCCCGAAACCTGATTAAAGTATAATTTTGGATTTTTGGAAATTTTTTATTATTCCCTTTCGTAGCATCGCCCGACCGAAGCCCAACGCGTAGGTTAAGCGCAAAAAAAATGTTTCAACTAGTAAATGAGAAAGGAAGTATAATGAAAACTTGGTTTTTATGGGTTACTTTTTTTACTCCCTTTCTTTTAACTCGTGGCGTCTGATTTCTTGCTTGTCTGACGAAAAAACTTTGGATCTATTTTTAACCCTTTTTCCGTGATCCAATCGAGCTGAAACTTTGCAAGCAGACTCGTGGTGACGATCAAGAAGATGTATTAAAAAAATTAATAATTATAGTATAATTATGGATTTTTCAAATTTTTAACGGTTTTATCATACAACTCAGTAAATTGTATGAAAATACTCCGACGCATCTGGTAGACACGAAATCCGAAAATGAGAAAGGGAGTATTGTAAAAACTTGGTTCTTCTTCAAGTCTCGGTGGTATTTTGAATGAATGATATTTACTTTGATTCAAATTTATCGCGAATTTTACATACTTTTAATTGTGTGTATTCTATCGAAAAATCTATACCTATAAAACTCTATGTCTGTATGTCTGTCTGTCTGTCTGTCTGTTCTCTATACAAATCCACACCGTTTGTCCGATTCACTTCAAATTTGGCATACTTATGCTTTGGAACCTGGCGGGTAACATATGCAACAAATTTGGAAACTTATTCTATAGGAATCGGCGAGTAACATATGTGATATTTCCACCCTATTATCATACCCCTTCCCCTCTCCTTGACATGTTTTCGATGAAAATCTGTACCGTTTGACCGATCGGACTCAAAATTAGGAAACTTATTTTTTAGGACGCGACGAGTAACACAGGCTATATTTCCCCCCTATTCTTGTACCTCTTCCTCTCCCTCTGACATATTTTCGTTGGAAATCTGTACCGTTTGGCCGGTTGAACTTAAAATTTGGAAACATGTTCTTAAGGTCTCAGAGGGTAACATGTGCGACATTTCCCCCCTATTATTTAACCCCTTCCTTTCCCCCTGATATATTTTCAATCCAAATCTGTACCGTTCGACCGATCGTACTCAAAATTTGGAAACTTATTCTTTAGGACCCGGCAGGTAACAAAAGTCACATTTCCTCCCTCCATTTTTACCTTTTACCCTCTCCCTGATATATTTCAGATGAAAATCTGTACCGTTCGACCAATCAGACTCAAATTTTGGAAACTTAAGGACCCGGTGGGTAATATAGGCGATATTTTCCCCCTATTTTTTCACCCTTTCCCTTCAAATCTATACCGTTCGAATCGAACCTTTGTTTACCCTCACTAATTTATTTTCAACTTAATGCCTAACCCGTGCAACGCCGGGTATGAACAGCTAATTTAAAATAAGAATTCTTATCAATGGTATTATTTTTTTATTTGTTTTAAATTTAAGTGCTTAATTCAGTAGACAAACTCGTAAATATAAAGAGGTAATTTTTAAAATAATGTCTTATAAAAATCTTTAAAATATTATAGAAAAGTTTTTACTAATACTGTCTGCACATACATTTAGAAATTTTCAAAAACTTTTTATGTCTTAATTTGAAGAAATAAAATATTTAAACAAATAAAATAAATCACTCTCAGAAAACTACATACAAAAAATCCATCTTTTGAAAAAATATTGTTACCACTGAGACTTAAACCCAGAACTTTATATTACAGGTACACTGTTCCAAGTTCATGTCTTGGTAGAAACAATATTCTTCGATAAATAGGTTTTTACTGCTATATATCTAATTTGTTTTAATTATCAAGGAACTGTTTACTAAATTAGCAACTTCATAGTAAAAATGTGATTTAATTTAGAATAATTGAATAATATATACTGATTTTTGTAAAACATGCATGTAAAAATTAAAGAATAAAAATAAATTTCTTATAAGGTAAGTCAGTGTTTAGTTGGCGTGTGTTTCCAGATTCAAAAGTGTACGAGAAATTGTGTGAAAGTATCGCTTTTTACGAGCGCAATGATTATCGCTAGGTAATAAAGAACTTGGCTTCATGATACCATAATCAGACATTCAATTCCCGTCGGTAATAAAGTAATTATTGATTACAGCTATGAATTTTTAAATAATTATGAAATTCTTAGGTCATTACAGAGCATTGTACTTTCGATAGATTAGTTCTATGGAAAAAAGGAAAATACAACTAAAACTAAATTCTAAAGGGAAAAAAATTTAGCGCACTGTAACGTAATAAACCAGCAATGACCAAACTATATTTGTTATGGTAATTTAGTATCTAACATGTGGTATAAATTTTTGAAGAAAAAATGTAGGTGCGATTAGTAGTAGGCATATATATAATGATTCTATGAAATGCCGTCTGAATGTAACGCTGTCAAGTGCGTTTAATATTGTAAATGGTGAAAATAGTGGAAATTTTGGTATAATCGAGTATATTCGCAAGTTTATAATCATTTGAAATTGTATTCACAATATTCCCATTTTCAGTTTATAGTTTCTTCAGAATATTTCACACCTACATTAACCAGTACGTTTTTGACCTCCGCGGTGAGAGGGCACTGTCCTGAAAGCGCTGTGATATGTGTCCAGCGAAACTCGAAATAGAATTTTTACACATACATACGGTTTGTGTAAAATAGTCATTTTATTTCATCATTACCATATTTATTCCCTCGTCCTATAGTAGGGGCGGGGGTCCAAAGTCTCGACAAGGTGTTTGTGCTGCTTCCGTACGAGTTAACCAGTCCAGTTTCCATTCGGTTTTCATACACTTTTTTTGTTATTTTATTTTATTTCAATTAATAAATACATCGAACGACCGTAATATAAACCTTGATGGTGATGGCAAATAACCTTATTTTTTGTCTTTTCCGGCAGATTCTTGTCATATCTCTTGTCTTTTTGTCCTCCTTTCAACCCTTGTAAATTTAATGTTAACATCATAACCATCAACCACAGATATTTATATATATATATATATAATTATATATATATTATATATATATATATACACTCCTGGATGGAGTCCTTCCCATGACTTAACCAGCCCCCTCGGCCCTCCGCCAAACTTCGTCATGTCACTCTGATGCTTCCGATAATTTCTTCTACATACTTTGACGCTTGGGTGTTCTCTGGGTCGTTTTCGGTCTATTGATTATCATTCAAGAATATTCACTTTCAATCGATCTCACGTGTATTTTATAAAATGGCCCACCAATTTCATTTACGCCTTTAACTGGTGTACAAATAATGAAATCCTTCCGCTTTTAGGTACTGATATATCCATCTGTTTTTTATTCTATTTCTTTCCATAATATTCTGTGTTCATTCTACGCTGCAACGTCAGGAGCTTCTCAGTTTAGTATTCATGAGTCTGAGTATTACTACCGTATCAGAATATGAAGATGCACTGGACTCTTGAGATACTGGCATATTATTTGTGAATTTATAATCATGTGAAACTGGAGATTTTTGATACAAATATTAAATATTGTAACGAAATGGCAAAAGAGATTAGGTACAGAATCCCACGTTATATGTCAATGACACAATAAGATCGAAACTTCTAGAACCTTCCCCTACATTCTGGAACACACTACCGCACTCTGGAATTAGCTACATCATTCGAGAAAAAAACAGGAAAAGCCTAGAAACGACGAGAACCTTCTCTAAACACAAGTTAATCTGTTCGATTTTTTTGTAGTATCCAGTTTTTGTATATAAATAGCTCGAATCTAGGTCGCAGGGCGGAGTGGTCGTGTTTGACGAGTCAATTCAGTGCGAAGTACGCGCGAGGTACGGGATGACGCGCAGTGAGGCCAGTCGTGTCAATTATTTAAAAATTTAACTTTTAGAAGTTGTTGTGCGTCCATCCTAATGAAGAAACAGTACAGTATCTTCATTAGGACATCGAAGATACAGTACAGTATCCAGCCTATTTTGTCCCAACGAAGATACTGTACTTTATCTTCGTTAGGACAAAATAGGCTAGGACCACACTAGGATACACATATACGCCACATAAATATGTAATAACCTAATCGCAAAATTTTTAGAACATCATCTTTAATATTAGGTCCTTACATATGAAATTGGCGTTTTGCCGTACTGACAAATTTGATCTCAAATATCTTCTCTTTGGTTAGGAATTCCAAATCCAAATTTATACAGCTATTTACTCATGTATTTGTGTTTTGAAAATTATAATTCATTTTTTTTTCCTCAATTGTTTTTTTCTTTGCGTCACTCAGTTTACAAAATGAAAAACTTGAAATATCGCGTTATTTACGAGTACGAGTTCCACCGTGGCACCAGTGCTGCAGAAACGGCTCGAAGGATTAATGATGTGTATGGCGACGGTGCCGTAAAAGAAAACACAGTGCGTTTTTGGTTCCAACGTTTTCGTTCTGGAAATTTCGACCTGCAGAACAAGCCCCATGGACGGCCGGAGACCAAAGTTGATAATGAAGAATTGAAGGCTATTGTGGAAGCGGATCCATCGCAAACCACATCCGAGTTAGCTGCAGGCTGCGGTGTTAGTGATAAAACTGTTTTAATCCACTTGAAGCAAATTGGTAAGGTGAAAAAGCTTGAAAGGTGGGTACCTCACGAATTGAGTGAAGCAAATCAACAAACGCGCGTTGACTGCTGCGTTGCATTACTCAACCGGCACAATAATGAAGGGATTTTAAATCGAATCATTACCTGTGATGAAAAGTGGATCCTGTACGATAATCGTAAGCGCTCATCGCAATGGCTGAACCCTGCCGAACCAGCCAAACCATGCCCCAAGCGAAAATTGACTCCAAAAAAGTTACTTGTGAGCGTTTGGTGGACTAGTGCTGGTGTCGTTCACTACAGCTTTCTTAAATCTGGCCAGACGATTACGGCAGATGTCTATTGTCAGCAACTGCAAACCATGATGGAAAAGCTAGCTGCTAAACAACCGAGGCTGGTTAATCACTCTAGGCCACTGCTGCTTCATGATAACGCTAGACCACACACTGCACAACAGACGGCTACCAAATTAGAGGAGCTTCAATTGGAATGTCTAAGACATCCACCGTACTCTCCGGACCTTGCCCCAACAGATTACCATTTTTTTCGAAATTTGGATAACTTCTTGCAAAGGAAAAAATTCAACTCCGATGGGGCAGTCCAAACCGCCTTCAAAGATTTTATTGATTCCCGTCCGAATGTTTTTTTTAGTAAAGGGATCGATGAACTACCTATGATATGGCAAAAGTGCATAGATAGCAATGGTACATACTTTGATTAAATAAATATATTATAATAAAAAAAAACCGGCTTTATGTTCCTCCCATACTAAACGCCAATTTTATATGTAAAGACCTAATATAAGTAAGTCGCCCTCGGCGCTAACTATAGGGTCTCTTCAGTCAGATGCAAAGCATCCATCCGCCACTATGGAACTTTTCTAGGTGTTCTTCGCCCTAAAGTCGTGCCAAGGATGACCGAAAAGTTAGAATTACTTTTTGTTTACTCCCGTTGTAGGATTGAGGCGTCCTCGTAGAACACCCGACGTGGTTGTAGGCAAGTTACGCTTTAGCCTCAGTTGCAGCCAATTTTAATAAATATCTTTTTCCGCAATCGATGAAGAGAATATTTTGGCAATGATATGATATGCATTATGCGTTTACTTTTTATAGTCTATAAATTCGATATTTCAATCACACTTGTTTTGTAATCTTTGTATAATCAAAATAACTTTAGCAGTTAATTACAAGTTCATTATGTACGAATTTCATTAACACGAGGAACTCGAATAGGTTGGATAATACAACATGTTTAGCAAAATAACAAAGATACGTATGATATATTATATTCGTAAGAATAAAAAGTAAGCAGTGTGTTCAGAAGTAAATAATGTTTCAAAACCTATTTATTAAATCACTAAATGTGTTTTTTGTCCATATAATTAATCGCTTTCTTGTTTTTTAATATATTTTTAGCGTTTGGATTTATTGAGGTGAGATTTTTTTACACACATTACATTATGCGTAAAACACTCGACGTTTAACGATAAGACCACAACAAGGAAGTACATTAAATAATCCGTTTTTTTCACGCCTTAAGTCCACGCCTTAATGCCGATATTGAAGTGTAGTTTGGCTTCTGGTGGAAAAAATGAAAGAAATGTGAAACACTTTATCTTCTCGACCAATATATAGGAATTTTTATATAGAAGCATTCGTGAACTCGCATTTATACAGAATCTGACAGCTGACAAATATTCAATATGGCGTCGTTAGTTTCAGTTCCAATTCCGTCCATTCTTCAGATAAGTTTGAGCTGTACGTGGTATACATGCCATAATTCTGGGCATTGAGATATACGCACGTGGAGTGCTACATATAGAACATTCGCAGGTAATCCTCTTGTCGTTTCGTGCGAGTAAGCAGCTAATGAATAATATTCGGAGGTATTGGCGACCTTTACTATGTTCTCCTCTTTCATAGAAAACGTAAGCGTTATCAGTCATAATTGTTAAAATGGTTAAATCTTGCAGTTCTTATTGGTACGCACAAGGCCATACCAAGTTCGAAATAACTATTAATAAATTCCCAAAATATTTTAAAACCCGAGCGGCTAAAAAACCGAATTTAAAAATAGCTATATATAGGGTGGGTCTCCGTGTTACGGTGGGAGAAATTCAGTATAAATTTATAATATTTTAAGCACAAAGGTAAATTCGAAAGCAACAACAAAAAACACTTTTTCGGGAATTTAAATTAAAAATAAAAGACACTTTATTTAGCAAAAAACGATTCCGCGGACCGGCAGCGTAACAAGGTAAAAGTAATATCGGCGAACTGAGGACGCTGAGTCTGCGGAATCTTCCTTTATTTATACTTAAAATCTAGACACAGCGGGAAATCAACGGTCAAAATGGGATTAGTAAGGGAGGGGAGAGACATCTCGAGAATACCCAGTGGCGGATGGTGGTCAGCGCAGCATTCCCGAGCGGTATGATCCGCGCCGGCCCATCCTCTAAACGGACTATTTTGCCCGCCTAGCCAAATTATCTCCCGAACGGGGAGGTGTACATATGTAAATGTTACGTCAAATTGAACGCCTGGCACATCCGCATGTGAATTTAATTAGTACCAATGTGTCCGGATGTGTCGGCGTTCATAAATCGCCTCAAAAAAGGCCGATTCCTATCTCTCGATGTATCTCCTTCCAAACTAATCCGATTCTTTATTTTATAACGAATTCTGACAGGAAATGACATGCCAGGTTTTGTGCACTTTTTCTGAGTTCATCTCGTGAACTTTCTGATTTTACGGCGTTGCAAACTTTCCACGCGCCGCGTACGTCTGGTCCATAAACCAGCGGCCCCCGCCAGGCGCCGGCTTGTCGCGTTCAAACGTCGGCCTGCCTGACCCCCGCCAGGCGCCGGCTTGTCGCGTTCAAACGTCGGCCTGCCTGACCATTTTAACGGCCTTTCAAATCTGCTGCGCAGTTATCTGAAAACTGGCAAAAAACATATTTTTGCTATTTAATTTAATCCGCGAGATCGGCAGGGTGATGACTCTGGTAGCGGGTCCGCCTCCACGATGACTCCTCGCGGCCAGCTGTTCCGAGGAAGGGCGGGGTCAGCAATGATGGCGGCGGCCCCCTCCCGAAGCGGAGGGGCCGGCTCCTGCCACTTTCGTCGTTGGGCGAGAGTTGGGAGGTATTCCCGGATCCACCGGCGCCAAAACATGTCTGCAAGCTGCTGGGCGAACTGCCACTGTTTCTTGAAGCAGACCTGCTCATCCAGAGGTCCATATGTGGCGAGATGAGAATGTCGCCCGGCCGCGCCCAGTGGTAGGTGGTTCGGCGTGAGCGGGGAGTCGTCCCGTGGATCTACCGAAACGTGAGTCAGCGGGCGGCTGTTCACCACGTTCTCGGCCTCGGCGAACGCCGTCATCAAAGTCTCCAGGCGCGGGGCGCGCTCCTTTAGAATGGTCTCTAGTGCTTTCTTCACCGAGCGCTCTCCAACGCGCCTCCCATATGGGGACTGAGCGGAGGATTAAATTTTCAATCTACGCCTGTCTGTGCGAGATGGTCACGCATAGCCGGATCTGATTGCAACTCTTCTAGCGCAATTGCTATTTCGCGGGCCGCGCCCCTGAAATTTGTTCTGTTGTCGGAATACAAATACCGCGGGTGTCTGCGGCGGGCGGCGAGTCGTCGTAGGGCCATTATGGCCGAGTCGGCCGTCAGAGAATATACCAGTTCTAGGTGTACGGCTCGCGTTGTCATACATGTGAATAACGCGCCGTACCTTTTTTCTCTGCGCCGGCCTATGGTCACTTGTAGAGCGTCACGTAGTTGTCACTTGTCCGCCATCTAACACGATCGGTTTCTTCAAGCCTGGCGGTATATCGGCGACTGTTGTAGCTGACAATCGGGAATCCATTGTGATTATTCCGTCCTCGTCCAGTCGCGGGGTCACCATGTACAAACGGATGGTGCAGGGGAGGGGGGCCCCCCACCGAAGTATGCTGAGCCCAAAATACTCCACTTGTGCCCGCAATACCCACGATCTTTCGGCAGCACACCGCTCATCCGCGGTCAAATCTGCTCGGCGCGCGCGGACTCTGCCGCGCCGGCAATTTTCTATAAAGCGCCGCACCCAAGCGGTCGCGCGTAATAATCTTAAAATGACGAAAAACGCCTGATATCCGGAAATGCCCCGACGTCGTATTGCGTAACAAACGCCGGTCGTAGTTGCAATTGCTCCGGATCAGGGTTGCGGCGGCCGCTTTTCTCGCGGCCATACTCCTTCATTGTCCCGTAAAAATGGCGGCCGGGTAAACCAGCGTCCGGTGGGTGTCAGGTCCGGCGGCTCGACATCCCGCGTACCAGTATCGGCCGGGTTCAGCCGCGTCAGCACACATCACCAATACATCATCGTTGTTGTGACGGTCCCGAACACCGCGCGCTCCATATGGCGCGAATGTTCGGACTCAATGTTCGCCGTCACGCTCGCGGCGATTAAATTTCTCGCGGTCCACAGCGGTCCATTAAACGGTTTCAGGGGGGCTATTTCAATCTTCGCTGTTATAATAACCACCGTACTGTGGTTCTATTTTTTCCAATGTAAGCCACCGCGCAACGTGCCTGTCCCGAGGCACCGCAGAAAATGTGTAGTAACACTTTGCGTCGGCGGCTTAGTATGCTCTCTCGAGCCATCATGCATTTATTTTCACACAATTTACAAAATTTACAATTTACAAAATGCCGCTTCTCGGCGTGTTTTGGCCTCGTCCGCTGGTTACAAAACTGACCTTGACTGCCAAACTGCTCGCAAATAATATTTCGACCGGATCATCACATCAGCCATGAATCTCACCGGCTCGAATATGCGCCTTTTAGCGCCCAGTAGTTGACATTTTGTCGGCCCTCTATCCGCCTCTCGCTCGGGCAGATTGATAAATTTATGGCGGTTCCGCACGACTGGCAAATTGCACAAATTAAAATAAATTTATCCCACGCGGGCTCCAGATGGTTCTCACCACACATCTTGTGGTCTTGTCCGGTCTCATCGTTATGGCCGGTCCCAAGGCGCGCATATGTAGCGCGATGATATCTAAGGCCTCTCGATCCTTAGAAATCCAATCTCAATTTATTTTCTTCATCGAAAATACCCCGAATTTTTTCTAGTATTTCGGGGCAAAAAAAATCCACGAAGTGCGAAGAATCCAATGCCAGTTTCCCAAATGAACCGACTCTTGGCCGTGGTAGACATGAGTGTAACTACCCTCCGCAATATGGGCGATCTCATCTAGATGCGCCTCTACAAATCCGCAAAGTGCGAAAAGCTCCAATGTCGGTATCCGAGCTGAACCGATCCTTGGCCATATATATTTTTTATCACAAAAAAATATTAAAAAACCGAAATTCGGCTGCAAGGGCATGTCTTCCTTTTCCACAGAAGACCTGTCGCCCATTGGCTGCCGGCAAGCTATACAGTGGTGGCTTCCATCATGTATGGTCGCTCGGGTACCCACTGCACTGACCCGCACGCGGGGGTCACTTCCGGCCAGTCAATTTCAATATGTGTCCTACGAGTGCATCTCGCGGGCCTCTCACTGGGCCGCTCAGCTATACTGGAAGACACGGTTGCGGCGATGGTCGGGCGGCCTGGCACGCCCCCGGTTTTCATCCATCCTTGTGCTGTGCTCGATAAAACGCCGTTATCTGCACCCGCTATCTCTCCAACTCGCGACACTTCACAAATGGCATAATCTATGCCCCATAATAATTTTATAACACTTTTGTTATCCCCACAGTGCGCTTGATTTCCCCGGTTTCTCGGCTAAACCGTCGGGGCCGTAAATCCAAATTACGCAAAGTGTTCACACTCAACGGATGTTGGGCAAGTCCGCTGCCTTTCAAAATTATCTGCCCTAGACGCAACCGCGGATCGGAGGCGCACATACCGCGGGCGCCGTGTAGGCGCAGATTTCGCACCGGTCCCGATTTACCGACCGTACTGGCGACTTCGGAGTCCATCGGCGACACGGTCGAACCTTTATCGCATAAGGCGAATGTCTTTCTATGCCCCCGCGGGCCACACACGTCGACTTTCTGCACATTTAAAAAATTACATTTTCGGCGTCGCGGCTCGCGGCGAGCACAGTCTATCAGGCCAGATCGGCCGGGCGCCGCGGCGCGCCCGTCACCTGACCCGCGAGTGACACGTTTTCACTCGCGTTTCGCGGAAGGCGACGCGCCGTGCAGCATCCGGTGATGCCGCATCTCACAATTGTCCACGTCGCATTTTTTATCACGGCCCCGGCATCCATGTTTATGTTTCGGCGTCCAAGGTTCGAGGCACATAAAACATAATCTTCTGTCCTTGACGATAGCCGCTCGGTCAGATACCGAACAGCGCGTAAAATCGTTGCATGCCGCGGCGCCGTGATCTCTTGAGTCGCAAATACCGCAATTTTGCGTATTTTCCGGCGCTCGATGAATCGCGTGGATTTGCGCATTTTTGCGCCCCTTGTCTTCAATCACTTGCGCGGTCTGTCCGCCGCAATGGGGCGCCGAATCTGTCATACTCGACAGCCATCTCGAGAAGTCCTCGATGTTCGTGCTCACGGTTCCGGATCTCGCCGAGAACCATGCCATTCTCGCCGAAAGCGGGAGCCTTCCGACGAGCTCGCGTAGCAATTGAGGTGAGGCCAAATATCGCTCGTCCATACCTTTTACTGTGGCGACGGCATTCCTCACCGCTACCGCGAATTTCATAAACATGCCTGTGTCCGTACTCTCAGTGAGGCGTGCTGTGTTCCTCACTTTTTCCAGGACGCTTGCGATTATCGCATCTGGCTGGCCAAATAAATCCTCCAGAGTGCGCATAATCCCCTCAACACAATGAGGGTCGCCGATCAAAGGGCGCACTGCTTCCCGAGCTGCCCCCTTGAGCGCGATTCTCAACCGCATCGCGTTCTCAGCGGTTGTCAACCCACACAATTCTGTGGATTGCCTGAATTGCGTCTTAAATGAACGCCATTCCATTGGGTCGCCCGAAAATTCAGCCAGGTCCTTTGCATTAGACTGCCGCGCTATCATAGCCGACACTCGTGGCTCATCCTGGCTGAGCGGATACCGCGGGCTCTCAGGTGAACGCGTTGACCGGACCGCTTCTGTGACAGCGGAAGTCAGCCGTTCAAATTGCGCTTGTTGCGACCGCATCCAGTCGCCCAAGCTCGGATTATCGGCCTCGGCAGGAGCCTCTTGATGACAAGTTGTAGGTGCATTCATGCGCGCCGGGTCTTTTATGGCGATGTCGTCCGCCGAGACACTCGCAGCGGTAATAGGCGCCGCTACGTCGGTTGCCGCGGCGCCGGCGGCGGGCGCTCCTGCGCCCCCCGCCGCGGGGTCCCTTCCCGCCGCTGCAAGTGTCAAAGCCCTCGTGAACATCTCTTCTTGGCGCTTCTGCATTTCATCAAGCTGCCTCTTGTAATGCCGGTCCTTCTGGCGTAGCTCCCTGCGCAGCCTCCTTATATCTGCACTCGAGCTAGCCGCGTCAGTAGGTGACGCCGCCTGATCCTCAGCTCCCGACTGCCGGTCCGATTCGTCTCCAGATGACGCTTCGCGACGGGAGGCATTGTCTTCGTCGGCGGGTAATTCGCGATTCGAATTCGATCTTAACGAGCGCGACATTTTTCTTTAAAATATTATTATTATTATTTTTTCACAAAAAAAAATTATAAAAATTCGGATTCCGACGAAGCACAAAATTACTGAATTTAAAAAAATAAAAAACCGAAACAACGGAAATCCGGCTTCACGAAGGACCACGAAATGGTACGCACAGGGCCATACCAAGTTCGAAAAACTATTTAAAAATTCCCAAAATATTTTAAAACCCGAGCGGCTAAAAAACCGAATTTAAAAATAGCTAAATATAGGGTGGGTCTCCGTGTTACGGTGGGAGAAATTCAGTAGAAATTTATAATATTTTAAGCACAAAGGTAAATTCGAAAGCAACAACAAAAAACACTTTTTCAGGAATTTAAATTAAAAATAAAAGACACTTTATTTAGCAAAAAACGATTCCGCGGACCGGCAGCGTAACAAGGTAAAGTAATCTCGGCGAACTGAGGATGCTGAGTCTGCGGAATCTTCCTTTATTTATACTTAAAATCTAGACACAGCGGGAAATCAACGGTCAAAATGGGATTAGTAAGGGAGGGGAGAGACATCTCGAGAATACCCAGTGGCGGATGGTGGTCAGCGCAGCATTCCCGAGCGGATCATACTGTGCCGGCCCATCCTCTAGACGGACTATTTTGCCCGCCTAGCCAAATTATCTCCCGACCGGGGAGGTGTACATATGTAAATGTTGCGTCAAATTGAACGCCTGGCACATCTGCATGTGAATTTAATTAGTACCAATGTGTCCGGATGTGTCGGCGTTCATAAATCGCCTCAAAAAAGGCCGATTCCTATCTCTCGATGTATCTCCTTCCAACCTAATCCGATTCTTTATTTTATAACGAATTCTGACAGGAAATGACATGCCAGGTTTTGTGCACTTTTTCTGAGTTCATCTCGTGAACTTTCTGATTTTACGGCGTTGCAAACTTTCCACGCGCCGCGTACGTCTGGTCCATAAACCAGCGGCCCCCGCCAGGCGCCGGCTTGTCGCGTCGGCCTGCCTGACCATTTTAACGGCCTTTCAAATCTGCTGCGCAGTTATCTGAAAACTGGCAAAAAACATATTTTTGCTATTTAATTTAATCCGCGAGATCGGCCGTCATCCTCCACAGTGAGATACGTTTATTTCCGAATCTCGCGGATGTCCTAATAATGCACAAAACCTTATATCTCCAGTCAGGATTCGTCAGTAATAAGACCGCTAATTCCACTCACTTTATTTACAACAAAAAATTACAAATTACATATAGAATAAAATTACAAAAAATTCTTAAAACTATTCAAGTTGTCGAGGCCTCGACGCGAGTATAAGAAATATTATAAACTAAATGCATAAATGTTCAAAAAATAAACCTTATGGTAACAATTACACATACACACACACGGCCATATATTGTTATTTTTATTAAATTTAAAAAATTCAATTTTATGCCGCTGGATTGATCGTGTGCGAAACAATATTTTATACACATATTTTTTAATACAGTGCGCACAATTGATATGTACATAGGTACATGAAAAATTTATTATATATTTTATTTTAAACTAAAAATCAAAGAAAAAATTAAACAATTTTGCAACATTTTAATATTGAAACGAAAGGCAATTCAGCTAAAATTTACAGTGCACAAATCAATCCATGTATGTACATATCTGTATTTAAAATTTCTAAATGCCTTCTTTACCAATATGTATATTTTTTTATATCTAGGTTCAATCAAGTTGTCTGTTCAACCTCCTACTAAGTTTGGAGACCCCTTCTCCAGATCCACTGAACATCGCTGAACTGGTGAAGGAAGAAAAGCCGCTGAAGGCAATAGATTTCTGTTATCACGATGAAAACGAAATGGTTACAGTACTGGACTGCATCAGCCTGTGTGTGATGGTTGTGTCCTACTCTGCAGAAAGCGTTAGAGGGTATCAGATGCTTGTAAGTTTATTTTAATTTGTTTAAATTTGAGTATAAAATGTGTACCGGAACCTTTCTATTTGTTTACATCTGTCTCCAGGTTTTCAGATCAGACAAAAAATAAAGGTTTCATTCATTATAAATTATTATTTTTATTTTTTACAATAGTTTTTTTACAGGGAGTAACAATAGATGTTTAGTGTCGCTAATTAAATCAACAATGTTTTAATCTAACAGATTTTATTAGATAATTTTAGAAGCCATTCTACCCTGCTATGTGAAACAAATACAATCCCCGTCGTACAACAGGGAAGGAAAGACTGAAAAAGAAATCATACAGCAGCTGGCTGTTGCAATCAAAACTCTTGTCAACAATTGTGAAGGACTCTCCAAGTAAGTATCTTGTCCCCCTTTCACATCCCATCAAAATTCTTTCTTTTTTTCAAAATAAAATAATGGTTTCATTATTCAGGAATGAGACTCGAACCCTGGACCAATTGAGAGGAAAAAGCAAAGGCAGCAATTTTCCGCTGAGGTGTTTCTGAAATAAATACAAAAAACTTGTCAAGGAAATTTCTCTGGAATCTATGACACCTACATCATATTGGAAATATTTAACTTTTTAATGTGAATACAGCAATATACTGTGTTTGCTACCAAATAGCAGCTTTTGCTATTTACATAATTGGATATTGCTGTCTTTACTATAATGTTTCAGTCTAAAATCGATATCAACTCTCACTTTAAGTGGCCATTTTGTCACGTGACATCTTCTTAGGGGTTGATTAGGTGGAGGGGACATTGAATGCCTTTGCTTATAATAGTGATTTGGAAATAGAGCTATACTCACTATAAAATCACAAATTCTGAACATTAGTAATCTTCGGTGACTTCATTCAAAACATTTTATAATTTTTTTTTTGATATTTTAAAGTTAGTTGTAAACGTGTTGTTATTGACAATGGGAGAAATCCCGAAAACGTTCTAACAATTCAAAATAAATATAGTGGAATAAAACAGTGTTGTTTACCCTCATTTTTTTAAAATATTAAAAATGAATTTCCACAATGTTACAAACAAAAAACTTGAACATTTTTTTTTGATATCACTGCCTTTGCTTTTATACTCGTCAATTAATCACTAGGCCATCAACAGATTTCATCAGTCAGAAATTATTGAAATAAACCAATATCCCGTTTAAATTCACCAAATGAATAAATAATATATGTGTATCTGCAGAATTGTACAATGTAATATCTATAGAGCTTATGTATTTCAAAGCTTATGTAAGTCAAAAAAATTGCTTCCAAAAAAGATATTTTGAATGACATGTCGTGGTCTGCAGCACTGCATGTCATTCAAAACCTGGTAGCTCATCGGTGACACGAGCCTTGATGGTGGATCCTGCAATGGGACCTAAAAGGTCGAAGACACGTGGCGGAATATCCTAGGAAACTGTAAACAGAAAATTCTGAATAGCCATGGAAGCTGCAACATCTTGCGCTTTGATTTTACAAGCTTTGTAATTTTGTTTGCTAATTTGTTGAAATGTGTGTACTACCCAGATCTTACAATGGTCCATATCGATCATCTCCTGAGCACAAAGGATCCTCTCAAAGGAATTTCAGTCGAGGACCCTACTCACCTGGATTTGATTTTGATGATGAATCACACTCCAAGTACGTCAGCGACCACTCAAGAGCCCATCCACCTATCGACACCATCAATGAAGACTCTGAGGTAGATATTTCTTTAAATACATTTATCTACCTTGTCGTGAAATGATAAATTCTCATTGGACATTATTAAATTAAATAACTTACCGAATTTAAAATTTACCGAACACAGCTGGACATTATTAAATTAAAGAACTTACCGAGTTAAAAAATTTACCGAGCACAGCTGGACAGTGAGAGATGAGAAACTAATTTTTTCTCAAATTATTTTCTCTTTTAGATGGTTAGAGCAGAATACAGACGTCCCCGAGATGTCTTGTTGTCATTGGTGGGAGAGTTTATCGGTCGCTGCACCGTCAGACTACAAGAATTGGCTAAACGCTCTCCGCAAGATGCTAAACCTTTGGAACTACTGGATACCAGATCTCATGTTGTAAGCCATTAACCAAATCTCACTGTAAATGTAAAATAAATACATTGTTATGTTTTTCCATTTAAATATTTTACGCTGGAAAATATTTAAAAAGTAGACAACTGAAAGGCATGGCTTATCTGACTCAATTAAAAAAAAATATTTTCAGAAAGGCATAGTACAATAATAACCGAATACAAATTTATATTGTGTATGTCACGTTTACAGCGATTGGCTGACATAGCTCACTCACTGCTGAAGGTGTCTCCTTATGACCCAGAGTCTATGGCGTGTCGTGGCCTGCAGCGCTACATGTCCTTCATCCTGCCATCCACCGAATGGTCCAATGACGCCATGAGGCCAGCGCTCACCACCATACTGCGACGACTGGACAAACTTTTCTTGAAGATATCCAAGAAGCCCAGCATCAGAGTAAGTGGGACATGTAATAATTCAATTATTTTGATTACCAAAAATTTAATTATCCGATTGGAAACTTTTGAAACAACATGTTTCTACTTTTAGAGAAACACGGATTGGGATGCGGCATCTGGACTTCTGAAAGGAATTTATGAGACAATGAATAGGTGTCCATATATAATGCATTGGCAACACGTCAAGACACTTTTAAATACGTGCCAGGTAGGATTCATCCTCTATGTAATTGTATTAATCTAATGTATCAATATTTTTTATCTCGTAGCCCAGTGGGTATGACACTGGCCTCTCACACCGAAGGTTCCGGGTTCGATTCCCGGTGAGGTCACAATTAATCCATGTGGGTGTTTTGTGATTGGGCCTCTCGGCCTGTTGAAGCGTAAATAAATAAAAAATAAATAAATTATATTATGTTACATACTTTTCTTTGTTATATTGGTAAGCTATCTTTTTAAAATTATTGTTTTTTTTAATCTTTTTGTAAATATCTTAGCTCGCGTTCCCTCCCTTCAAAAAAAAATCATATTCAAGTAATCTAAAAAATAAATGACAAAAGTAACCAAATAAATATTTGTTACCACAGTGAGTACTTATTTTTATATTTTATTTTATTCAATAACCATAAATGTGAAACTTCATTTTTTTAACACCATTAAGATATGTACATATTTACACTATATTTAAAATTAAATTATGTCATCTATGTAAAGTAAAAAATTTCTTAACGAGTTCAGTACCTACTTAAAAAATTTAATTAAAATAAAATACATACATATGGGTCAATCGCCGAGAGGTTTCGTATGAGCTGCGAAAAAATACATTTCCCTCTCATTTGCTTTACCATTGGCTTCATATAAAAGAAGAAGATAGATGATAACAGAAAGAGATGATCATATACCAAAGTTAATCCCGGTTATACCTATACCTAGTACATAAATTATAGTTTTTTGAACAACTATTTTATATATTATTTATGTGAAATTTTACATTTTAAATGTACAGTATACACAAACACATACACACACGCGCATCGAGTTATGTTTACACATAACCATGAAGATATTAATTATACTCCCTTTTTTATATTCTTGCTGTATATGTATATTTACACATTGGTTTTTATTACTTTCAGATCCTGTGAACTATATTTTTGTGGTGTGTATTTTTGGTTTCTTTTTATTTTCTTTGTTATTATCTATCTGATTTTTTCAATTCTATTCCCCAAAAATATTTTTTTCTGAACTGGCAGCAGGTTATTACATAATTTATCAACATATAGAAACATCATTGAAGCAACCGCAGTAATTTTTACTATATACTTTTTTCTTTTCTTTTTCTCCTGTTATAGTAATCTCCATTTTTTTCTCTTTTCTTTCTGTGTTTTTTTAAGTATATAATTGTATTGTTAAATTTTTGCTAGTGCTTATAAATTGTTCAATTTATATTATTTAAATGACATTGTAGAAAACCTGGGGTATATCAACCCGCAAGCTGCTCACCCATAAATAAACAAATATTTTAATGCATAGTCCACTAGTTAAAAGTTGAAATTACTGAATTAATACTAATAAGTGTGGAAAAAACATGAATAAATAGATGTTTACATAATTAGCTTTCTTGATTATTCCAGTCCCTGATAGTGTCTGACAGCGGCTGCCTGGAGGGATGCTCTTCAGCTACCGCAGCCCTCATGGCGCAGCCTCCCCCTCCCCACTTCTGCAGCACGGTTGTCCGACTCATCGCTCTGCAGATACTCAACACTGGGGTAATCACTTCTTCAAAGTCCATAATTTCCTAGCCTAAATAAAATCGCTAAGCTTTGCTTTATATTATTTAAAGAGCATTCAAGTTATGCGTGTATGAATACCTGAATTAAATAAGGCACAAAGTGCCAGAAAATAAAAACAAAAAGTAAATATAGAAATTAACGTGCCGTCGCTGCCCTACCTATCAGCACCCTAAATAAAGAGTGCCACTAAAATTATTTGTGGCGGCTACGCAAACATAAGTAAAAACATATGTCCCGGATGTGTTTTCCCTATGAAAGGCACCAAGTGCAGCATATTATGTTTTGTTATTTTTTTGATTATTATAAGAATAAATATTTCTTCTGTGTACCAAAGTTGTATTTTTTAATTGGAAACTTATTATACTTACAAATTATTTGTTGAATTTAAAAGGTATCCCATCACTTTTATCTTTTATGAGACATACCTAGTACGTTTTAGAAACTTCTTACAAGGCATTTTGACCTTTTATGTGAAATCTAAACAAATAAATTCCAAACTTTTTGAGTATTAGATTATTTTTTAATAAATGTTTCTTAAATTTTTGTATAAAAAAAATATGTTTGCAATTGTCAATTTTATTAATTTGAGACCCTGTATCTCAGTTTGATTATTTTGGCACTTGCACTTTATTTAATTCAGGTATTCATGTATTGTTACATGTAAGATTTAATATTATAGTGTTGTATAAAATGATTCCTTTTTTTAATAATCCTCATGTCCCACTCATTAAAATAATATATTTCTCTCCCTCTCAATTCCTAATAAAAATCATGAATAATTGACATCTTTCCCAATAATTTTCAAGGCGAAACTATGAAATGTTTATGATAAATGTTTGTCCCTCTTTCTATATATTTGAATTTTTAAGAAAATATATGGCTAAAAGACAGAGAAGGGAACATTGGCATATAGTATGTAATGTATATACATATATGCACATAACATAATGAAGACATTTTGACACCTGTGTTGAAATTTAGATTCAAAGTAGTCAATCATCAACTTTCCTAATTTCAAATGTCCATCCATGACTTTCTGGAAATACAACAACACTGACTAGCCGCTAATGAGGCGCGAGTAGACCTCTTTCCATTTAAAAAAGACAATCAAACAAGTATGTGTAAGTCGTTATGTACGTTATTTTTGGTTGCGGGTGCATGATATCAAATCACGCCAATCTTACCAAATAGCAAGGTGCGAGTTAGAGTTCTTTTCATTTAAGAAAGACAATTGAATTAGTATGTGTGAGCCGTGCGTACGGGACACATTGTTTCGTTGTGTTGATATTTATACCGTACACCAACACAACAAAACGATGTGCATCATACGCGCTTACACATACTAATATAACTGTCTTTCTTAAATGGAAAGAGGTCTAGCCGAGTCACCGCACGTCACCGCGCAACTCAGGCTACATGCAAGGGTCTTGACATTTATACCAATTCAATAATTATGTCCTGTTACTTTTTCACTAGTGTACGGCTATCTCTGTTCACGGAGTCGAGCTAGTACTGAGAAAATGTGCAAGTAAGGCCCGGTTGTTTCAAATTCGATCAAAGTAAGCGTAGAGTTTAAACTGAAATTTTACGTTCTCCACCAATCAGACGATCCGTTTTCGTAAAAATCTATGCTTTTATCGACCGCTTACTTTGATCGAACTTGAAACGAAGTGATTGGTCGAAAATAAGACCCTAAAGCAGCGTTTACATTATGAGTAAATTTAGTTTGTTCGTGCAACTCGTACCGTTTGGACGTGTTCAGTGCCTATTACTGAGATCGAAATACATACTCATACATAGACGTAATGTCGGAAAGTTAATAATAAATGCAGGAAGCGACAACAGCGACAGTGATACTTCGTATGGTGAATAAATCATGTTTTTATGTTTAAAAAAATTGTATGTTATAGGTTAGACTAAATGAACAACTTTGTTATCATATTTAAATAATAAAATAAATGAATTTAACAGTACGATTTTCTTTTTCTAAATCTTAATTTACTCCCATCGTTAAAATAATTGCAGTTGATTTGCATTTTATTATTCAGTTATTTCTCGAAGTAAAATTGGTGAAAATTATAAAGAAGCGCAATGTGAACGCGCCTTACACTACAAACCAATAAGTGATGCCCACATGACCTTGTGAGGAAATATTTTGTCCTTATCATTTATATGGAGAAAGCATTTTGCTTGACTCCGTGAATACAGTACAGTTTTTTTTTTTTTTATTTATGTACGTGTTATATTTTTTTTGTGTATCATGTCGAAAAATCATGTGCAAGTTAGAGGGAACATTGATTATTGACACCTACCTAAGTGCATAAATTTTTTATCAACTCAAAAGTTCTCATTTTCTAAAATACACACATACATACATACATTGAAAATGTTCCATATCACTTCTTAATTTTGTTAGATCTAAGCATTTTATCAACATCCTGTGGTATTGATCATATCGAATTTGTATATCTCTAAAGAGATTTTCTTTTCGTAATAGCTCTAACATTCTTTATGTTTGCAGGAAACATATTCTCTAGAGCAGATCTGTGGAGGCAGCGCATCATTCCCCACGCAAGAAAAGGCGGAGAATATTCTTATGAATCTGTTCATGCCATTGTGTCTGAGGGTTGGAAGTGGGCGCAAAGGTACACTTTTATAATATTGAGGATTATTATTTTAAAGATAGGAGATTATTATAAGAAAACAAAAATTACAAGTCGATTGTCTGGCAATTCGGGCAAAATTCACAATTTTTTCTCATATATTCTGTCGCATTTTATATCACATTTTTGTATGTTACATATATTTTAAATACGGATATCTTCTTAAAATGACACAAACTAAATTATTTAATTGATTAATAAATTACCAAACTTATGATGTTTTAAAAATGAAGAAAATTGCTTCACTTGGGCTTTGTGACATATACCTACCTTTATATTTTTAATAATATTTATTGCAAACGATTATCTTAAAATTATTAAAATTAAAATTTTTTGTTTTAAATTCAAATTGTTCAATTTATGTTTTAAAAAAAAAGAAAATTGTGCAGTTTTTTTAACACTTAGGTACATATTTTTTTTTTTTTTTTTTTTTTTTTT